>CM037036.1:17855963-18455963 GCA_020882235.1 Schizaphis graminum
TATTGACGTATGTGTTGATGAAATCTGTGTTCAAGGTGTTATTAGTTGCGTGCATACTGTCGTATAGTTGTGCTAGGGTAACATACATTAGTTGTTTGTTCTTCTCTTTAAAAATCCGTACAACAGATTCCACCGTTTTCCTAAACTGGTCGTGGTCGAACTTAATTACCTGGGAGTCCTTTGTAAATACTAATGGTTCTCCCTCTAATTTCTTAACCTTGAAACGTTCTAAACTATTTGAAATTGCCCCGGAGATTACTACTAAATTTGTCCGATTTGTATTTGTAAATTCGAAGTCGATGATGAAAAAATTAAAGGTCGGTTGTCTAAAAATGTAAAAATAATTAAAAATTACAAAGTTGTTTCAAAATATTTTTTTGTATTATTTTTGTGGATTCTATAATCCTTTCTGCCTTTCTTTATTGTTAAGTTCTCATTTCCATGCACATGTGTGACTTCGAAAGGTCCCGTCCAATTTCGGCTTAAAGTGTTTCTTTTATTTTGTTCTTTTATTAATACCTTATCTCCCACATGTATTTCTATTGGGTTGCATGTTTTATCATAATTTTGTTTGTTGTCAAGTTTCTTTTCAATTAGATTGTCCCGTGCGAGTTTCTGAGTTTCTTGCATTACTCTTTTTAAATCTAACGCGTAATTTTCGTAATTATATTGTGGTTCGGGTTCTTTAAGAAAAGTGGTCGGTATATTAGGTTTTTTACCAAAAATTAATTCGAATGGTGTAAATCCAGTAGAAGTGTGAACTGTCGTATTATATGTAAACATTGCGTAACATAATAAATTGTCCCAACTATTGTCTTTGTCGACGAAACTTCTAAGGTATGTTTTTAACGTTTTATGGGATCGTTCTAAATAGCCATTGGTCTGTGGATGCCACGGAGTGGTCTTATGTTTGTCAATGTTTAATAATTTACATGTTTGTTTAAAAAGGTCCGATAAAAAGTTAGTTCCACAGTCGGTTAATATAGAATTTGGTATTCCGTATATGCATACGAAATATTCCACGAAAGCTTGTGCAACCGTTGTTGCGTCTGTGCTAGGTAGGGCCATGGCCAGAGCGTAACGACTCAACTCGTCTTGAATAGTTAATATATACGTATTTTGCGACGGAGTTATGGGCAATGGTCCTACTATATCTAAACAGATACGTTCGAACGGTCTACTAGCTGTGGTTGTTATCATCATTGGTTGTTTAGTTTTACTATGTGATTTTGTCTTTTGACAAATGTCACATTTACGTATATAATCTTTTACGTTCCCCTTTAAATCTTTCCAGTGGTAATGTAATTTCATGCGTTTAATGGTTCTGGAAACTCCCGAGTGTCCCCCTAATGGAGTGTTATGATATTCAGCGATGATCGCTTGTTTTTCTTCGTCGGAAAATTCCTGTTCTCTATACACAATAATTTTAATATTGGTTTCTTTAAAAATGTATTTAAACATTTTCCTTATTCTTTCGAAACTGGTTAAAGTCGTTAGGCCTTCCATTCGTATGGTTGAGAAATTGTCTATTTGGTTGTCTATACAGAACCCCTTAATGTCCGTGATTATTTTATAGTATTCTTGGGCACTGAGCTCTTTGTTTGTATTATGTATTTCGAAAAGTATAATTAATTGGTCACCTGATTTGTTTATAATAAATTGTTTTGTAACATCAAAAACTGGATTTGGAATATTTTTGCTTATTAAAATTTCTCGTATCGCCTTATGTGTTATTATTCCGTTATTAGGTATTGGTAAGAACAGGTTTTCGCTTTGTGTAGCGTTCAAAATACTTCCGTCGACCTCCGAAAAGTTTGAATTTATGATAGCGTGTTTTTCTCGTGACTCGAAATCTACGAAACTGGTTTCGCTATTTACCATGCGTATCCGTGATAAACAGTCGGCATTAGAGTGTAACGACCCCGATCGATAAATGATCTCGTAGTCGTACTCAGATAATTGAAGGCGCCACCTCATTAGTTGTGATGAAGCGTCCTTTAATCCGAATAAATATGTAAGTGGTCGATGGTCAGTAATAATAGAAAATTTGCGTCCATAAAGGTACGGTCTGAAATGTTTTACGGCCCAAATAATGGCCAAAAGTTCTTTTTGTATAACACTGTAATTGATTTCTGCTTTATTCAATGTCCTACTAGCATATGCAATAGGTTTTTCGTGCGACGACTCGCCTTGGGATAGTACTGCACCTATAGCAAATTGACTTGCGTCGGTCATTAATTTAAATTTTCCTTTCTCCCAATCTGGATAAGTTAGTAGTGGTGGATTCATGAGTTTATTTTTTAATTCCTCGTAAGCGTTATCGCATTTGTCCGTCCAACAGAACGGTACGTCTTTTTTAAGTAAATAGGTCAGTGGTTTTGCGATTTTTGCGAAATTATCTACGAACCGTCTATAATAATTTAGTAGTCCTAGAAAAGATTTAATATCTTTAGCATTTTTCGGTTTCGAATAATTTTTAATACATTCGATTTTACTTGGATCGGGAGAAATCCCGGTCTCGTTGATTACATGTCCTAAATACAATACTTCTTTTCTTAGAAAAGAACATTTATTAGGTTGTAATTTTAATTTATGTAAACGTAATCGATTAAAAACTTGTTTAAGTTTTTCTTGGTGGTCCCGCAGGCTGGATCCGTGCACAACAATATCGTCGAGATATGCCGTACACATTTCCTCTAAGCCGGTTAATACAGCGCGCATTGCTCGTGTAAACGTTGCGGGTGCTGAACTTAGGCCAAAAGGCATCCTAAGAAATTCATAATGTCCGGATTTACTAGAAAATGCGGTTTTATGTGTATCCTGCGGGTCAATATAGATCTGATGATAACCACTTGCTAAATCGAGTGTTGAAAAATAGTTTGATGATCCTAAAGAGTCAAGGATTTCAACTAAATTTGGTAAGCCATAAGCTTCGTTTTCGGTTACTTCGTTAAGTTTCCTAAAATCCACGCAAATTCTTAATTTTGGTTTTCCATTTTTGTCCAAATTTTTCTTTTTCACTACTACTAACGGAAAATTAAATGATGACACTGAATTTTGTATAATTTTATTGTCTTTCATTTCGGTAATTTGTTTTTCAATTTCTTGTTGGTATGCCCAGGGTAACCGGTAAGGTCGAATATTAATTGGTTTAACACAGCGAGGTGTTTTAATCGAATGAGTTACTACATCAGTAGCGGTCAATTGGTCTCCTTCTAGGAAAAATATGTCAGAATATTCTATGCATAAGTTTACTAATTGTTCACGTTCCTCTACGTTTAAATGGTCGGTATTAATAAGTTCCGTAAGAGTACGAATGCGTTCTCGCCCACTAGTTCCCTGGTTATTGGTGATAGTTAATACTTGTTCTTGATATGGTTCCCATTTTAAATTACTAGTGTTTAATTCTTCGATTATAACAGGTTCTTCGGAAATGTTGATTATGTTACTTATAATTTTGTTATCTAATACTGGGCTCAAGCTATTAGCGATTATAACGTTTTGATTTAATTCTTGATTTTTAATAGTCACTAGTTTATGGTCAATAAATTCGTCTGCGGAGATGGCTAACACACAATTACTACGCGGCGGTATAATTATGGGTTGCGCTGTAGGCGGTTTACATTGTGGCATCATAAACATATCACGACTAAAATCTAACACTATGCGGTTGTCCTTGATAAAATCTCTGCCTATAATACCTGATTCGGGTACTCGGAAATCGTTGGCTACAACATCGAATTTGACATAAAAATCTGCTCCTTCTATATTAATAGTTGTTTTTAATGTCCCGAAAGTAGTTACTGGGTTTGCCGTAATACCACTAATTGTACGTTTTTCACTTTCGTTTATTACGATATTTTTTTTTAGTGTGGATATTTTAATGAGGCTCATATCGGCTCCCGTATCCACGAATAATTTTATTGTGGTAGGTTCAAAACTGGTAGAAGTGCATTTAACGTGTTCCCTTTCCATGTATGTAATAGTTCTAACATTATTTTCGATTTCGCCTACGGTACGATTTACATTGTTGTTTTTACTGGTCGAAGCTTCGCCTTGCTCTTTTTTCTTTTTTTCGTTATATATTCTCTTACGACATTCCCTAATGACGTGATTCTCTTTTTTACAATAATGACAAACTTTAACTTGATTTTCGGAATTTTTGAAATTTTTATTTTCGGACTGGTTTTTAAGACTTGTTATTTTATGTTCACTAGTTCTACATTCATTACTATAATGTCCGTATCTACGACAACGGTGACATTGAATTTTACTTTTATCGTTAGATTTCTTTACGTATTTATTTCGATTGTCTGTTTTATATTCAGGTTTTTCATTAAGTTTTTCTTCCTCTACTGCCAAAAATACGGCTTCCTCAAAAGTGGGTACCTTTGTAGCTTTTAAAATCAAACGGATATCAGACTGAATACCCGCAATAAATACAGCTAAAGTTTGAGTTTGGATAATTTCGGAAATGACTTTGGCTTCAGCCGTGGTTTTACTTAAAGTTAGCGCGGTGGTTAATTCATGGGAAATTTTTTCTACTCTGTCCGCGTATTGTTGTATCGACTCTTTGTCATACTGCCTACTTTGGTTAAATTGTTTTTGCAAAAATTGTACTGAATGTGTTTTACCAAAAATGGTAGTTAAATGTGCCTTTAGTTCCTCCCATGACGTTATTTCTCGATATTTAACTGCGTCACTTGCTTTATCGGTTAATTGGGAAACTATTGCGTCGAGTATTATAGGTTTAATTTTTTCGTCTGCATGTCCTAGTACAAATTCGCATCGATTAAAATAACTAGTGAGGAGACTTTCGGATCCCCCTCCAAAACTAGGTATCGCTTTCATAGCGTCCCCAAAGGTAAGTTTGTTTGCCATTGCTATTTCTTCTGGTAATTCAATAGAACGAATAGTTTGATTTAAATCAATTAAGTTGCTATCGTTTCCGCCTGTATAAGTAGTTTCGTCCGTATTGGTGGTTTCACCCGTGTAAGTAGTATCGTCTATATTAGTAGTGTCCCTTGTATCGTTAGTTTCTACGGATGTACCTAAATTTGAATCTTCTGATTCGTCTAATCCCGAGTACTGGGTACCTTTTCTAGTAGTCATCTACTGGTCATTAAATAGAAATCCCCTCAGGCTCTCAGATAAACGGTAATAATTGTTCAAATAACTTACAATTTTTCCATGTTGTCTGAGATGTCGTTGGGTAGTTGAAATGTTGATTTTAGAATGCTCTTTGAATGCTCCTTGAATGCTTGTCGAATGCTCTGAGAATGCTCCTTGAATGCTTGTCGAATGCTCTGAGAATGCTCCTTGAATGCTTGTCGAATGCTCTGAGAATGCTCCTTGAAGTTGATTTGGAACAGTGGTTCGTCTAAGGGTCTCAAACTACTGACTTGGATGTGTTTTCTGGTTGAAAACGGCCAAATATATTTCGTTTGATGTGAAGACCCCACACCTGACACCAAATTTGTAGTGAGCCGGTCCTGGTGAAGATGGCTCAGCACGATTTAACGACGAAGTCCACTTTGTCGTTTATCTTCTTCAGAGAGTATAGGATATTTTAAGTAAATAAACAACTCGTTTTGGAATTGAAGTTATTTATTAACTGAGACAAAGTAATATAATAATAATAATAAAGGCCTAGCCCAGGGGTCGGGAACCTGCGGCTCCGGAGCCGCATGCGGCTCTTTAACATGCAACTTGCGGCTCTTTGGATATCATTATTATATATATCTTTATTCTAATAAACTAATAATTTATACACCACAATTAAAAAAATGGTTGTTCAAACCTGTGCGGCTCCCTGGATATCATAGTTTTGTAATTTTTTGAAAAAATGGCTCTTTCCTACGAAAAGGTTCCCGACCCCTGGCCTAGCCCGATGTGTTGTTAGGTATAGAACAACGCCACCGGTCTAAGCGTACTTGAGGCTTGACTATGTCTAAATCTTAATACTACCACAACCCTTTTTATATTAAACTTATCATGGGCGTAGTCCCAGAAGATACGTGTGTGTCATGGTAAACCGGAACACAAGTTTCGTGTTTACTAAGACACGATTATCGAATGCGTATTTGAATTCTAAGAATCCATAAAACTAATAAAATAAAAATACGTATATCGATTCTAAGAATTCGTATAACAAAAATATAATACTAGATCTATAAATAATATTATTGCAAACAGTATCAGCTCAAGGTAATAAAAAGATAGAGTAATAAAATAAAGTAATATGGTCGGATTACTACACCGAGCTCAAGACTAAAGGTAAGTCCTTTCTTCCTACTACACGGTATGGAAGCAAACCTACCATTAGACAATAAAATCCTACCAAACAACGACAATTTTAATCTTATAAAATCTATAGAAATATTACAATATATTATGAAGAATATACCAGATATAATACGAAAGGAACAACAAACACAAAAATTAAACTACGACAAAACACATAAGACGGTGGACTACCTACCGGGTCAGAAAGTTTTAATAAAATTTCAATTTCAGGAACCAAATAAATCAAAAAAATTAGCATATAAGTATAGAGGGCCTTTTAAAATAATAAAAAAGATGTCTGATGTAAATTACAAAGTAGAATTAATACTAAATGGGAAATCAACTACAGATACCATTCACGTCCAAAGAATTAAACCTTTTACAGATAGAGAAAAGAATTACATTTTAGTAAATAATAAATTATTAATCATTTAACCATTAAATTTTAGTTTGTTCTAGCAAAATGTGCCTATTAATAGTATTACTAATAGGTAGCAGTATAGCAGCAGAAGAAAAACTAAGCATTACCATATCATCAGGGGCGTTTTTTAATGAAATACCGGAAGTAATGGTATACGAAAAAAGTATACCACTCATATATACTCAAAAAATTCTAACAAAAGAAGAAAATTTTATAGAGAACTTAATAGAAATAGAAAATTACTGTGAAAATAAAAAAAATAACTATTGTTATACTATACAACAAACATTAATACTGAACATTAATACTATTAAAAAATCTTAACACAAACATTAATGATAACAAAAAAAATTTAGAAAAAATTGAAGAAATGGTAGGAAATAATAGAAAGAAAACAAATAGGAAAAGAGGAATACAAATAATCGGAGATTTTTACAATTTTTGCTGCGATGTAGCAACCGAAAAACAGATAAAAAATTTTTACACAAACGAGGACAAACTAAAATAACAAACAGACAGACTAAAAGACGTTTTTGTATCAGACCATAAAGACTTAAATCAAATAACATCACAACTAAACAACTACACAACTGTAACTAGCAATAAACTTGAAATATTAAAAAATAGTTTCAAAACATTACTTAACGAAGAAAAAAGAAATGATTTAATAGAAACCACAAAATTAAAGGGCTACAAGACATTACGTTTTCATTAATAACTATGATCATAAAAATTATGAACTACGAAAGAGAGACTAGTACACAACTACATTGCAAAATTAGTAAAATACCATCAAGACTTATAACAATAGACATGCTACATACAGATTTAATAAAACTCTCAGACATAATAAAAAAAAATGGCTTCGAATTAGCAATTAACTTAGACAACTTTTCACTTTAGTACTTTACTATAACATTCCTATAACAAATGCCAATTTTCCAAAACTCAAGTTCTAATAAAAATAAAGATTCCTATCCGTGAACTTAAATCGAATTGGAAATTATTTCAGTATATACCTGCACACTTCAAGTATAAAAATTCAACATGTATAATATATTCCGAAAAAACATATATGGCAGTTAACACAATAAATAACGAACACCGAGTAATTTCGGGTATAGGCCTACAACATTGCGATCCCCCAGTAACTGACCTATGCTACACACCAAGGTTAGGTTAGGTTAGGTTAACCATCTCGAATTTCACTTTTTGAAGGTCTCCAATTATCTTTTCCCTTTTTCTTTTTAATAGTAACAGGGGAAAACAAAAATGGCAGAACCATGAATACTGCCACCAAAGAAGATTCTTCGTTTTCTGAAAATATAATAAAATTATTAAAAATATGTATAGTATAAATTAATAATAAGTATATACCTTGAGTTTGATCTAAGTATTCATGGAATAAACTTTTAAGCGTAGAATCTCTAAGATTTATAGAAATACTTTTGACATGTTCTAAAATGCTGTCTTTATAAATGGGAATGTTCTTAAATAAGGATTGTGTTTTTTCAGGATACAAACAATTAAAGTCTTCAAGGAACTATGAAATTATGATAGAAAATGATTGTATATTATATAACTGTAAAAAACTTATAAGTTTATAACCAACAGGTTTTTCAATGCTGGGAACTCATTCATATATTGACTGACTGTTTGGGTTTCTGAATTTAATACATTTCTTAGTATATAGCTTTTGGTAATATCCCAATATTTTTCAACTATATCCCAGGGATCAGATGAGTTATTCAACCATTTAATGGGTTCTTCAACATTTTCTATATCTTAACCATAATGGAATAATTAAAATATGAGTTAATTATTTAATAATAATGGCCCACTTAAATCAATTAATATTATTTACCAGAATTCACTAATGTGTTTTGGTTCAGAAAATTTGGTTCAATTGTTGTGGTTCCTCTTGAATGATGTGTTATGACACTAGCTTTCTTAAATTCTCTTCGACGATTATTGAAGCAGTCCAACAATTTTCCATTTGCACCTTTTTTTACTGTAGATCCTACATCCTAGTAGATAAACAACAAATTTAATTAAAAGAAGAATAGGTATTACTTTAGTATTTAAAGTTAAAATTTTGAAATATGTTAAATAAAGTTATTTCTTGAGACAACAATAAAAACTTTTGGCTGGTTACAAATTTATCTGGTTCGTTTTCGAGTTCTTTTCTGATAATTAAATTACTTCATTTTCTTCTTCCCGAGTTATCTAATACTCTATTTTCTCTATACTTAAACAAAATACCTTTTCCTTCATTTGAATTGTTCAAATAGTTGAGTACTAGATTTTGTATTTAAAATAAATTTTTGAAGTTAAAAAAAAATTAAATAATTATAATATTTAAATAGCTAAGTATTACTGATTCTGAAGATTGACGTATTAGACTCAAATTTGAGTGCTGATTGCATTTGAATTTGATACATTAAGTGTTTGATTATTGGAAGATGTGAAGGAGATTTCAGTGTCTGATGGAGTATCTGTAAGACCTTCAACACTTGCCAATGATGATGTAGATGGTGATTCAAAATCAATACTTAATGGGGAAGATATGTCCTTTATAAAAAAAAAAAAACAAAATGTTAATTTGAAGTAAAAACAACTTGTTGTGTATTATAATTATAGTGAGTTAAATGAATAAATTACCCATGAATAATGTTAAAAATACATTATCTAAAATGAACTAAATATAATGTACCTACCGTTGGCGCACACTAGGGGTCTTAATCTAAAATTAATTTTTACAAATACCTCTCTGCTCAATAATATGTTATTTATATAAAAATATAAAAAGCACAACCCCCTTGAAAAAAATTATGTGTGCGCTACTGGTACCTACATAATATAGTATCGTAATGGGCAACTAATCCATATATATATATATTATTATATATATTATATATGTATAAAATAAGTACATATCAGTGGCGTGCGGTTAGGACAAGCTAGGTAAGCGGAGCATGCCCAGCCAAAAAGAAAAAAAGAAAAAGATTAATATTTCTGATGTTAAATGACAATTTGTTTACATTAAAATTACAAATATTTATTAATTCTTATTTTTGTGTTCAATTTTAAAAAAATTTATCAGATTTTGAAAGAAATTAAATTTTTTTTTCGTATAGGCAATTTCTCTACAGAAGCGCTAGTATTTTAGATTGCCTTTCCTATATCTTTATTTATAGGAATGACTAGTTGCGGTAGAAGGGGATATACGCGTTTTTACGTGATGGTTGAAAGCGCTATGCCGAGCGCTTATCGATATTTTTAAAAACGGAATTCCAATATTCTTATATCGGATTATTTTTGTTATCAATATACTTATTATAAGTTTTAACTATACTATATTATACTATACTATACTAATAATAAATATATTATTTTGTCGTCAACCGTCAACGTGTCCACAAGTCTTCATAGTTAATTTGGTGTTGAACAAAAATTTTTAATGTAAGTAGGTATATTAAATTCCTATTGCATAATTTTATAGAATTGGTATAGATAATTATTATTTAAATAAATAAAATTATTATAATTAAGAGGAATCAAATTATATTCGCCTTGTTTATATTTGTTTTTATAGACAATGAATACTGATTCAAACAATTGCTTAATCGAGCGTCTTTTGGAAAATGAATTTCATTTAAAAAATTTTGATGAAAAATTAACAATTGTAAAAAATGGTCGACCATGTCCAGAAATTCCAAAATTGACATCTAATCACAAAGAAAAAAACAAAGTTTACATATTTCTAATTATTTAAATACTCTGTGGTTGACTGTTAGTGCAAAATTAAATAAACTTTTCTGTTGGCCTTGTGTTTTATTTACCAGGAAAAAAAATGTTTGGTTTCATAGTGGTTTTGTTAATTTAAATAATTTAACAAATGGTATTCAAAAACATGAACGATCTCAAACACATATTTCTTCTGTTTTAAAATTAAAAATGTTTGGAAAATCTAGAATTGATTTGCAACTTGATGAACAAAGACGTTCAGATGTAATACGCCATAATGAATCGGTAGAAAAAAATAGAGACGTTTTAAAACGTTTTATTGATTGTGTTTGTTTTTTGGCGATCCACGAATTACCATTTCGTGGTCACAATGAAAGAGTTAATTCTTTCAATCAGGGAAATTTCCTCGGTTGTTTAAATTTATTATCATCTTATGATTCTATTTTAGACGTGCATTTAGAAACATCAAAAATATTCCGTGGTACATCCAATAGAATTCAAAATGATCTTATTTGCTCAGTTAGCAACATCATATCAACGTCCATTGAATCAGAAATAAAAAATACTAATTTTGTTGCAATATTATTAGATGAAACTTCAGACATAACAAATCTGTCTCAATTATCAACAACTATAAGGTATGTTCATCATGAAACCGGGGAAGCACATGAACGTTTTATCTCATTTGTCGATGTTAGTGCTGATAGATCAGCAGATGGTTTATTGAAACACGTAATTGATATAGTTAATAGGTATGAATTAAAACATAAATTAGTAGCTCAAACTTATGATGGAGCGGCCGTTGTGAGTGGTCATGTTGGAGGACTACAAGCTAAAGTAAAGGAGCTCTACCCAAAAGCATTATTTGTCCATTGTTTTAGCCATTCATTAAATCTTGTACTTTCACAATCAGCATCAAATATAAAAGACTGTAAGATTTTTTTTCAAACACTAATTGGTATGGGATCATTTTTTTACTAAATCTTCTAAACGTACACATGCTTTATCTAATTTTACAAGAAAAAAAATGCCAAAAAATGCGCCGACTAGATGGAATTTTTCTTCTCGCTTAGTAAATACAGTTCACGAATACAATTCATATTTCATAGAGTTTTTTCAACACGTATTAGATAATTCTAATGATTGGGATAATGAAGCGATAGTATTATCTCAAGGGTTCATCAATTTTTTAGATAGTCGACAAACATACTTTTTGCTAATAGTATTTAGTAAAATATTTAGTTTGACTGATATTTTATATGAAGTATTACAAACTAAACGTTTAGATATTTTATACTGCGTGAAAAAAATTGAAGAAACTAAATGTCAACTGCAAAATTATAGGTTAAATCTATTTGAAAAATTATGGGAAACAGTTTTATCAGATAAAGGCGATTTTGAACCACAGCGTAAAATTCGTGACCCGAAAACATTTTACAAAGTACTTTTTAATGAAATATTTGATAACATATTGACAAATTTGCAAGCGCGATTTGGTTCTTTAAATAAATTTGAATTTTTATCATTAATTGACCCAAGTAAATATTCAAACTACATAAACGAATTTCCAAATTCTGCTCTAGAAAACTTGCAAGAATCAAATTTTGGAGAAATATTTGATTTTATTAGATTACGAAATGAATTAATTGTATTATACAAATCTGAAGAATTTTTAAATACTAATCCATATGATTTAGTCAAAAAATTAAGATGAATAGTAGTAGTATATATTTGTATGTTCTGAGCACTTTTGAGCAGGGAGATTTAAAAAGTTTAAGGGGGACTTTCCCCTCAAGCCATTTTTTTCCCTGTAACACGAAAAAACACTGTTTTTCAAAAACCATAATGTATGTTCTGAGCACTTTTGAGCAGGGAGATTTAAAAAGTTTAAGGAGGACTTTCCTCCTCAAATCATTTTTTTTTGCCTGTAACACAAAAAAAACATCTGAAATTGATTTGTACACACTTTTTTTTTTAAAAAAAAATAATTGAATAAGAACACTGTTTGATTAAAATAAAAAATCATTTATTAATATATGTTGTTTCATTAAATATTATGTAACCTTAATTCTAAATTATTTATACTAGTTTTCTTACTTCTCTAGTGAAAGGTACATATTCTACAATACGATCATGAATTAATAAACAATAAGCAGTTACACCTGTAAGTGGTTTTGATGCCTCAATTTCCAATTGTACATCTACTGATGAGGCTGTACCTGAATCATTCTGTTTTGAAGTATCGATAACTATTATAGGAGCATTTTCTAGGAATGTTGAAGGACTCAACAGTGGATTGCGTATTCTTTTTTCGTAGTACGATTCTTGAAATGATGCATACATATCATATAATATTGAAAAATTGTTTTTATTAAAATCTAAATTTAAATTATCATACGGATAAGCTATTGAATTGAGAAATACTTTCAAGTTTGTTAGGTCACATTTATCAAATACACTACAATATTTTGCTATTTGATTTTTTCGATCTTTTTGTAAACCCACTATAATAAATCGTGGTTTTTCTAATTTTGAAGCAGATTTTAAGTTCCACACAGCTTTGGTAGTGGTTCCCAGTTCGGGATACTCAAATGTTAGGTTAGGTTAGATTAGGTTAGGTTAGGTTAGGTTAGGAAATGTTCAATTGGTGAACGTGTTATACGAACACTTAAAAATAATATATATAATTATTTTACTGCGACAGGTACATGGAATTGATATAATACAATATCAAAAATTATTTATAATTATAATCATACAAAACATAGAACAATTAAGTGTACACCGTATGAAGCTCGAATGAATACAAGTAAAATTAAATCAAATGTACAAATATATAATAAAACATTTCATAAACCAAAACTTAAAATTAATGATAAAGTAAGAATATCAAAATACAAACATATATTTAGTAAAGGATATACACCGAATTGGACAACGGAAATTTTTACAATATCAAAAGTTTTACATACAAACCCGATAACTTATCAACTAAAGGATGAATCAGATAATATAATTCTAGGTTAGGTTAGGTTAGGTTAGCCAGGTTTGGCTGCATCCGAGTTGGGTCCCGAATACTTGGGGCTAATCGCAGGTAGTGTACTAGTTGGGTCCCAGATTTTTAAAGGTACTATACTAGTTGGGTCCCGGATTTTTAAAGGTACTATACTAGTTGGGTTCCGGATTTTTAAAGGTACTATACTAGTTGGGTCCCGAATTATTATAGGTATTGTTCTAGTTTCATTTTGTTGTTGGCATTTTCATCCCCATTTTAACAGACTGTCTATGATCTATTTAGACCACATGTATGGTTAAAAATGTTTTTTTACAGTTTTATTTTAAATATTAAAAAGCGGGTAAGTGGGTATCGCTCTGCTGTATATTAGGGGGTGGGGTGGACCTCAGACTATGGTAGGTTAAATTTGAATGCAATGATAGGTATCAGACGGAAAACGATTCTGAACGAAGATGATTTATCAGTTTAGGATATATTATATTTAAATATTGTCATATATTCTATTTTCAAACAAATAGTATAGTTACTATATATATTACTATAGTTACTTTATAGTATCTGTTTATTAATAAAAAAAGTATTTGGCAACATACGCTTAATGAGAGTACGAAATTTAATTTAAATTTTGATATATTTCGTATAAATTCGAACTTTAAACACTTATAAAAAAAAATTGTGACTAACGATTTCGAATTTTTTTTTATCACTTTAAGAACAACTTATAAGAAACCTTGTATTAAATTTTCAAGATTTTCTGGCCACCCAAAACTTTTTTATCGACATTTGAAGAAAAAAAACTTAGAAAAGTCGAAAATTTCAATTGTCTATAAGTAGCTTAAAAAAGATCAAAATATTTTTAAAATATTACTGTAAAGAGATAACCATAATATAAACATTTGGTGAAAATTTCAAGTATTTAAAATGATTCGTTTTTGAGTTACAGCAAAATCAAAAAATCGATTTTGTCGAATAGTGGTTTTTCGTAAAATTGCCGTTTTTCTGTCACTTTTTTTGTTTTTCTTGATTTTTTTGAAAACTATTTGAAAATGTTTTGACCCCCCGAAGTACCAACTAGATGAATTTTCCTATTCAAAGAGGGGCTGAAGTCAAAAATCGGAGCATTATTACTGCTCCAAATGTTGTCGTCAGACACAAAAAAAAAAAAAAAAAAACACATCATAGTAAAATCAATAAATTCTTCAGTTCGTTCAGAATCTAAAATGCTAAAGTATAAGTAATTGATAGTTTGTAAAAATATTATAATAATTTAAAATATTATACAATAATATTAATACAATTTTATTAAATTGAAAAGTAAATGAATAGTACTTATATTTTTATAATATAAAAAAAATATAAATATATAATATTAATATATGAAAAAACATTTTTAACCATACCTATGGTTTAAATAGATCATAGACAGTCCTAAGTCTGTTAAAATGGGAAGGAAAATGTTAGTATAGTGTAGTACTCCCCAAAAAATATTCAAGATCCAGTCTATTGTAGCTAAAATAATTTAGGATCCAACTAGTGTAGTAACTATAAAAATCCGGGACCCAACTAGTATAGTACCCACAAAAATCCGAGACCCAACTAGTGTAGTACCTAAAATAATTCGGGACCCAACAAGTGTAGCAATTATAAATTTGGGACCCAACTCGGATGCGCCGATTCATTTAGGAGTGATGATCAAGAATCTGTTGCTGTAAGCGATGTAAGTATAAATAAAAAAATGTTAAGTCATAGGTGGTATAGATAAATATAACGTTACTATAACTTTTTTAAATGTTAAAATTATTAAACATTTAATTAAAACTGTTTATAAACTAAAAAAACATTAACTAATCGCTTATTATGGTTATAGGTGGATATGATAGAAACGCAAGACAGAAAAACAGGAATAAAACCGGGTAGTCAAAAGAGGGTCTACGAGAAGAAAAATGTAAAAAAATCAAAAAAAGTGAGTGATTTTACATAACTGATCAAGTGAACAAAATTATAATTAAATTATTTTTTTAAAGAATATTTCTTATCGAGAAAAAATTGAAAAAATGATGAAAGATCAGAAAATTGGATTGGAAGTTACAAATTCAATGAGCATTCAACAAGACGATGGAATTTTTATTGTAAAGGTACCTGCTGACGAAAAATCTACTGACTATTGGACTTTGTCACATTATAAAACGAAAAACATTGAGTATGTTGATTCCAAGGACAGGTAAAATATATTATATTACTTTACTATCACGCTTCGAATATAACTAAATAACTATAGTATACAATAATACTATATAGTTATTTATTTTTTAAGTAAGATATTATTTTAAAAAATAATTTTTGTACGAATAATTTTTACAGATGGAAATATGCCGAATGTTCAATGAAGCTTGCAATAACCGATCTGCTAAAGGATCAAACAATATCGAGTGAGCTGAACGAATTGGTTCAAACACTTTTCGACCGCTTCATGAAAGATTCGAAGAAAAAAATTACACGAATATGATATGTTTTATAAATAAACTCTGTTTATAATAGTGGTGGTTGGAAATCATTTAAATAAATAATAAAACTTTGATTACAATATAATATGTCTTGTTTTTTTTTATTTAAATAAAAATCAAATACTACATTTATAGGTTAAAATAAAAAATAATATAAAAATTATTATTAACAGTTAATATTTACAATATTATTAAATCCTGCAAAATCATGTTTGATAAAGAATTAAAATGAAATTGTAATAGCTCGTACATGAATGAAATATCATCACTTTGTATATTGCTATAGGTGAAATCATAATTTTGAATATATTGGTTTGTAAATTCGTTTCGTTGGCAAGACAATGGTAACCCGTTTACGTCAGCCTTGATTAACGCGTAAGCTGTATCGAATGTTTTTTGGTATGTTTCCAACTTTTTCTGTTTTTCAACTATATACAAGTCTATACAATGTTGTAATTGTTTTAAACGATGAAGATCAATATGAGATAATGTTATGTAATTATCATTAGAATATAAAACAATAGTTGATTGGTTTACGTTAACAGAATAGAAAAAGTTGTCGGAAATTCTAACACGTTTACATCGAGTATGTAAATTATTAATAATTGTATTAAAATTGTTTTCACACATTAATGTACACCACTGTTCTAGATCAAGCGTTACAACTTTTTTAGTTAATTTACATTCTAATAATATAATAATTGAAATCTGTTTATTAACTAGAAGTCCAACCGTCACACTTTTCTTGCTAAAAGGACGGATATCGAACACTGATTTTGATACAACGAGTGATGGATTCATATTATATGACGATGAATTCTATCAATGGTGAACACTTTTTGAACAACAATAATTTTCTAAAATATTAAAAAAATTTATATATAATATATATATAGTAAACAGGTATTGTTTTGAAGTTTGAATTTGATCAGTAGGTAGCTTAGCTTAAACTAGTAAATTTTATTTACTTCTACATATTATATACTAACCCTGTTGGAGGGGGAAGACATTAAAAAAAAAAAATGTGAACATATGGCCCAGTCAGCGAGTAAAGGGTTATTATACTTACCTACTTACCTAACCATAGAACCTGAAATTTTATAAACATTAACATATTTAATTTAAACTAGACGCGTTATCCCACTAGACCACATGTTCACGAGGTATTAAATCATGTATTAACACATTTAAATTATTTATTATAATAATAAAATATTTATTGATCATAACATAAAAAAAAAGCGGGTAAGTGGGTATCGCTCTGCTATACATTAGGGGGTGGGGTAGACCTCAGACTATGGTAGGTTAAATTTGAATGCAATGATAGGTATCATTGTATACGAAAAACGATTCTGAACGAAGATGATTTGTCAGTTTGGGATATATTATATTTAAATATTGTCAAATATTCTATTTTGAAACAAATAGTATAGTTTTTATATGTTACTATGGTTACTATGGCCAACATTCGCATTATAAGCGTATGAAATTTAATTTAAATTTTGACATATTTCGTATAAATTCGAACTTTAAACACTTATAAAAAAAAATTGTGACTAACGATTTCGGATTTTTTTTTATCACTTTAAGAACAACTTATAAGAAACCTTGTATTAAATTTTCAAGATTTTCTGGCCACCCAAAAAATTTTTATCGGCATTTGAAGAAAAAAAAACTTAGAAAAGTCGAAAATTTCAATTGTCTATTAGTAGCTTAAAAATGGTCAAAATATTTTGAAAATTTAACTGTAAAGAGATAACCATAATATAAACATTTGGTGAAAATTTCAAGTAATTACAATAATTCGTTTTTGAGTTACAGCAAAATCAAAAAATCGATTTTGTCGAAAAGTGGTTTTTCCGTAAAATTTCCATTTTTCTGTCATTTTTTTTTGTTATTCTCGATTTTTTTGAAAACTATTAGAAAATTTTAATTTTGACCCCCCTAAAGTACCAACTAGATTCAATTCCCTATTCAAAGAGGGGCTGAAGTCAAAAATCGGAGCATTATTACTGCTCCAAATGTTGGAGTCAGACACAAAAAAAAAAAAAAAAAAAAAAAAAAAAAAAAACACACATCATAATAAAAGCAATACATTCATCACTTCGTTCAGAATCTAAAAGTTAGAAGTAATCATACAATTTGTTAGCAAACAGTATCATATGAACTAGATTCACAATTACATTCACACATGTTATTAATATTACCGTATTTTTTTATCACATTTTCAATAAACTGATTTCCTTTTGATAATAGTACATATATACATTTCGGATTCCATCTTGAGTGTTCGATCCATGGATTATCATCTTTTTCCCAATTATGTAAGATAAGTCCACAGCAAAAACATTCAACGATATCTTTTTTTCCTGAATATATAAAACCGCATTCAGCTAATGAATATTTATCTTGAGATGAGGTTAGTGGAAATAAGTTGAATGTTTTCAATCTTGATGAAAATGTAGTATATTATGGATGTGCAGGATATACATTGTTTCGTACTAAAGTAACAAGTGAACAAAAATTGTTGCTAAATTTTTGAAAATTCATTTTTTAAACTGAAAATATTCACTTACTAAGAAAAAATTTGAAAAAAAAAATAACAGAACTTGATCAAACAAAGGATTATTACTAACTGAACTAAAGTGTATTAAATAAACAATTTATAACTTTTTTAAAAAAAAAAAAATACAGTGTAACCAACATGCATAATATACAGGGAAAAAAATGGTTTGAGGAGAAAAGTCCCCCTTAAACTTTTTAAATCTCCCTGCTCAAAAGTGCTCAGAACATACATTATGGTTTTTGAAAAACAATGTTTTTTTGTGTTACAGGGAAAAAAAATGGCTTGAGCAGAAAGTCCCGCTTAAACTTTTTAAATCTCCCTGCTCAAAAGTGCTCAGAACATACAAATATATACTACTATGAATGATTTAATATCGGCGTTCCAAGAAGTATTTAAACTCAGTCAACTAATTTTAACTATTCCCAGTACAACAGCTTCAGTTGAACGTTCTTTTTCGGCATTAAAACGTATCAAATCGTATCAAAGATCTACACAAGGGCAAGAAAGACTAAGTTCATTATCATTAATTTTAATCGAAAAGGAACTACTGCACAAAGAAAAAAATCATCCAGAATTGTATGATAAAATTATTAACGAATTTATAAAACAAGAAAGACGAATAGATTTTGTTTATAAATAAATTTTAGATTGTAATTTTTATTTTTTATTAATAAAATACCTTTTTTTATTTTAACTTGAAATTTTATTTTAGCGCTTACCCAACATAAAATATCACCGCACGCCACTGGCCTAAATATCTGTAGCTTACGTTAACGTTGTATGATAGGACGTATATGTTTAAGTATTCCCCCTCGCCAGGGGCGTACCCAGGAATTTTTTATGGGGAGGGGGGGTCCAAAATTTTTATTTTATCTGTTCTCTAATTATAATTATAGTTTAATTCATTACCAACATATTACTGTTAATAACTATAATAATAGTTACAATAGTTATACACACACTTAGCACATATACAGAAAGGTTTACTACAATAGGTAGGTACTATAATTTGAAATTAATTTTTATTTGGTAATAAAATGTTATAAAAATTACATTATTTAACTTATAATAATTATTATCATAACTATGTATTTATTTTAAAATTTTAATCTCCTGTTTTTTTTTTACAAGTTCCTCAATTATATCATCTGGTGTTAAGATTTCATTTCGATGAATATTAAGCATCGCAAGTCCATTTAGTCTGTCTTCTGATACAGTATTTCTGAGATATGTTTTAAGATTTCTTAATGAAGAGAAACTTCTTTCAGAAGTACATGTCGTGACCATTAATATACATAATATTTTTATTAACTTGTATATATTTGGGAACAAGTCTTCATCACAAAATTGTAGAAATTGTATTACAGTTTTTGGCTTTTGATCTTCTTTAGTTCTTTTTAAGACATTTTTCCACATCTTAATTTCTACTATTACAATATCAGGTTCACTTAAACTATCCGAATCTTTATAAAAATCTATCAATTGTAAAATGTCGTTGTTATTATTGTCCAATTCACTTTTAAATAACATTTTGAAACCTTTTAAAACCAATTTGTGTTCAATAAAACGACTATTTATTTGATCTATAAAGTAATCCAAAAATGGTATAAATATTGATATTTTGAAGTATTCTTCTGGAGATTTACTAATTATGTAACAGCGATTGATTTAGCGATATAGCACTCATTTTTAATAATTAATAAAATTTTATATATTACACTAAATACATTAATCTCAAAAATAACATAATATTTTATTATAAAAATTATTGTTGCAAAAATTCAATTGTACGATTACAATAATTCTGTGATAACAATACTGATAACACTTCGCTGAGTTCGCGCCATAATTATTAATCTAATCAGGTCGTGCCTTCGTGGTATCAGTACAGAATAAGACAACCAGTCATACCTGGTCGTTGGTATAAATTAAATACGGGTTATACATTTACATTATAATATATTATTATAATTTATATTCTATAAGCTTTGTATAATATTGAAGATAATGGGAAATTAAAATACACTGTAAATAGTGTAAATCGACTCTTATTATACTATTTACAATTATGTAAAATGTAAATGTAGAAATTTCAATGGGGGGGATCGGACCCGAACCCCCCCTTGGGTACGCCCTGCCCCTCGCTTCCATAAATTGTTCTTTAGTTTTAAGGTTTATGCAATTATAAAAAATTACAGTCCACAACGAAATTAATTGTTAAAATTTGTTTATCATAATTATTTACGAAGCATCCTATTTCTATCCGGCGATTTTAGGTTGTTGAAATCCTCCCGCGGTTTTGGTACAATCTGGGAAGGTCACTACCGCACAACCTACGTCAGCAGTAGTATTAAAATAAAATAAAATATAAGCTGTTTGAATGCATAATACAGATTAGATAGACAAAGTGACTTATGTATTTTACTTATACACTGTTTAATAAAAGTGCAATGATGAATTTATATTTTTATAAATATTATATTATGTTATTATTAATTATTATTACCTATTATTATTTACATAAATGGTGTACCTATGCTTAAATATATTGTATTGATTGATTTTCCTATTGTCACTGTCATGAGCTTGCAGAAAAATTGACAATACCTATTACCAATATTATAAACTATGTATGTGATAGGCTTATTGTTGAATTGTTGAGTTAGTTAATATTTATTACTAACGGTCAATTTTACATAACTTTAAAAACATACTAAATGTATTCTATGGTTAGATTTTTGTAATTTATGATAAATCAATCAAAAACTGTGCTTAATTATTAATAAATAAATTATTATATACCTCTTATATACTTCTTTATATGTATGTAAACACTATATAATGCAAATTGTAATAAATACATGATTTTGCTGCAACTTTGGTATATTTTTGTAGTAGAAAGCAACATTTGACATGATGTGAGAAGATAAATTCAAGTACTGTATGTTCTACTCATACTATATTTCAATATAAATTTTATTGCAGACTACCAAATTATATAAAAACATTTTTCTATGGTAGGTAGGATTTTTATATTACTTAGATAAATCACCTATGCTCCTATAGTATAATATTTACCCAATTAATAAAAAACAATATATTTATATATAGTTATTTGCTACAATATTTCAATATTAATGTACTAATTTTCTTTTTGAATCAAACACATAATATATTGCAAATGTTAAATATATGTTTTGGTATCAAGTTTGTTATTATGTTTTTATGTAATCGTACTTATTAACTATCACTGAGTATGTTAAATAATAATAATAATTAATAAGTTTTAATTTATGATCTCAATTATTTCATTAAATTATATTATTTATTTGAGTCCAGATTTTAATTTTTGAAAAAATGTTATTATATTTCTATATAATATATTATATTGTAAAAAAAATTGGTACCTACCTAATGAAACACAATACGTGTATGACGTATGTATGGAATACTTAGATAATATTATAAGAACATTATTATTAATAAGAACATCCAAGCTTCATCAGGGTTTTATGCAAAATTATTACCATAACTTTCAAGTTTCAAGAAAAAAAAATATAACACTTTTTCAACATGGTGTAATAAATGTATTGTGGATTATTTCACTTATAACACACACAATATTCACATTGTCCGCGATAGGTTAGGGGTTTAGTAACACAAAGTTTATTCAATTTTTATCAAATAAAAAATTCATATTTCATTAATTGCGCCCACATAGTCTGAAATTCGACGCAGTCAGATTGCCTACCTAAGCGATTTAGTTGTGTATAAATCGATTTACCTTAAAGATAGGACGTTAACACTTCATTAGACTTACACTTTTTCCCCTACAATACAACATCAGACTTTCGACGTTAGGAGGTATAACAATCTGCCGTAGACGGATTGCCCAGCACAAGTATCGATTTGCACTGGTTGATGACTAATATTGCTAGACACTCAATTATCATTGTTTTATTTATTTTATCCTCATGCAAAAAAGCACCTGGCAAACGATACGATATGTATGCAATCCATAATTTCTCAGCGAGGTATCTATTTGCCCCGGTTGAGGACTGATGGCTAGAGGCTCAATTACAATTATGGATATATTATTTTTTTTTTTTACATACAAAAAAGAACCGGTCAGGCGACGGGACGCGATATTAATCTATATGATGATTAATAGCTAGACACTCAATTACCATTTTTGGTACACAATTAATCTTTTTGAATTCAAACAAGCCCCGGGCAAGCGTCAATACAAAGTTTTACACCGAATGATAACTGATAACTGATAACTCACACTCATGGTAATCAACTTTATAACAATTTTAGTGACCGATTTCTAGACACTAGACTACCATTTCCAACCGAATTTCCCTTGAAACGATTTTCACTCGACCCCCTCGAAGGCGACGGAGGCGGCTTCTACAAGCCTTGAATTGAGGCACACCTAATACCTCGAAGTCGGATTGCCTTACTGATATGTTTAGATGTGTGTAGGTTGGAGTTTCCCCCATGATTATGGAATACTTGATACTCAAACATGGCATTCAAGATTTTTCTCTGACAAAACAACATCAGACTTTCGACGTCAGGAGGTATAACTATCCGCTGTAGGCGGATTGCCCAGCACAGATATCAATTTGCATCGAATGTCGAATGAGGACTAGACGCGACCACACGTGATGTGGCCGGTCATAAGAAAGATATCGAGAATTAAGTGAAAAAATTACGCACGGTACGGGATTTGAACTCGCGACCCACGAGACTGGGGTGACAGTCTCGTAACAATGAGCCACCGCGGTCTTATCAGCTTAACTTCGATATTCTCCTATCTGGGCCAGAGTGGCAGTGTGTAAGACTGAGGAGAAGCGCAGGCGCTAGGACCGTGTCAGACTAATAGCTAGACACTCGATTAACATTATTCGTAATTATTTATTTTTATACATTCAAAAAAGAACCAGGCAAACCTCGAGACAAACTTTTACACCGAATGATAATGAAATTCAAACACAGATTCTGAATTTTTGGTTTAAACTCACATACAAGACCTGGACATGCACGCTTAAACTCAGATTTCGTTTGAACATGCGCTTCAACCTACGCCCGGGGCATCGTTCGCCATCCAACGAAGTACTAAATTAGTACTTTTGAATGCTGACTTAACCCGAAATGCAAATTGAATCAATTTTAACCTCAGATAACTGATAATCAGACATTCAAATTCAGATTACGAAATTTTGGTTTAAACTCACATACGAAACCCGGACATGCACGTTTAAACTCAGATTTCATTTGAACATGCGTTTCAACCTACGCCCGGGGCATCGTCCGCGATTCGACGTAGTCGGATTGCCTACCTGACTATGTAATTTGAACTTTTGCACGCTGGACATAACCTGAAATGGTGACTGATAACTAGACACTCAAACTTTTGCTATTCTAGATTCAAAAATACCGCCAAATCAGTGGTACCAACATTACAAACATGACTTGCGCGGACTCTGTCATTGCGCCGTTGGCGCGACGACCAACACACGCTATCTGTGACTGGGTATTATTCATTTATTATATTAATAGTAATACATAACAAAAAATAAGTTTAGGTTTGACTATACTTTAAAGGCTTTTAAAAATACATAGTATATAGCATTTTATTAAAATGATATTATGTTTTAAATAAATAACAAAAATAGTCAACTAGGAAACATACTTCCTAATACCTATAAAATCAGGTATTCACTTTTCTATGAATGAACACTTGCATTATGTAATGTAATGGCGTAACTGAGGGCCCGCAGACCACGCGTTGCGGGGGGGGGGGGGGGCACAGTAATTTGGGGCCTTTGGTTATAAGATTATATTTGATATAACAATATATTAGGGGCCCATTTTTTTTATTTTTGCGGGGGAGCCCAAAATTTTTTGTTACGCCACTGTAATACCTACACTTATACATAGGGCCCACACATACAATATCG
The DNA here is from genome assembly GCA_020882235.1 of Schizaphis graminum. Lineage (NCBI taxonomy): Eukaryota > Metazoa > Arthropoda > Insecta > Hemiptera > Aphididae > Schizaphis > Schizaphis graminum. The sequence continues at coordinate 17,880,472 of CM037036.1, forward strand.
GGCCCCTGTACTAAACGTTTTTCTAGGCCCTTTATAAAACTACCTATGAAAAATACTAATTACAAATGAATTTCAATGGGCCCTTAAAATATTCGTACCCCTGTACTCAAGGTCTATCAGACCTTTTATATACATAAACACGATATAATATGTATACTTATCGATGCGATCTGCGGTTTAAAACTACTTACTACACGTCTACACACGATATAGCACATAAGTTCTTGCAGTTCGTGTGTATATTTAAAGGACACCACAAAACTACAAACAAGTTTACTTAGATTTAAAGTATGTCATTATGTAAGAAATATTGTGAGGGTCTCACACTTTAACACTAATTATTCAATGAGATACAGGCGTTTGAAAATATACGTGTGACGTCGTAGAGCTGATGAAGTAGGAACAGCGGCGTATGTTTTACATGCAACTGTCTAAATTATCACATCAATTTTAATCATAAATATAGTATTTTAGATTCTGACCGAAGTGATAAATGTATTGATTTTACTATGTGTGTGTTTTTTTTTTTTTTGTGTCTTACGACAACATTTGGAGCAGTAATAATGCTCCGATTTTTGACTTCAGCCCCTCTTTGAATAGGAAAATTCATCTAGTTGGAACTTGGGGGGGTCAAAAGTAAAATTTTCAAATATTTTTCAAAAAAATCGAGAAAAACAAAAAAAAATGACAAAAATAAAATTCGCTCGGGGTGCCAAGTTCACGTTGCACCCCGACTTTGTCGTATCGCCTCCAAACTAGTACCATATTTATTATAACTTCTCGTAATTATTTTGATACCAAAACAATGTTTCTACGATCAACGAGGCCTGAGTACGATTAAAAATAAAAAAGCATGTTTTTGGCAAAAAAATTACGAATTTGCCGTCGTCTTGTACTGCTAGATCGATTACAGAGGCAGCGTTCTGAAATAGTACTTCTACCACCTCCTCACTTGCATAAGCAGCCATACCGCACCAAAGATCTAAACTACTGGTTATCTATCGCAGCCGCGCACGGGTTATAAATAGCCAATACGTCAATACGAAAAAAATAATTTTGTCAATGAATAATATTATTTTATTTTTCGATGTTTCAATTCGTAATTACTTTATTTTACGCAAAATGGAACTACATAATAATATTATATCGTAAAATTGTCACAAATCAGCTAGAAAACGTATGATTTAAACAATTTTTTTTTCAGTTATAAACAATTCTTCTATAAAATTCGCGATTTGTTATTCAAGACGATTTTAGATTCTGAACGGAGTGATGAATGTATTGATTTTACAATGATGTGTGTTTTTTTTTGTTTTTTTGTTTTTTTTTGTGTCTGTGTACAGCATAACTAGTCGAAATAATGCTTCAATTTCAAACTTTGGGGGTGGTTTCCGATGGCAAAGTGGATATCCTTGGTGCATTATACAGGTCAAAAGTAAACATTTTCCAACAGTTTTCAAAAAAATCGAATTTTTTATTTTGCTATAACTCAAAAACTAATCGATGTAAATACTTGAAATTTTAACCAAATGTTTATATTAGCGTTCTCCATACACAGTTAAATTTTCAAAGAATTTTGAATTTTTTTAAGTTATTTATAGACAATCGAAATTTTCAATTTTTCTAAGTATTTTTTTTTAAAATAACGATACAAACTTTTTGGCCGATCAGAAAATCTTGAAAATTTAATACAAGGTTTCTTATAAGTTGTTCTTTAAGTGATGAAAAAAAATCCGAAATCGTTAGTCACAATATATTTTTATAAGTGCTTAAAGTTCGAATTTATACGAAATATGTCAAAATTGCGAAAATTTGCAAGTAATTTTGTGGTAGAAAAATCGTGAACATTTTTTCTTTTATAACTAAGATTTGAAAATTTGGTACAAGTATCTCCATAAATTTTTCTTCAACTATCTGCAAAAAAAACTCTACCGGACTAAGACGAAAAAATTTTATGAGTGATTGAAATTTAAATTTTTACAAAACCGCGTTAAATAACGGTTTAGCCTCAAACGGTTTTTGATATTTGTTGTTATTCAAATAGTATAAGTCGTACATACTTGAAAATTTAACTAGTTATTTAGATTGCCATTTTCTTTATGTGATTTGATTTTCAAAATATTTTGACTTTTTTTGAGCTATTTATAGGCATTTGAAATAATCAATTTTTTTTTATTTTTTTTTTATAAATGTTGATAAAAAAAATTTAGCTGGGACAAATTACTTGAAAATTTAATTGAAGGGTCCACATAACTTGCTCTAACTCTCATTCAAAAATTATAAAAATACATAGGCACAATTTTTTTTTATTAGCATTTGAAGTTCAAATATTGACAAAAATTCGTCAAAATCGTGAATATTTTTCACTATTTGATAGTTAAAAATTTATAAATATTTTTCTATTAAAAGCTAAGAATTGAAAATTTAATACTATGCTGTCCATAAGTTAAGCTTAGAATAATTATAAAAAAGTTTGAGGATTGTTCAATTTAAAAAATTTTGCGAGTGTTTAAAGTTTTAATTTTAATTTGAAATCAAAAATACACGTGTAAGATAACGTGAAATTTGAAAATGCCCGTAAGCAACTCAGAAAGAGTGAAAATGTTTTGAAAATTTTATCAAGTATAGACATTTATAAAATAGACATAAAGTGTAAACTGTAAATTATTTAAAGTATCTACAATTATTCGTTTTTTTAATTACATCAAAATAAGAAAATGGCTATATGATAAATCTAGCGAATATCCAATGTTGTAAAAATTTGGACTTCTAATGCTCATAAAAATTTAATTTGAACTTTTGGTAGAGACATTTTTTCATAAAATTAGACGAACTTACGAGGAACATGTATTAAATTTTCAAAACTTAGATTTAAAAAGAAAAATTGTTGGGTATTTCTAACATAAAATAATTTGCACATTTTCTTCATTTTTACGTATTTTATATTTTGTAAATTTAAACTTTAAATGCTTATAAAAAAAAATGTGACTGCATTATTAATATTTTTCAACTAATGTTAGGAGCCTTCCATTAAATTTTCAAGCTTTTTTAGGATTAACAGTTATAGTTCCATTTGATAAAAAAAAACTCGTTAAAAAAATAAAAAAATCTATTTTGCTAAAAACCAACATTTAAAAAAAAAAAAGCGGGTAAGTGAGTATCGCTCTGCTGTACATTAGTGGGTGGGATGGACCTCAGACTAGGGAAGGTTAAATTTGAATGTAATGATAGGTATCGTTGTATACGAAAACGATTCTGAACGGAGATGATTTGTCAGTCTAGGATATATTATATTTAAATATTATCATATATTCTATTTTGAAACAAATTCAAACATTTAAGTAAAAGTTTCAAGATCTTACGTTTAGTAATTTTTTAAAAATAACAAAAATCAAAAATTATTTATTAGTAAAAAGTTATTTTACACGTGTATTTTTGATTTCAAATTAAAATTAAAACTTTAAACACTCGTAAAATTTTTTAAATTGAATAAACATCAAACTTTTTTATAATTATTCTAAGCTTAACTTATGGACAGCATAGTATTAAATTTTCAATTCTTAGCTTTTAATAGAAAAATATTTATAAATTTTTAACTATCAAATAGTGAAAAATATTCACGATTTTGACGAATTTTTGTCAATATTTGAACTTCAAATGCTAATAAAAAAAAATTGTGCCTATGTATTTTTATAATTTTTGAATGAGAGTTAGAGCAAGTTATGTGGACCCTTCAATTAAATTTTCAAGTAATATGTCCCAGCTAAATTATTTTATCAACATTTATAATTTATAAAAAAAAAAATAAAAAAAATTGAAAATTTCAATTGTCTATTAATAGCTCAACTAGGTATTAGTACTATGTTAGGTTAAATTCATTGCCAAAAAATTGCATTTGAAAATGTAACAATGTTCTACATTGGTATAAAAATATAATAATATAGGTACTTAAATATTTTTCAATTACAACAATATGACTAAAATTGTTATTCATTGTTCATAGTATGAACTATTTACGAGAATCCTTATTTTAAATTTACAATCTAATTTTTATAAATTTACCATTTTTTAATTTTGTAGGGCAAAAAGTGTGTCATACTACTCATACTACACACAATTTTATTCTTACATCTCACTATATAATATACATAGGTACTAGGTATACATAATAATATATATTAATATGAATAATAAATCTGTGAAAATATTACTTGGATTTGGAGCAACATTTGATGGAATTTTGATGTTTTCATTCTTATTGGAAACTATAACATAACAATTTTAAAGATTCAATTCAATTAAAATTGTTTATACTATTTTTAAAATGACAAATGTGAATGATAAATCTGTGAAAATATTACTTGGATTAGGAGTGACATCTGATGGCAAATTGATGTTTTCATTCTCATTAGAAACTATAATAAAAATAAAAAATAATATTAAAAATTGTTATACATCAAGGTATACCTTATACCTTAGTATAAAGTCTTTTTAATACGTACATTTAATGTTATTAGAACTTGACTCCATATGCCACATAGATTCATCACATAAATCATCTGTACCTAAACAGCACAATATTTAATTTATAATTTTTCATTTCAAGGATACCTACCTACCCACGTTAGAAACTTACCAATTGTCACAATTTCTTCTATTGGATAATCATAATTAAAATCAACTAATGATTCAGTTGATTGTATGTGACCGCTTACAGATGTTTGACTCATTAAACTCAATGCATCATTTTGAATATCATTGAGTTCAATGGCACAAGAAGGACCACCGCCTGTACCCGATATGTGCCGTTTTTTAGCGGCTGCTTTACTTTTTGTACTTGATCTAGTATCTTGCCATGTCTAATATAAAAAATGCAGTTATAATATTATGATTCAATAATATTAAGTCAAATTAACTTACTTTTTTCCATTTATCCCAACTCTTTTGGGCTCCGGGTAATGAGTTAACCTGCATAGTTATATTTTCCCATTTCTCTCTAGCTATTTTATGAGTAAATAATTGTATGAATTTACCTGAACATAACTGTGGATCTTTGGCCATCAGTTCAATTAAAAGTTTCATTTGGCTATGAGTAGGTTGAGTTTTAGACATAATTATGTTTTTCAAAATAAATACAAAGTATATCTCAAAACTATTAAGTATAAAAAAAAATAGTAAACTCACAATCGACAAATTCGAAAATTAACTATAAAATATATAAATAGAAACTAATAATAAATATTCATAATTTAGACATTATTTGAGGTTAAAATCTAGATTTTGTGTTGTTACCACACTGGTTCATTCGGAATACTTTATCGAATTCGACAAGTGATAAAATCTTATCGATTCAGTTGTTTGATAGGATCATTTTCCCTCAGTTGTAATGATCTTTTACCAAGTAAAATACCATTAACTTCAGTACACCAGTGATCGATAAATAATTTGACATTTGATTTTAAAATCTTTTTTTCAAAATCTTCGTCATGAATTTCGCAATGCAAAGTAGTTAAATTATACTTGATTAATATTCCTTCAGCAATCATTTCTCCTATTCCCAAAAAATGACATTTTGATGGTAGATGTTGACCAATATACACAATAATATTGTGAAGCATTTGATGAAATGGTTTAGTAGGGTATTTTAAAGATAATCTATTACAAGCTTGGTAGTCCCTGGCTACAATCAAATCGTGATCTGTTGAAACTTGATTTGTGCAAATTATCTTTAGACATTCTTCACAGTTTTTGTATAATTCTCTGTTGAGTTTTTTTGCAACAAAACCGGCAATATATACATGTGTGGCATTCATTAATTCTGTTGTTGTATCATCCAATTCCCTACTACTTTGATCTGGTAAACTCAACCAATGAAGATTGTTCGTGATTACACGACAAGAAATGTTTATAAGTGATCAACGAGTCTTTTGTGAATTCTTCACAATTAGCTCCTGGAGATCGAGACGAAATTATATTATTCAGCAGTTATGTTTTGTAGGCAGAAATTAATGAGTGACTAGTTGGGTTGTCACAGCCAAGGCTCCGGACTGCACTAAACAAATTTTCAATAGGATCTTGATTGAGATGTCTTGTTAGTAATAACTTGATTCCTTTTTCTTCTAAAACTTTTGTCAATGTTTGAAAACCTTTTAAAAAAATAAAAGGATTATATTAATCGAACAATTTAACACCTTTTGTAGGTAGGAAAAATTATAATATAATGTTCATGGTAGATATAGGATTGTTATTATTTTGGAGTAATTAAATATAGTATACAATCAACCATCTAATAATATTTTATTTCACCTCTGATAGTTGTTATCCAATTTTTAAGTGTAGGAAAATTTACAATTCTTCCATTTTTTCCAATAAATTTAATTTTGTTAAGAATTTTTATACTATTCGACCAGAGTTCATGATGAATAGAATTTTTTGTTACTGCAGTTCGATATATTTTTCCTTCGACCACATTATAAAAGCTGCTATTTAAAGAATTGAACAATTTGTCAAAGAATAAAAATATTTCTGCAGTGTCTATTCCACTTGGTTCAATTATTTTTTTTTGAAATTTGTAATTACAAAATAAATTAGTGACTTACGTGCTAGGAAATTCATTACAGCAGACACTCGCTGACAAAAAACTTGAGTTGCATATCGAACTTTCATCTTTGGGATTTTATGAGCAATAACGTGATAATTACTTAACCTAGGCAACATCTTTGAATCTGGCAAAGCACTGTCCGTATGATACAACTCTTCTAAATATTGCCACTTTGCTACTCTTTTGATACCATCCATTTCAAATGAAAGACTTTTGGTCAACAAGTTATTTCTTGTGCACTTTAAAAGATAAGGAATATCAAATAAGTGTACAATTTTGGTTCATTCTCCATTTTCTTGTACCACTTTATAAAATTCTTCTCGGTACTCAAGGTTATGTTTAATGTAATGTTCTTTTGTTTTATTATTAATAACCTAATTACACCTTCATTTGGCTTACCTTGATTGCACACGGTTGCTATAATATGAAGCCCAGTTCCAGAAACTTTTTGTATTACCTAGATCATAATAATACAAAACATTAATACAAACACAATTCATAATAATAATAATAAATATTTTTATAAATACTTCTGTAATTTGTCTTGCTAATTCATGATGATTAGTAGCACCTCGACAGAATTAAAATGACACTGGTTGTTTATATTTTTTTTTTATTCCTCTGACCATAAAAACCAAAGCATGGTCTGCCAATTGTTGGCTCTTATAAGAACCAGAATTCACAAAACCATCTATTTTGTCGGCAGGAAAATCAAAATTGAGTCCACTACTCAATGATATTTCATCAAATATAAGTGAGCAATAACTAAAAATCAAATCAACAATTTATACATTTATAAATTTAAAATTATTGATGCTATATAAGAAACTTACCATTCAGAAGGTTTCAGTTTTTTTACATTTTCCTTCAAAACTTGCAAGACCACAGGTGAAACTCCGAGACCAATAGATACAGAATAAATTATTTAACTCCGTTTACATGGAAGCGTAAAAATTTCTGGTATAACTATGTATATGCATGCATTATGTAAGGTAAGTGGTGTTCATTCTGGATTTATTAATGCTGGGGTCCAGTGATTATTTTCATGAATTACTCCTATCGTCGGTCGGTTATTTTTCCAGTATATTATAGCGGTATTTAATAAGTTATTATCTGTGTTTTTGTGTTTTGAAATTATAATTAAGTTTTTATTAAATTGGTCCGCTAAATATGCTAAGTCATCCTCTATCATGTAATATCCCGATTTTGTATTTGTTATATTAATATTTCTTAGTATTTCTATTGTGGATACCTCTAGTCTTTCTTCTCTCAAACAAACACGCATGTGCACCACAATCTCCGTTGGTGGGTACTTCTTCGATCTTTTTTAAGTATGACGCATCTAATAAAATATTTTCCCTCAATGTGTGGTTAATATTGTACGCAAAAAAAAAATCCCATTCCATTATTATTAATTTTATTGGTCATCTTTTTATTATTATTTAATATTGATTCGTTTATGTTGGTGGTCTCATTACTATTTAATATTGATTTTTTTATGCCGTAAACAGATATGTTTATGCATGTATTTCGAAATATGAACCTCAGCATATTGGAAATAACGGCCATTCTTTTCCGTCTTGTCCCGCGCATATTTTAGGTAATGATAATTTTTTAATTTGTTGTTCTAAGCAAAATGATCTTAGGTTTTGTAATGTCGCAAATATGTAACCGTGTGATGCTTTTTCATAATAGTGGTTTTTTGTAATTAAATATAATAGCCATTGTTTTTCCGGTTTAATGACTGCGATTTCACTTACTCTCTTTTTTTGTAAAATTAAATTGTCAATATTATTAAATTTGTTACGAAATTGTAATGCTATACCACGGTTCATCGTTAAGCATTCGCTGACGCAGTGAGCAATAGTGCCACTTGACCTATCGCTGAATAAATCGCCAGTTATTTCCTCATATCTATTGTTAACATGTTGTGAATTATTATGCCTTATGGTCTATACTACAGTTTGTGTTCATAAAATTCTGTTTTTACTGATTTCAATAATTTTCTTGTAACTACCTATAAATTATATTTCTGAAATGTGTAATTTCCAAGTCACCCAAGAGGTATACACAGAACTTGTTTCTTATTTTTTCATTTATTTTTTATCCTGTACATGTGCTCAATATCATTCCAATCTACACACTACAGGTTTAAAAGCTGTGAAAAGTTCCCCAATAGGCCTACAAAAACACCGCAATTCATCATTTACTACACAATATTCGCTTTTTATGTACTTATTCGATTATTTGCCGGACTCCATCTGTTAACAATGTTAATTTTTTTTTTTTGATTAATAGGTAGTGCTTATTTTTAAAAATTTATAGAAATTCAACAATGAGAAAAGAGAATCGGAAGTAGTTGATATTATTAGACAGTTCAAACACCGCCACCGCACCCGTACCACCACCCGCCACTCATCAAGGTACCACCACCTGTTCCGCCACCCACCACTCACCCATAGTACCGCCAACACCTATAGTCTATACTGTTGGACCTCCGACGATGACACACATCACCACAACTCTGCGTAATCATTTTTTTTTTTTTTTGAAACCATAAATGAGTATTTGTGTCAACTCATACCTGCAATAATGTCTTAAATACTTATTAAGCATTTGAATTACCCGTTAAAATATATAATCATATTTCACAAGATATTTTCTCACGCACATATTATATAATGTATAATCTCTACCATTTCTATAAATTAAAAATGATAAATTATTTTATTAAATCAGTATGAATCTGGTTTTGAATAAAAAAGGTACACCGTTAAACGACGTATTTACCATGTATAATTTAACAGCAGTGTTTTTTTATCATTTTATAAATACACTAGGATTTGTTCATCGACATCCTGAAAATGAATTTGGTTTTCCAATTGTAAATGTACCGTAAGTTTAATATTATTATTACTATTAGTTTTTTAATTATTAATTTATCGTATTCGTTATTAAGTATTGATTTAGACGATCTTTTTGAACGGATTGATGAGCTGGTTACAGGCCAAATGTAAGAAAGTTTAATACCGCATATTTCATATTTTTCTTTTTTTAATTTATAATATTTGGTGTTTAGAAGTGAGGAGGAAATGCAACCTAACCTAAATGACAATGAAGAGATGTGGGAAACTGATGGTGATTTATTAATAATGTAAGTTTAATATTATTATTATCACTATTATTTCTGACACTTAAAATATTTTTAGTGGTGAAGACGACGACGACGACGACGAAGAAAATATGTCCGAAGTTTATTCAACAGATATCATGGATTTTGATGACTAGTTTTAAATAAAAATATATACTTATATTATGTACATAAATGAATAAATAATAATTACATGTCTTTATTATGCATTTTTATTTAAAAATAATATATCTATACATATAATAGGTGTTAGTATTTTAAATTACTAGATTCAATTTTACTACATGTTTCAAGCAATAACCGCTCATCATCAACGTATTCTTCACCCCAAATAAATCGTTCCAATGCTTCAAGACATATATCATCTGAATCATCGCCATCCCATAAATCGATATCATTTTGGTTCTCTATAATGGTACATACTTTGTATAGTTAATGCATAAAAACAATAATAATAAAATTAACACACCATTTGTTCGTTTGTGGTTGATGATAAAATCTTCAGATACGTCATGTTCGTCAACATAATTATTTTCTTCTAGGCTTAATAAATTGTTATAGGTAATACACACGTCTCGGTGTATTTGATAGCTACAATATATAGACTTTATTATTTTTAATTATAATATAATATGCAATTACACTCATCATATCATCAAATTGACCATTCGATAAGAAATCAATGAAACCTTTTGAAACGTCAGGTGTATATTTTATAGTAGATGCCTGGCTGCAGCTGCTGTATGACATTTTTAAAAATAAAAAACTAGCAAACAAAATAATACTTTAATTATTTCACGAACTACTCTAACAATACACTGAGATGTATTACAGATATTTTATTTAAAAGAAAGAATATACGTTACATCATCAATCTGTGATTACTACGGTTTATCCTAAAAATGCTGAAATGACGATTATAAAATAAATATTATTTTATAGCTGCCTCATCTCAGATTTGCAGTAATTTTAAAATGCATATAATGTATTATAACTGTCTTGTATATCTTTACTTTACCGGACACCCTTTTTTTTGCAAAAAACGATAGTGAAGACAGAATTTGGGGCTCGGACTTAGTTTCGAAGTTATAGACCCGTGAAGTTAAACCCTTTTTCACAACTTACTTAAATAAGTAGTTTGGTATAATCATTGCACGAAGTTAACCGTGGTGCGATGGCGTCGATATCGCTCGCGGCGCGGAACTCCCACGTTCAAACACGACCCCCCTCCGAATTAATTTTTGCATTTGAGATTATGGTTTTATTTTGTGACCCAGTGCGAGTTGCAACGTGAGCATCCATAGACCTATTAACTCAGTATTACTATGCGAGCATCACTATAAAAACTTTTATTTTCACATTGGTGCCACTACTGACTACTGGATCACTGGTATCAGTCATGATATCATTTTTCGGACAACTATAAATAATTTATGTTAATTATTAACATTTCATTTAAGACAATTATTTGTCTTGCCCGTCGCCACTGTCTTTGTTCCCGTCGAGTGGTTAAATTTAGTCTATTTACTTAGACTTGCATAACAAATCGAGGGATATTTTCGTTTTTAATTGTCCGAGCGAGCACAGCGAGCGAGTGACCCCACCGGGTGACTCAGTGCAACAAAAATGCATTTTATTTACCGTGTTGTGTACTTGAGGTGGCGTTGCATAGCAAATTAGCAAATCGAGGGATATTTTCGTTTTTAATTGTCCGAGCGAGCGCAGCGAGCGAGTGACCCCACTGGGTGACTCGGTGCAACAAAAAAGTAAATGACCCCGCTCGGAAATCTCAATAAAAACTTGAAAAAATGTATAAAAAAAAAATTGCAAAAAATAGCATTTACATACAATACATACCGTATTGGTATTGAACTCCGATCGGCCTGCATTGGAGTGGTGTACGTGACCATTGCACCACAATTCATTTTTATGAGTAATGACTAAACTAGCTATTTAAGAGAATTGTTAAAAGCACTTAACTTCGTAGGTTTATAAATTGATAACCAAGTTCGAGCCCCAAATTCTGTCTTCACTATCGTTTTTAGTATACCAAACTACATTATTTAAAAAAAAAAAATGCAAAAAAAAGGATGTCCGGTAAAGTAAAGATGTTCCGACTGTCGCATAACTGCTATATTTTTAGGTAATATACGTATATTGCGACTTGTACATTTTTTTCAATAATGATAATTAATATTACGTAACTGATAAATTGTTTTAAGTTATTACACATACGCAAGCGACTACTCGCTAACATGTGCATCATCGTGTGTAATCTATATTCTATATAATCTAAGATTAGAATTATAAAAATAAATAATTTAGATATATTTACAATTTTAGGTAATAAACGTAAACTTACAGAGAATACTTATACCACTGTGAAAGATAAAAAAATAAGGCTTCAAAAAGTGAATACATTAGGATTTGTAGAAATTCAATCGTCACACAGCCGTAAGGTTGTATGGTATTATTACAAAAACCTGAATAATATACAGAATTATTCAGAGTTCACCGAGTCCATGAAATCTTCGTTGTTAGAAACTATTAATAAACATAATTTTCCTATTAAATTTAATTTAAAACTGGAATCTACTTATAATCGCCCAAGCGTTGAAAATTCGTCCGAAAATCGAGCATTCAAAACTTCAGCTAGAGAAATTTATGAGGCTTCAAATTCCGAAGAGATAGTCGACGATTCGTTTACGAAATTATTAGAAGAAGAAGAAACTTATTGTTCACGTGGTAGTGGGTTTATGCACAATCTATTGATGGTTTACTGCTGGGCGTTTATAAGAATACACCGATGTCTGGTTCATCGTATATAGAATTACCTAAATCTATCGCTGATAAACGGGCTATAATCAATCCTGAAATTAATGACCAGCAATGCTTTAAACATTTTCTAATGAGTTACGGATTTTAACTTTAGCTATAAACCTTATAACACCGGACTTGGAGAAATTCCGTGAAACTGGAAAACATTTCTCCAATAATGAAATTCCACTTGTCACCCGTAAAGGTGTTTATCCATATGACTTTACAGATGATTGGTCTAAGTTTGAACAAACCTCGTTACCGCCGATTGGAGATTTTTATAGTACTCTGATAGAAGAACATATCAAGGATTCGGAATATCAGTTTGCGGCAGAAGTTTGGAGCCATTTCAACTGTCAAACGCTGGGCGAGTATTCAGATCTTTATTTAAAAATTGATGCATTACTTCTGGCCGACGTTTTCGAAAATTTCCGAGACCTCTGCTTAAACACATATCACCTAGATCCAGCATACTACTTTACAGCTCCAACATTTTCTTTTGATGCAATGTTAAAGTACACGATGATAAAATTGGAATTACTCACAGATTATGAAATGCTCCTCATGTTTGAAGATGGTAAGTAAATTGAAAGTTTGTTATTTGTATAATATACACAGAATTACATTTTTTTTCTCTATAGGTATTCGAGGTGGACTCACACAAACCAGCATGTAGTACGCGAAACCCAACAATGAAAAAACAAGAAATTTTAACCCATCAGACCCCAAATCATGGCTTGTTTATCAGGACTGTTAGTTTATTTATTAATAATGATAATTATACAGTTAACTTTTTTTAACTCTAGGTAACAATCTTGATGGCTGGGCAATGAGCCGTTTCATGCCTTATGGTGACTTTAAGTGGGTCAAACCATCACTCGATAAACGATTTCACCAAAAATTCTGAAATAGGGCGGATTTATGAGGTTGATATTGCTTATCCGAAAAAGCTTCACGATAAGCATAATGATCTGCCATTCCTTCCGCAAAATAGCATTCCACCAGGCTCAAAAGTGCGGAAACTTATGGCTACATTCGAGACTAAAAAAAATTATATCGTTCACTATCGCAATCTGCAACAAGCCTTGAACAATGGACTAATTGTTGAAAAAGTAAATTTTGTTTGTTATTTCTATATTATAAATGTTTAATATTTATATATTGCAGGTGCATAGAGTAATTCAATTCAAGCAATCGCCGTGGCTTGAACCATATATAATTTTAAATACTAAAATGAGAAAAAATGCAATTAATGAGTTTGAGAAGGATTTCTTCAAACTTTTAAATAACGCTGTGTTCGGTATGTTATTAAAAATTCTAATTATGACTATTTTTATTAATTTTGTTTGGCTATCATTTAGGAAAAACGATGGAAAATGTTCGCAAGCGTTTAAATATAGAGCTTGTATCTAGCGAAAGACGTTTGCAAAAATTAATAAATCGATCTACGTTTAAACATTGCACCACGTATTCCGAAAACTTGAATGCTTTATCGCTGGAGAATAAAATCATTAAATTTTGCAAGCCTATTTATATAGGTAAATAATCACGTATAATTTGTTATTAACAGCTATATTTTAATTTTAAATAGGTTTCTCAGTGCTGGAAATTTCTAAGACATTAATGATTACCATTACAATACCCAGATAGCAAATGGGTAATGATAATAATATAATATTATTTTGTTTACATTATAAATAATATTATTACAAAAATAATATTATAATTATATCATAATTACATAATTAACATAATATTTTTTTAAGTAATCTATTAATACTATTATTTTAATATTTTTTATATACGGTATTAATAACGTTATTTAAAAAATATTATAATTAAGTTACTACTATAAAACTATTATAATATTTATACTGTAATTATTTAGTAATAATATTTTATTGTTTTTAATATACTGTGTTACTAATATTATTTTTAATACAGTATAATAATGCAAGTATAATATTTTTGTTTATATAATAATTATTATATTTATACATATGTTATTTATTATTTATATATGTATATAAATAGCTGTGCTATGTATATATTTCTTTTGTACTATATTATTAATTATTATATACCCAGTACTAGACATTGTGACTGGACGCAGTTGGATACTTGCTATATAATATAATTTTTAAGGGGAATATGCTTCATCATCTAATAATATTATCTGCATTTTTATTTTTTATCAAAATACATGAGATACCCTCATAATTATTGTCTTATATAATGGACTATTTCATAATCGTAGATCTACATATTATAAGTTATACATTATAAATATAATAAATTATAATTATAATATTAACTAATTATTAAAAGTACTAAACTATTTTTAATTTATTTACTTTTATTATCATTTTGAGTTTGTTATTGTTGGTAGCTATAATATATATAATATCAAATATGTAATAATATTTTTATTAATATTCGGTATTTAACAGGGGGGATTAGCCTCCACCGTTATACACCACTGAGTGTAGGTATATGCTTAATACATCAATACTAAAAAATATTATTAGCTAATAACTAATAGGTTTATTGTATATAAATTATTATTATATTATTAGGTATTATTATTACCATCGCTGTTTTGATACACGCCATTATGTCACCATAAATAATATGATAATTATAACAACTTGTTATAGGTATACTTATTTTCATTATAAAATTAAATTTTATAAATTTAAATACAAAAAATACAATTATATATTATTTGTAATATTAAATTATAATATATAAGTGTTCCGATGGAGGAATACCCGAATACTATCATAAATTATAATTTGTATACGGTAATGTTGGATATAATTATGTATACCAATGTGGCAATGTACCAATGTATACCAATGTACCCCATGCACATTTTTAAAATTTATCCACATAATAATATTCGTATTTTGTAATAATTTCGTAATATATATAATATAATATAATTATATCGTAATATATAGGTACCAAAATACGCAGATATTACACAATTATATATTTATATCATATATATGACACGTGCAGTACACTATATATGCGTATATATAGTCTATAGTAGTATTATAGGACATTGGTCTGTTTCCAGCTGTAGTAGCCGGTAAGAAGGTACAACAAATATCCGAATGGTTAAAGATTCATGGTATGGTTGCACATTACACAAAATACCAAATTAAATTCGTATACAAATATAAAATAATAATATAATACATATTATAATATAAAAGTGCCTTGGCCGTAATGCGTGCGAACGATCGTATATGTATGAACAATTATAATATTCGTATATCGTATGGTATATAAAATATTATATTTTGCATGCCTGCGTCCTGCGATAAACTTTATATAGGAAAAACTCAAATTTCGAAGACATTATTCATGATTTCATGATTTCCATGTATTGTTGTGTTATCAGTATAAACTTATATATCCCAAACTAATTTATGATAGGTAGGTAAGTTAAGACAGTTAAGTATTATTATTTATAATGTAATAACATAATACATTATAGTTATGGTGACCATATATTAAAAAAGAAAAAACAGTACATAATAATATAGGCTAATGTATCATGTTTATATATATCAATATAAATACCTAACAATATAACATCAATTTAAACTCATTTATTTATTTTTAAACATAAATATGCATCACAGATTTTTAATCTTACTAAGAGTGAAAAATAAAATATGTGTTTTTATATAACTAAACTCATGTGACTTATGTAATTTTTTTCCATTTGGAATTTTTAAATTATTAAAAATAAGTACATTTAAGTGTACTTCGACCATTTATTTAGGACAGTAGGACATGTTACCAAAAACAGTACTGTCCTTATAAAATAAGTACGTCTGGTCACCATAATTATAGTGTTACGATTTACGTATTCGATATTCGATAGTAATATCACAATTCATCAGTGTCTCAGTTTTACAGTCCGCAAACGTACGTGCGTTTTTTGGTACCCTTGTGTTCGTATGCGCCGAACCGAGCCATACAATTATTATTTATTATAATATATGAGTATAATATAATAGATTACTCAAGACACTGCTGTGTGTGTCTCGTGCGCTGTACGGCGTGCGCGGGCCGCGTGGGACTGCGCCACTGCGGACCTTATCGATGTTCGAATATTATTACCGTCTAAAATTAGTGGAAATCCCCTGAAGTACAGCGGAAATCGATATTGATAATATCCCCCTGAAAACCGAACCACAACCGCCGAACATGCGTAGCGATTACTATTTACAGTATTACTAGTATTAACTATTAGTATTACACTACAGATTAGTGAATATTACTTATTACTTTATTAGTGAAAAGTGAACTGTGAACTTTGTCAACTCTGTTAGTCTGTTGCGTCTGTACACTGTTTTAAGCCACTACACGTTTTAATTTGTTGAAAATAGCGGTGATCTGGTGAGTACTATTACCTATTATTTATTTAGATTAAAATTATTGTAGTAAGCGTATAGTATAGTCATTAGTCAGTCAATTTAAGTTTTAAACTATTTTATATTGCCTATATTTATTTCGTTTAATCATAGTTTAAACTTAAAGATTCTTACTATACAAAACTGTACATTGACTGCAGGTAATGCTCAAAATGTATCTTCAAATGTAAAAAAGCGGGTATGTGGGTATTGCTCTGCTGTATATTAGGGGGTGGGGTAGACCTCAGACTATGGTAGGTTAAATTTGAATGCAATGATAGGTATCATTGTATACGAAAAACGATTCTGAACGGAGATGATTTGTCAGTTTAGGATATATTATATTTAAATATTGTCATATATTCTATTTTGAAACAAATAGTATAGTTTTTATATGTTACTATGGTTACTTTATAGTATCTGTTTATTAATAAAAAAAGTATTAGGCAACATTCGCATTATGAGAGTATGAAATTTAATTTAAATTTTGAAATATTTCGTATAAATTTGAACTTTAAGCCCTTATAAAAAAAAATTGTAATTAACGATTTCGGATTTTTTTTTTATCACTATAAGAAAAACTTATAAGAAACCTTGTATTAAATTTTCAAGATCTTCTGGCCACCCAAAAATTTTTTATCGGCATTTGAATAAAAAAACTTAGAAAAGTCGAAAATTTCAATTGTCTATAAGTAGCTTAAAAATGGTCAAAATATTTTGAAAATTTAACTGTAAAGAGATAACCATAATATAAACATTTGGTGATAATTTCAAGTATTTACAATAATTCGTTTTTGAGTTACAGCAAAATCAAAAAATCGATTTTGTCGAAAAGTGATTTTTCGTAAAATTGCCGTTTTTTGTCACCTTTTTTTTGTTTTTCTCGATTTTTTTGAAAACTATTTGAAAATTTTACTTTTGACCCCCCCCCCCCCCCCCCAAAGTACCAACTAGATGGATTTTCCTATTTAAAGAGGGGCTGAAGTCAAAATTCGGAGCATTATTACTGCTTCAAATGTTGTCGTCAGACACAAAAAAAAAAAAAAGAACACACATCATAGTAAAATCAATACATATTTTTAGCTTAAACTACATAGTTTTTTATCATAATATCACACTTTGACTATTGACTATCAAAATGCGAATTTTAAATAATAAAATATATTTTTTCAAGTGGCAACTGAATTGATTAAATGTAGTGGGTTCATTGATATGCCATTTTATTAGATAAACATAAATCCATGTTAATTTACATTATTATTAGGTATTTCCCATGGGTCTGTCATCTTATGTTGAATAATTTTGTACTCAGACCGCAGTTTTTAAATCATTATCCATTATTATATTGAGTCCAACTTAATTTTTCTCAAATCAAATATTATATCTTAGTAGGTATCTAGCATGGTGCATGGC
Organism: Schizaphis graminum; assembly: GCA_020882235.1. Classification (NCBI taxonomy): domain Eukaryota; kingdom Metazoa; phylum Arthropoda; class Insecta; order Hemiptera; family Aphididae; genus Schizaphis; species Schizaphis graminum. The sequence goes on from CM037036.1 coordinate 17,898,887, forward strand.
AAATATATTACCTTATACTAATTACATGAAAATACAATTAAAAGGTAGGATACCTAATACCAAGTTACTTACCTAAATAGATATTTTTATTATACAATAAACAATACATGAATACAAAACCCAGATAAATATTTTGAAACTATTTAATATTTTATTATGTTAAGTTATAGATCATATTTATAGTTGTTATGGTAGCCATATCATGTTAATGATCATGTTAATCTATTAATCTTATAAGTGCCCTTGTAATACTATCTAACTATAATTAATTAGGTATCCCTAATATTTTAATAAATTTCCAACCAATACAAGCAGAACAATTATTTGTACCTACTAGGTATGTATTTATTAAAAATTATTTTATAAATGTAATCTCAGTATGGTAATTATATTTATATAATTAGTTCCAATTAGCTTAATTGTTTGAATTGGTTTGTAATAAGTATTGGTATTTGCATACTATGTTTTATTATTATAAATATTCTTGTGATTTGTGGTCAATAGTTATTTTATTATTTTGATAATTTAAATTTATTCTGTTTGTATATTTAGTTTATAAAACTAGTGTCGTTCTTAACAACCAATTGAATATCTTACCTTCTATTTATTTATTTCTAATGTATGATTTGTAGTTGAAAGATTTGTTTGAATCTATTATAATATCATGAAGAAATCGGTCCCTCTTAGTAGTCGGACAAAGAAAAGGAAAATTAAAGAAGAGTTAGACCATTTCAATTCTCTTTCAAACACCTATAACCATGATACTATTCCTGAAAAATTACTTTTGGAATCTAATATACCTAATGAAATACCAATTACTAATTCAAATTCACAAAACTGTCAGGATAATCTTTCATTTACTACAGCAGATAATAGACTTCCAGAAGAATTATTAAATGAATCACAAAATTTTGATTTCTTTAACCACAAAACTGATTTTCTTTCTACAGACACATCTGACACTGATGATTCTAATAACTTTTCTAGTACATCATTTACGATAAATAATGAATTAGCTCAATGGGCAATACTTTACAAAATTTCTCATACTTCCTTAGATAATCTTTTATGTATTCTTCGAAAACATAAATGTTTTATCATATTTCCTAAAAGAGCCAAGACATTATTACAAACCAAATCCATTTCAATAGAAAATATGCGGGTCGTCAATCCTGGTAAATACTACCACTTTGGTCTCAAAAATGGAATTGTTCGTCATTTACCATATTACAATAATTGTATTTTGGAGCAAGAATTAAAACTTGTTATTGGTATTGATGGGCTTACCATCCATAAAAGCACTTCTCTACAGTTTTGGCCAATTTTGGCTTACATGAGACCAAAATCTGATCTTGTTTTTCCTGTGGGACTTTACTGTGGAAACCAAAAACCTTCAGATAGCAATGACTACTTAAAAGATTTTGTAGATGAAGCAAAATATTTAGTATTGAATGGTATTAAATTGGAAGATAAGCTATACAAAGTGAAAATTGATGTAATTTGTTGTGATATGCCAGCCAGATCTTTTGTTTTAAAAATTAAATCTCATACTGGATATAATTCATGTCCACGATGTGAAATTGAAGGAGAGCGTAAAGAAAATAGAACAGTTTTTCCTTATTGTGAACTACACAAACGACCACCAAATTGGACACATAATGGTTATACAGACAAATTAACAAATGATCATCATTTACCCAATACTGATATCTCTATACTTATTGAATTACCAATGTTTGATATTATCAACGACTTTTCTAGATTACATGCATATGTTATGTCTTGGAGTGACCCAAAAACTGCTTTTTTTATAGATGAATGGTCCATTAAATGTACGCTTGCCTTCATGGAAAATTAAAGAGTTATCAGATTTAGCTATTAACTTAAAGTCAGACTTTCCTTGTGATTTTTCAAGAAAACCAAGAAAATTTGAAGAAGTAGCTCGATTTAAAGCAACAGAATTTAGAGCAATTTTAATATATTATGGTTTTGTTATTTTAAAAGATATTATAACTGATGATTGTTACAAAAATTTTAAGGCTCTTAGCATAGCGATGACAATACTTCTAAGCCCTCATCATGTTTCTTTAAAGCAATATGCTCATAATTTGTTAGAATATTTTGTCAAGTCTTTTGAACAAATATATGGCCAAATGTACATGGCACCAAATATTCATGGCTTACTTCATTTGGTGGATGATTATGATAGATTCGGACCTTTTGATAATTGTAGTACGTTTTCGTTCGAAAATTATATGAAAGTACTAAAGAGTATGATTAGAAAGCCTCATAAACCATTGGAGCAGGTTATAATACGATATAATGAGGGAGAAAAATCAACCAGTAATTTAAAAAAAAAAATGTAATATTATAAACAATAATAAAGGATTATTATTAAGACCACATAACAAAGGACCTCTGATAAATAATTTAGTGACAAATCCACAGTTTAGTACATTAATTTTGGGAAATTACAAATTAAAAATCAGTGTAGATGCAGATTCATATTTTTGTACAATTAATAATGAAATTGTTAAATTAATTAATATTGCACATTCAACAAGCACTGGAAACATCGGCAAAAAGTTTAAGGAAAAAACAGATTTTTATGTTCAGCCTATTAAATCATTACATTTAGGAATTTTTTCTGTTAAACGTTTGTCTAAAAATTTAATGTGCTGGAATGTTAAAGATGTTAAAAAAAAAGTTATGGTTTTATCTTACAAAAATGAACAGATTGTTGTACCCCTTTGGCATAACATTTAGAACTTAAGAATTTATTTAAAGTAAATTTAAAATTTTTTTTTATAATATGTATATAATATGTAATTATTCTTAGTTATGATGATAAACTTATTAATTTTTTTAAATTTAAATTTTATATGTATAAATAAATTAGGTGTACCTATTAATAGTAACTATAAAATGTAAATATAAATATGAAGATAAGAAAATATGTGAATTGTATGATTTTTGGCTGGCGATTTAAAATATAATAGGTATCTATATTTTTTCCTATTAATATTAAATGTTTACTTTTATTTATAAATAAATAAATATAAAGTAGGTGTTAAATTTAAAATTTATAAATTTAGTAGCTTATTGTAAAAATAACATCTATAAAAAACAAAATATGCTAATTTCTATTATTACTGATAACATTTAGAACCACTCTTAATAACTACATTTTTTCAGAGTTTGTATAAATATGTGGTCAATAGTAGTATTTGAAAATGAAAATACTATCGAAGTTGTTCCAGCACACTGGGTTAAAAATAATGTTTGTGCTTGGCCCAAAAAAGATGTCAAAAAAAATGTTGAACGAAGAGTATTAGCCAACAAATTTGATTTCAACTATTTTGCATCAAGAACTTTAAAGAAAAATATTGGTGAATATAGGCTGTTATAATTTTTCACTAAACCTATTATAATTTATAATTTTTCATACTTTGAAGTAAATTAGTTTAGTTATTATTAGTACCTATGATAAAACAAGCCATTATTCTAAATATTTTATTCCTAAATATATACCTATCATAATTCCTAATTTTAATTATTATTTTTTAGCTACTCTAACAGAAGCTAGAGCGAAACTAAAAAAGGCCGAGCATACTTCAGACTTATCTACTTGTGATGACGAGATTTCAAAATCTCGTACAAACAAATCAAAAGTATTAGATCCTCCAACGTATTCCTATAACAAAAGCATATTAAAACTTTTCTACTCATTTTATTTATTTAATTTGTTAGTTGAAGTAACTACTTAACAACTGTAACTACAGTATATTATTAGGTTATGCTTTACAACAGAACATGTGAATAAAATCAATACATTCTTTTATTACACTCAGAACCTAAAATAAAAATATGATTGTATTGAAATACTTATCATTTATTTACACAATCCATGTACATTTTATAATTAATAGATGTTATACATATTTGTACAGGTATTTCACCCAAATCTAATGCTACAACTAATCATACTCAAGAAACTATAACAAGTAGTCATAGCTTAGATCGTCCGACATTTAAAGAAAAGAAAAACTCTTATAGTATTGATACCGTCAACACGGGTGAAATGGAACTTGAGTGGTGACTTGGAACAACATGACTTTTCTTTATTGAATTTGATAGAACTTATAGAGTTTTGATTATATATCGTTTATCATTCCATGATATTTTATGTTGATACATTTTCAATCAAAAACATCTTATCATATTTTTTGATATTTCTTATCATTAAACAGAAATTAATGTTTGTAATTGTTATCAAAAAAACACTTTTTTTGTAGACCTAATTTAAGTCACCTAATTCATACTATTCGAGACACAAAATTCAGGTATGCATATTTTTTAATTGATGTACAACAGGTTTATTACAATCTAGTCTAAACATTATTTAAATAGATTCATTATCTGATTTTTTAAGAAAGATTTTATTTTTCAGTGTCTAAACAAGGGTGATTTGAAACATGCCGAATCAATATAAGAGAAAGCCAGGTAGTCGTTTGTATCGAAATTACTCAGATGAAACTTTACAAAATGCAATAACCGAGTTGAAAAGTAGTAACTTAAGCTACAGACAAATCTCAGCAAAATATGAAATTCCTATAAGTACAATATGTAGGAAATATAATAAAAAACATATGAAGAAATGGGGTGGTCAAATAAGCTTAACACCTGACGAAGAAGAGGCGATTGTAAGTACAATACTGTATGCTGCTGATTGGGGCTACCCATTTAAGAGTGTTGATGTCAGATTGTTGGTTAAATCTTATTTAGATCGACAAGGGAAAAAAAATAAAAAATTCAATAACAATTTGCCTGGCCCCGAATGGTATAAACTTTTTATTAAACGACACTTTTCTTTACTAAAACCTAGGCTAGCCGAAAACATTAAAAGATCTAGAGCAGCTGTGTCAAGAAAAGTCATAAATGCATATTTTGATAATCTAGCAGTAACTCTGGAAAACATTCCACCACAAAACATTGTTAATTATGACGAGACAAATTTTATTGATGACCCTGGTAGAACCTAAGTTCTGATTCGTAAAAATGCAAAACATGCTGATTCAATAATGGATTCGTCAAAATCTGCAACATCTGTCATGTTTTGTGTAGATGCATCTGGAGGCATGTTACCGCCATATGTAGTTTATAAGTCCCTACAGATGTGGGAGCCATGGACACTAGGTGGACCAGATAAATGCCGTTACAATAGATCACCTTCCGGCTGGTTTGACCAATCGATTTTTGAAGATTGGTTCCAAACTATCATCATTCCTCACTTTCGTCGATTAGAGGGTACAAAGGTCGTTATTGGTGATAATCTAGCAAGTCACATTTCTGTGAATTTAGTCAAGTTATGTAAACAACAAAACTTTAAATTTGTATTTCTGCCAGCCAACAGTACTCATTTAACCCAACCACTTGATGTTTCTTGTTTTCGCCCTATGAAAATAGCTTGGAGGAAGGTGCTAAAAGAACATAAATTAAAAAAAAGAGGCCCTTTTTTGAGGATGATATTTTGCAAATGTACAGCTTTGTTGGACAGAAAAAGAAAAAGATTTTTTCTTCTTTTGGCTCATGCTCTATAATTATTAGTAAGAAATTGTGTTTAGATTATGTGAAAATATTATTGTGTTAATATTTACAAGTTTGTTTATTAAATATAGTTAGTAGTTATAGGTTCACCAATTGTATATTGATAAACTTACAATTATTAATGTAGTAATTATTAACTCCTGGTTGTGGTGTTATTTTACTTTCTATAAAAATACATTCCTATTATAGTTTGAAACATATTTTAAGTAATAATAACTTTATTAGTGAATTAAATTCCAACAATATATATACTCAATAGTTTTTTTTTCCCTTTCGTAATAATGTTGAAATTTCTGTTAAATGATTTTCTAAATGAAGATATTTTTAAACAATTATATATTTAATTAAATTACTTAAATAAATTGAATATGATGTAATTATATTTGGATAGTTTTTTCAATTTTTTTTTTTATATGTTATACCTATTAATTTTGTAAATATTATTATGTTTTTGAAATATATTTAAAATTTTTAAATGATTTTGATAATCTATATTATAAGTTCTTATAATATATTTCTTTATTTGAAAAAAGCACTATTTTTGAATAATTCATATTTTGCATGGAACCATTAATTGTTTGTCGATGATCCTTTTAAATTATCACTATTTGTTATTTTATTAATAAAATATGATTATCTATTGTTTTCCATGTTAGAAGCTGTAAGAAAAATTAAAGCTTTTGAAAATGCAACAAATTCTGAAATTGAGGGACGAATGAAAATCTACTTAGCCCGTGCAGCATTCAGAAAAAAAAAATAGTGTAGTAGTGTTCACTTACAATTTTATGTTCATTTAATTTTTATATAGTTGCTATATATATTTAATAAAGACAAGACGTATTATCATATTTCAAATAGTTTTTTTTATTATATAATTAATTGTTTGTCCATCTATATCTACTTATTATTTTGTATTTTTCTATAGGTAACTGTTATTTTTATTTTCTCGAATATTTACATAATAATAATGTCAGAGAGTAAATTGTTTTTAAAGTGATATAAACTGCTAGTACACATCATCATTATATAACTTATAACAGTAACTAATACAAGCACAGGTACTATATAATATAATATGAATATATTATTATATTATATTAATTGAATATCATAAATTAATATTGATGAAAGTTCATTAAAAAGATTAAAAAAAAGGATTAAATTCCACTATGGTAAGTTTGTCATACAACCAGGGGCGAATAGGCTAAATTAATGTTACTGGGAAACGTATGATAAAATGTGCTATTTTCATTATCTATAAAATTATTATTTATTAGGTATAATAGGTTAGTAAGTTACATAATATATTATATATTAGTTCAGCCCTGTGTGGCTGTGTATATTTATATAAGTATTGAGTATAGCGACTAAATCAAATTCTGTAATTATAATAATGTATACAAAAAAAGTTCACGGAGGGGAGGGCCTACCGGGATTTGTCTGGTATTCCGGGGGGGCCATCCGCCCCTGCCTACAACTGATATGAAAATTAAAAAAGTAGTTACAAAATCATTTTAAACCCAGTTTTTTAGCTATAAAATAATGTATTAATAATATTTAAATAATGTTTTTTAGCTGTTAAAAAAATATTATGTTTGTATTATTATAATATTATTATATATGGGACGTTATAAAAATAATTAAACTAGGGCCAAAAAATAATACTAAAATATTATTAAAACAATATTTTAATGGCGCTATACTTAAAATGTAATGATAATAAAATATTAGTCATTACAAATGTAATTAAATAATAATGTTATTATGTTGTAATTTTGCTATCTGGGTATGTTATGCAAAAACATTATGGAGATAATACTGAGCTTATGTATACAGATACAGGTAAATTATCATTATTATTATTATTATGATCTTTTTTTTTATATTATTTGTATTATTTTAGACTCACTGGTATACTTTATTCAGACCGAAGACTTTTACAATGATCTGATGAATAATTCTAACTTACTCGATCGAATGGATACCTCGAATCTACCCCATAACTATCTGTGTTATATTGCCGAGCGAAAGAAGATTCCAGGACTGTTTTCCGATGAAACGGATGGGGAGATTATGATCGAGTTCTGTGCGTTGCGAGCCAAGTTATATGCATACATTCTTCAAGGTAAAGAGAAAATCAAGGCTAAAGGAATCCGTGGGCATGTGGTAAAGGACCAATTGAACCAATTGAACTTTAAAGATCATTTACGATGTCTATTTGGTGATACAAGTTTGAAAGTAAAGACGAATAATGTCTGGTGTGACCATAATTATTTTATCCTAAAGGGGGACCACTTAAAAAAAGAGGTGCATAAAATGTAAATACATAATAATAGCAAATACGTATACATTACATTTAATTTTATTTAAAACCCTTTCGGTCATAGTGTCCTGTACGTAGGACACATGTTTAGCTAGCTAAGAAATGTATCAATTTTTTTCGTATGATAACGATCAATACTAATTTGGATTGCTTTGTGTGTATAGTTTCTAATAACTATTAACAATTACTCATTTAACCATTGATAAGTTACTTAATACATGAAAGAAATATAGAAATTTGGTGATGACAATTATTGCTTGGTATGGCAACTTTTTGGCGGTATTTTATATTGATAAATCATATTTATCATGGCAGAAAAAATATTTTCCAATATAAAAACACGTGATCTGTTGTTATTACGCTTACACATAACCAAATTATTTTCCATTGGTGCCAAGTATGCATGCAAGTAAGTGTTTCGTATACGGGACACTGTGACGCACTGACGCCGAGGCATTTTATCGACGGTGGTATCGTTAATCGTTATTACTTAATTCAAAACGTGTTGTCATGCTGATGATTTTTGTTTCTATTTATGTTTCTAAATAATAAGTATATTTTTGTACCTAATAATGGCAAATAAATTAAATACCCAATCAATTCTTGATATACTTGACTGCGATTTATCAGACTTTGATGGAATTTCAAGTGACGATGAAGACGAAAATGTCCAAGATTTATTATATAAAGGTATGTAAAGATATGTAACAGTATAAATAAATAAATGTTTTATGTTTCAATGTTTTGCATTCTAAATAGTTTATGGTAATACTGATCAAGAAGATAAAAATGATTTAGAAAGTGTAAATCCAAATAAAATTGATATTGATCAGTTGGATGAATTACTGAACCTCACAGATAATCAATGTAAGTTATACAATAAAATATTATAAAAAATAACATGTTCATAATTACATTTACCTATCTAAGGGCCAGTTGTACCGTCTCCGATTAAACTCCGATTAGGCTTAATCACTGATAACAGATATTTTAACCGTGCTAATTCGGCCGATTAAACTGTGATTAACTTTAACCGGAGATGGTACAACTGGCCCTAATTATTTTATATAATTTTATATTTTTATATTTTATATTTTATATTTTTTTTTATATTAATTTTATTTTTTATTTTGTACCTACAGTCAATGAATATTTGTTTGGTGAAAATATTGAAGTGCAGCAACCAGATATTATTGACGAAAATGATAATTTTAATCATGATCAAGCTGAAATATATGAACCGGTAAAAAATTTAAAATGGAAAAGAAATGCTACCTATATAACACCCAATATTGATTGGTATAATCCACCTCTAAATGATATTGAAAGTTTGCCACTTCCTTCTGAATATTTTTTTTATTATATTAAATAATACATTTTTTTATTGATAAACAAATCAGACAAACATTAGATACAACATATTTTAAAATATTAAAGTTTTTACTTAAATAAAGTTTAATTTACAATCACAATTACAGTTTTAATACTTATCCTTAGATATAATTTTTTTTTAATAATTCATAAAATTCCAAACAAGTGTAATTAAAGTTTAACTTTGTTATTAATAATGCCTTTAATGTAGACACATTCAATTGGGTTTTTTCCTTGGTCCAAATTTTTGATATGTGACTGAAAACACGTTCAGTTGATGCATTGGAACCCGGCAGACATAACACATATTCTACTATTATTATCATTTTATCACATTGCATGTCTTTTTCTTTAAAATATTTGAAAATACAAACCCAGCGTTGATCCGTGGATTTTTTTTCTAAGTTCCATTCATCAATTTTATCTTGTGTAACATACTGTAATGTAAGCATAAGTTGATCAAATAATGCAGTATCATTATTGGGATTGAAAAATCCTTTATTTGAAATGAACTCAGCAACCTTTTCTATTTCAGACCAATTTGGTACTTTTTTAAGGGTAATACATTCCATTATTTCTAGTTCTTCAAAATAAGAAGTCCAAGATGTTAAATATTACTCAGAAGTACTATAAAAACTTTCAATTACAGTTAGAATGTCAGATTCTTGTACTAATCCATCATATTCTAGTTGCCTAATAAGCGTTCTTACAGACAAAGGAATGAATTTATTTTGTTTTTTATGCATCAAGTTGTTTTTAAGTTGTTTTATCTCATTTAATACTTCAACTGCAAGTATGTTTTGGCCTTCTATGTTCAAAACATGTTGATGGAATGTGGCAGCTTGACTGTGAATAAAGTTTAACCATAGTTCTGCACAATGATCGTTAAAAAATGTTTTTAAGAGGACGCCATACCCGCATGTGTTGTCTCTGTCTTATACACGCGTAACATAGTTAAAAACTGTTTTGCGCGGGACAATTTTACTCCCTCAATATTTATATCAAAATTACCAAAATTTCAAATCACATTGAGAAGAACTTTACCTGTGACGTAGCGTTTTAATTTTTTTAATAACATGAATGCAATTAAAGTTATCGGTTTGAGAACTTTAGGTTTTTTTCATTTAATTATTAAAAATTATTGGTTACCACTATCAAAAAAAAAAAACGCTACGTCATAGGTAAAGTTCTTCTCAATGTGATTTGAAATTTTGGTAATTTTGATATAAATATTGAGGGAGTAAAATTGTCCCACGCAAAACAGTTTTTAACTATGTTACGCGTGTATAAGACAGAGACAACACATGCGGGTATGGCGTCCTCTTAATATTAGAGGTACTTTATCTAGACTCAAAAAGTAAGATTTTAAAGCAGGAAACAGTTTTAAAATTCTTTCTACTGAAGGCATAAGCGAAAGCCACCTTGTTTTACTATAGCCAAGAATAGCTTTATACTCAATTTCTACAAAAATACAAAAATCTTTCAATTCTTCCACTCTAACAGTGTAAATGTAAAAAAAAGAATAGATTTTTACTATTATACATTCTATATCAATAGGAAGACAGTTATCAGCGGTTTGTATAGCATTGTGGATAATATGGGCAGCACAACCAACTCCAATTAATTGTTTTCCCAGCTTTCCTTGTAATTTATGAAACACATTATTAGTGCCACGTCTTGAAACACCACCAAAATTACAGTTGGTGTTGTCCCCACAAAATGCAGCTACTTTATTTCTAATGTTATTATCATCTATTGTTTTTACAATATAATTTATAATAATATCAGAAGTTTCACCTGGCTGAGACTCAATATTGAATATTTTTATCTAAATTCCATATAGAGGGTCAAACAATCTAACAAGCAAAAGAAACAACTTAATATTTCCGTGGTTTGAAGCATCAGTTAAAATACTTATGCAATTTGCGTTTTTAAGCTGTGTTGTATTAAGCTTTAAAGTAAAAAGATATTTAAATAAGAAATGTTAGTATTTAAGAATTAGATTAAATAAACAATCATAGGTTATTGGCCTATTAGTAGAGAGCCATAAGTAATAAGTAAAATTGCGTAACTATTTCTATTAAGTTAAACAAACGCGCAAGTAGGTTAAAATAACAATTATAACAATTTAATATAACATTTTGTAACTAGAATAAGAAAACAATAATATAATTTATGCTTAATCAATAAGATAACTAGGTTAAGACAGGGAAAAACATAATGTAATTAATATATAAAGAGGAGGTAAACTCCAAGAGAGAGGTCAGTGGTGGTGATCATGTGACTCGATCATCACTGAACACCGCGCGTTCAATAAAGTATTATTAAATATTTCGTGTGTTATTTTATTGTATATTTCGAGCAATCGGAGTATACGACAAAGTGGCGCCCAACGTGGGGCTCGAACCCACGACCCCGAGATTAAGAGTCTCGTGCTCTACCGACTGAGCTAGCCGGGCAGCTCATATTGCAGCTTCGAATTTAGGGTGAGTAGTTTATGAGTTATACTTACTTAAAGTTTAGACAAACTTTTAAGTAGTGGACAAACATTTGCGGGGTAACCCCGTACCACTCCACTCCGCTTGTCTAAACTTTAAATACGTATAACTCATAAACTACTAGCCCTAAATTCAATTTTTATATATCAAAATACTCAAAAAATTATTTTGCTTAGGAATATGAAATTAAAATTCTATGTTGTCATTCAAAAAAGTAAAAACTTAAAAAATTATAATGATAAAAAATATTTAAAAATATAATTTTTTAATAAAAACGTTGCTTTTTTAACAATTTTGAACTATGTAAAAAAATATTTTTAAAAACATGAATACTTTTCGAGATAATTAGTGTATCCACTTAAAAGAATCACTCTGTATACAATATACATTTCAATTTTCATATTTCATAAATGCGGGACAAAAGTGGGACATTTAGATATGCGGGATGCTCCTCTAAAAAACGAGACAATCCCCCCTAATGGGGGACGTCTGGTCACACTAATAATGTCTCTATCCTTTCATTTAAACATCAATTGAAGACTATCAAATCAAGCAAATTAACTTATAATAATTTTGATGACAAGAGGGTTATACTCGAGGATAAAGTACACACTTTAGCATATGGACACTATCGAATTAAGTATGTTATAATAAAAATATACCCTTTCAGTTATTCTAATTAAAATATTTGTATAGGGAGGCTGAAATAAATGAATAGTCGGAAGCAATGGTGGATGAGATTTGAAATAAAATTTTATGCAAATAATTGTATTAATACTTTATTTTTAAAAACTGTATATTATTATTATTATTTAAATCATTGTATATAGTGTAAACTATATATTATATGATATTCATAATTTATATAATGTAAAATATAATGTATATATAGTATAGAAAAAAAAATATATTTACAATTTTAAGAGATAAAGATACCAATTTTTAATGCGAATACTTTATACAATGTACATTGTTGTGGATTAAAATCCTTAATGAAAAATACAACATGGTAGTGTTTCCTCGTTCAATTGACAAAGCTGTGGACATTCTAAGTTTTAAAAGTTGAAGACGGTAGCGTGTGGCATAAACTCGCTAATAATCTGTTGTTTCTGCAAACCTTTAACGTAAATTCTATTGAATTTTAATAATTGAAATATTTTCTGTATTTCTCCATACTCGACATCACCATATTTCAACGATAAACCATGATATAGACGTTTAAACCAACTGTTTACGCTTCGACTTTTTGCCTTTGTTTTAAAGAAATATGTTTAAATATAAAGTGTTGATGGGTCCATGTATCAGTGTCTGCTATAGACATTTCTTTAATAAAATATTTGTTGTTGACTCCGAGAATGCAATGAATGTCCAAAATAGCCGATGGCATATTGTTAACCTGACTCGCCGTATGGAATATTGAAAAATAATTCACTGTACCAAACACATTCACTTCTGAACAGCCACTGAAATTATTTTTTAATTTCATTCTTATTTATCCATGAATTATGAGAATTATCAAATCCTGTCCACTTAACATATATCTGATTCCCCTTCTTTCGTACAATTTCTTCTATTAAATAATCATTAGGATAATTTGTTTTATATATTTCTTTGGAGTAAAAACAGCCTAGTATAGGATTTCCATTGTAATCTCGTAACTGCTAAGTGACAGGGGTTGTTTTATTTATTTTAAAAATAGTGAATATTTCTGTAGACCTGCAGTTTGGTAAATAACTGTTTGTAAAGACATCTTTTTGCTTGCTTATGTATTACTTTATGTATTACCTTATCTTTTAGTTTTTATTATATTATTATGTAAGAGGACATACATAAAATAGACTTTCAACCTTCAATCAGTATCAATATTTTAGTGAAACTGTACATCTCAATTAAATTTTGAAACATGACATTCTAGTTTCTCGTTACACCTATCTCTATGACTATAGATTTTCTTAAAAGAAATGAACAAAAAAACAAAAAGTTCAATTAGCCACTATATGCTTGAATTTTTTATAACAAATTATATTTTATAAACAATAAAATACAAACCAAAAAGAATATACATTAAATTAAGCTTTTATAATTAATTTTAAATATAAATAATACATTATGACATTTTAGAGACATGTTGAAAGAAGCTTACTTTTTTGTGACAGTAAATCAATTATTTTATCATTATCAATATTTATCATGATTTATTTTTCAACTGACATTAACATAAATGCTTCAGTATTTTCATTAGTAAGTTTACTTCGTAATCTGTTTTTTATATACTTTAAAGTCGAAAATGAACGTTCACAGGCAACTTGAGTAACAGGAAGACACAATAAATACTTATAAGCAACAGTTAATACTTGATAAGCGTTACTGTATAAATTGTATTTCATCAATAACTTGTAACAACACAGTGAACAGTTTCTACAACTATTACACATAACTGGACTTATTTTCTCAGAGTCAACTTCCAAATCATCCTCGTCATTTTCAATCTCCCAATTCATTATTTCATACTCATCTACAATTGACATTTTTAATAATTCCCAGTTATTTGAAAAACTTATTAATTCTTCATGAATATGATTATAAACTTCATCTTCAGTTTTACAGTTGGTAAATTTCAATATATTTTTTGATAAGGCTTTAAAAGCTTGATGTGGTAATTTTTTCTTGTGTGTTAAAAATTGTATAGGCGACAACAGCGCCAAGTCTGTTAACAATTCATTATTATTTGAAAATCTTGATGTCATACTTTCAATTACTGTATCCATTACATAGTTATGTACTTCAACTGTAAATTTTTTTTCAGTATCTTTAATAGGATCATCGTTCAAAGTCTCTCCTACCATTTTTTTTTCCTGAAACGTGTTACTTCAAATTGTTCTTGAATACATAACATATTTTCTTCATGGTCTATAATTTGATCTATTTTATTATTTGCCCATTCAATAAATGCATTACTTGTTATTTTTATGTCTTCCATTCCACGCCTAAATGTTTCTAACTGTTTTAATGCTGCCTGTACTAACTGTTGGCATTTGAGTAAATCTATGCCACTAGTTTGAAGATATTTTGACAGTGGGCCAGTTATACTAAAAATTTTAGAAAAAATATGTGCTGTCAAGATTGTATCATCACAGTGAATTATTTTTTGCCTTTATTCGAACATCCGGATTGAATTTTTGGCTATTAATTATTTTAGAAAATGCTACAATGAGGCATGGATACATTGAATCTGTTGGATTTTTGTATTTACCAAAAATGTGTTCAAGAGCAATTTGTTTTGACCACCATCGAGTTTCACCAATGAGTTGTAATTTTTTTTGATTTTCCTTTCCAAATTCTTGTAAGCTTATTTCACGCCATACATCCATTCTCAAATAAGATTCTTTAAAGAACTGAGCACATTTGCTAAGTAATACAAATAATGATGCAACTGAAAGAGGATTTCTCGTTGCATCGCAGAGAACTAAATTCAATATATGACTATGACACCATACGTGTACTTGATTAGGGGACGATTTTGATAAGAATGCTGTCATTCCTTTATACAGTCCTTGCATATTAGCAGCCCCATCAGTCGAATTCCCAATACAATTTTCTACATTGATTTCTAATTTTTGAAGAGTGTTCAAAAGAAGTTCCGACATTCCTTTTCCACTTGAATCATGACATGGTTTAACAGCTACTAACTTTTCACTTACTCTATCATGCAAAACATACCTTATTACAATCGAACATTGGTCAATTACAGTTCTGTCTTGGGTTGTATCTATAAGAACAGAAAACATTTTTGATTCTTTGATTTCTGTTCCAATTTGATTAGATATCAAAGAAGAAGTTATCGTTATAATAGATTGTAATGTATTTTTCGATAAAAACGTTAACAAATTTCCACGTCCCTTCTTACCAGCATTAAACTTTGTTTCACTTTTAGCAATTATGGTATTGAAATGTTCATTTATAACTGGGTTATATTTACTGAGTAAAATCATTATTTCTAAAAAGTTTCCATGGTCTAATAATTTATTGTTTAAAGAGTGAGCACCTTCGTTTCGGTTTCCTCTATAGCTCAACCCTCTCTTTCCAACCAACTTTAAAACATCTATGATTCTTTTTAAAATAAGTCTATTTTTCTTAACATCTTCTTTTCTATTATTATTTTGATTCACCGTCAACAACATTTTAATGTCTCTTTTCTGAGATTTAAGAAAAAAAGCTTCTGATGAGTGACTATGGATGCGACTATTTTCATGTTCATTTATTCTTTGGTACACATGTTTCCAATCATCAAATCCTTTTATGAAAACAGAATCTTGAGAAGTAAACGTGAAACAAATAAAACAGAAGAGTTTATTAGTTGATTTACAAAAACTTATCCATAATCTTTTGACACCATCTTTTCGAAAAAAACGCTTTTTTTGATGAGAATGGTAAATCAGCATCATTTGTAGGTTGAAAGGGGTGCAATTTTAAATATAATGACATATTATCTGAGTTTGGTTTCTTAAAAACATCAATAACATTATTATCAAATTCAGTATGTTCTTCATCATGATAAACTACAATATAAGAAAAAAAACCAATGTTAGTAATTTTATTTTTAATATACAGCCATATACTGGTTAAAACTATTTTCTAATCAAATTAAATATGATAATAATGAAATTAAAGTAGATGATATAATATGCTGATTACATTTTACATACATTTTCATAAAATTAACAGTATTGTATTATAAGTATTAATTTTTTTTAGTTTAATTGAGTCTCAAAAATCAAGTAAAATAAATTCTACTAAATTATAGAATGCACTATGAACTTATATCCACACTGACAATTATAGTATTTAACATTTGTTGTTTGCGTTCTTTTAAAATTTAACAAATAAAAACTTTGAATTAATTTTGTAATTACCGTTTTCATTTATATCTTCTGCTTCTGTTTTATTTTCTTCTAAAATAATTTCATCTATTTGATTAAGGTCTAGTAAAACATTGGTAACACATTCAACTTCATCCAAACGTTGGCCATCTATAATACATAGGTATAAAAATAAAAATAAATATACAATTACTTAGATACTTCTAAGTTCTATCTTCTATATTATACTGTATTAAGTTAGATTATTATATTTTGTTAAGACTCTTTATTTAATTTGAATTAAAATTTAAATATTTAGTTGAGTCTCAACAATCAAGATCTAAGTAAAATAAACTTTATTAAATTATATAATGCACTATGCACTTATATCCACACTGACAATTATATTATTTAACATTTGTTTGCATTCTTTCAAAATTTAACAAATAAAAACTTTGAATTAATTTTGTAATTACCGTTTTCATTTATTTCTTCTGCTTCTGTTTTATTTTCTTCTAAAATAATTTCATCTATTTGATTAAGGTCTGGTAAAACATTGGTAACACATTCAACTTCATCCAAACGTTGGCCATCTAAGATACATAGGTGCAAAAATAAAAATAAATATAAAAGTACTTAGATACTTCTAAGTTCTATATACTTTATTAGATTAGATTAAATTATATTTTGTTAAGACTCTTAAATAAAAAATAATCTACACACCACTTTTTGGCATTTGGTTATCCACTATTTAGTTAACTATTTAATTTGGATGACTAGATTACAAAATACCAACAACCAACTAGAATACTTCTTAAATAATTAATATAATAGTTAAATAAATAATCAATAGATACCTACCCGAAGTATCTATTGAGAAAAATGAATTTAATTTTGCACATTTCTTGCTGACTTCCAGTAACTGTTTTTTCTTTTTTCTTTTTCTCGAACAGCTCCTCCTTTTCTTTTTACTGGTTTCATTTTAAATATTGTAGAAAAAGTATTGTATTATTATAATATAATACTATTATATAACTTTTAAAATAAGTTTTAAACTACAGCGGATTTTAATACTTTATTCGCGATGAAGATCACAAAAGTATAATCACGTTATTAAAACACTCGCAAGTCTTATTGTCGCTATTGAGCGATAAATAGTAAAGATCCATTTACCATTTTACAAAAATAGTAATATTATTAGCTGGTGTGTAAAATGTAAACACGTTTCATAGAATAATATTATTGTAATAATTTCTATCGGTTATCAATATAGTTGGATCGGATTAAAAATAGAGTAGGTGGTATGGGCTGTGCATATTATGACTATTTACTATTTAGATAGCAATCCCGGACCCGCATTCGTGTGCGCTAGCCGCGGAGTACCTAATCTCTCCGACGAAACATACACAATAATAACAATGCTTTTATATGCATTCCAAAATACCCATGAGCAACTCTAGTTATTACTTATTATATAGTAATAAGCACTAATAACTTATTATATTACAATTTACTGGCAACGGGTGTTCTAATCGGGATTTTTATACTGTATAGTATATAAGTTTACTAATATTAAATATGTCATTTTAGTGTAAAGAAATTAAAAACTACCTACCTAATTATTTTAAAAAATAATGTGATTCAGCCGTCAGGCTAATGAAAAATCCCAATAGGGCAGGGCGGGCAGGCCACCGGGAATCTCCCGGTATCCCGGTGGGCCAAGCCGTCCCTGCTTGTAAAGTTGTAACCATTGTTTTTCTTTGAAAGTGGTATCATCTCGACCATGTATGCCTACCATAAATCGTTTTTCCCGTACACATTTACTCTTCGTCGAGATAGGTTACCTTCACGTCCAAAGCATAAAGAATCAGCGGTTATCAATTTGGACATTGATAAAAGTACTGGAACTCATTGGGTAGCGTATAAAAAAATCGGAAAACAAGTTTCATACTACGATAGTTTTGGTAATCTCCCCCCTCCATTAAAACTACAGTCGTACCTCAGTCGATGTACCATACAATATAATTACACTAGACATCAACGTTATAAGACATATAATTGCGGTCATTTGTGTTTGAAATTTTTATCATGTACACGATAACATTAAATGGCAATTATAGCGAAAAGTCGTGTGATATTTTTCCGCCGTTAGAAGTAAAGAATACATCGCAACTATGCCTGTTAAGCCTGCAGACAAATAACTCTATACCAAACATAGAACCCGATTGTAATACAATAGGATTTCGCAATTCACTTGGAAAATGTGTAAATGTGACTATACCTACGAGATCATATGAAATAATTAATTTGGAGCCAATGATTCAAAAACTCTTATTGAATCATGTTACTTTGTTTCAACTCAAAGCTGATGGCAGTACATTAAAATGGTCAATGACGTGTAGTCATGATATTGATTTCACGGCTGAACATAATATATCGAAAATATTAGGTTTTGAAAATAAAGTTTACTCTGCAAATACAAAACACAAATCTGAACAAATAGTTAACATAATGAAAGTTAACTGTATAAAAATAGATTGTAATCTAATTTCTGGTTCATTCAGTAATGGGATACCAAGCCAGACGATACACGAGTTTTTCCCTTCATCGCCGCCTGGACATAAAATCATCGAAGTTCCAAAACATCTAGTTTTCTACCGGCTTAATTCCACGTCTATAAGTAAAGTAAATATAGTGTTAAGAGATTAAGATAATAACTTAATCAATTTAAGAGGGGAGCCAATCACAATTCGTTTACAAATTAAACATAAAGATGGCTATTAAGTTCTACAATTATATAAAAAGAGATGTAATCAAGAAAATCAATAGTTCTACTAACAAGATTAATACGTCAAGACGTACGTCGATCGTAAAGAAACTAACCAAAAACAATCTATCGTTTTTACGTTCTTTAAAAGTACTATAATTATGGATGATATGTATTTGAACGTAGCTGGTGGATATGAGGATGATTGTAAAATAACTCAAATGCAGTACCACTCTTTCCTTCCGTATTCGACTACAGCTTTATCCAATAACGATGAAATTAGAATATTTATTCAAAATATGGACGCGTACACTCTGCCTTGCGAGAGCTATCTTTACATTGAAGATTAAACATACCAGCAGATGTTACGGCAGGAATGGGTGACTACAGTTTTACAAATAATGGCTTAGCGTTTTTGTTTTCTGAAATCCGATATGAAATTAACGGTGTAGAAATACAAAAATTAAAATCTCCTGGAATATCGTCGAAACTTAAAGGTTTTTGCTCGCACACTCTGAGTGAATTGAATAATCTACAAAACGCTGCTTGGGACGTAGATATGGATGCCAGTGAAAATAAACATTTCATGTTAAATAACAAATTTGTTGGTTGCATACCACTCAAATACTTGTTTGGATTTTGTGAAGATTACAAAAAAATACTACTCAACTGCAACCAACAAATCATTTTAAACAGATCATCTACATATTTTAATGCGTTGTACATTTTGGCGACAAATCCTAATAAAAAATTTAAAAAAGTAGCGATTGAATTGAATAAAATTATTTGGAATATGCCATATATATATATATCATCAGGGTGAATGACAAAGAAAAAATAAAACTTTTAAAAGTATTAGACTCTCGTAAACCACTTGCATGTGCGTTCAGGAATTGGGACTTGTGCGAATATCCAGTTCTCCCTCAGAACACTTCTCATTCATGGACAGTTAAATCATGCAGTTTGTTAGAGAAACCTAGATTCGCATTAATTGGATTTCAAACTTATCGGAAAAATAATTTATTTAATCCATCAGGGCAATTCGATCACTGCTATCTGAAAAACCTAAAAGTACATTTAAACTCTGAAGTATATCCATATGAAGATTTTCGTGAAGATTTCACAAACAACATTACGGCCATATTGTACAAGGCGTATGCTGAATACCAGAAATTGTACTATGAGAGAGAATATAGTGATCATCTACTTCCAAAACATATTTTTCAACAATTTGTACCAATCATAGTCGTGGATTTATCACGACAAAACGACAACGTAAAATCCTCAACTGTAGATTTACGAATTGAATTCGAAATAGATAAAGCCATTCCAGCAAAAAATGTAGCTTATTGTCTCATTTTACACGATTAAGTTATAACTTATAACCCATTTAATGGTGATGTAAGGAAATTGTAAATATTTTTTAAAAATAAAAAACATTTTTTCTTTAAAAATATGATGTTGTTTTTATTTTATTATTCACCGTATTAATATATAATAAATAACATTCTTTTGATACTAATACAATAAAATATTACATTTTTAATAATTTTCGAAAACTTAATTTACGGCTTGCATCTGCCTTTTCACGTGCTACGAATGCTCTTGTCCTTGGTCGGTTGACATAAGGCTAAAAAATTGTTTTTTTTAGTATACGATAAGCTTAATATTGTAGATTTATAATTTAGTAAATATTAATACTGGAAATATCCAGTAAACAAAATCTGCAATACATTTTTGTTATACTTCATGGCCTAAATTTCCTAAAATAAATAAATGTTAAAAGATACTTTGTAGATACTTTAACTATATTCATAACCTTGGAGTTATATGATATGTTAAGTTAACTAATGTAACTTATGTTGAGTTGACTTCAGCTAGATATTTTTCCTTTAATGACAATAAAACTATAAATTAATAAAAAAAGGCATTACAGTTAAAATTAACTATCAAAATATTCATTTAAATAAGAAGCCATTGTAAAATATAATAGTTTAAAATAAATAGATTTATTAAATTTTAAAGCATATTAAAATAAAAGCATACAATGAAAATATATATTAATTATAAAATAAATCAAATGTTAATAATGAAAGGCTTTCTTGAAAAGGAGAATAATAATAAAAAAATGCACGTGTCCTCTTCCTTTTACTGCTAACCCAAGCAAAAAAAAACAAATAAAAATACGTAACACACACGCAACACGGTAATAACAACAACGCTGATTTTCGTTAGGAGCGAACGATGGCAGCGACGACACGCAGTTTTGCCGTTCGCTCCAAGGTCCAGCTGACCCGACGGCGCTCGAATTCTCGACCAAGGGGGTGTCGGCGGCATGTATGCCAACTTGCGCGAACATACTCCCCCCTTGGGAGACGTAGTCTCACAATACTGGGACCGGAAATTCTTCATCGTGGTGTAGATGGCTGGCGTGGTCGCGTCAAGAAAAGGAAATGGAAAATGGATAAGGCAAAAGATTCCCTAGTTACATTTTTTTTTTTTAATAAACAAGTTCATGACATAATAAAAATATGATATAACAAACATATCGGATAAAGACAGCTGATATGATATAAACAACAAATAAAATAATGATAAGAGAATAATTACAATATAATAAATATAACACCCCCTCCTCCCACCATACCAAGCCACCGGCGCCCATACACCGGTAACAGAGAGAGTAGTTAGAACTGACTATGAGCATGTGGATAAACAAGGGGGGGTAAGCTGTACATAGGTGCCCTTAAAACTACCGAGTCGGTAAGGGAACCCGCAAGTTAAAAAATACATTCATTATTCGGTGGGTAAGCGAACCAGCTTTACCACAGGCCTAATTAAAGCACCTAGTCCGGTCATCAATTTGACAACACGAACAACCTTGTCTGGGCCTGGCAATAATTCTATCACCCTACCTAAACGCCAACCTAATGGGGTAGTCACATTATATTTAATTAGCACCATATCTCCGACTCTGAGCTGAGTATCGGCAGAGGTCCATTTTGAACGAAGCTGTAGGCTATTTAAGTATTCCGAGGACCATCTCTTCCAGAACGCCTGATGACACTGGTGGAGGAGCTTCCACCTTGAGGTTAAACGACCGGAAGTGTCTAAGACGTTCGGCTCTGGGACACACAAGAGAGGCTGACCAATTAGGAAATGTCCCGGAGTTAAACTCTCTAGGTCTCCTGGGTCGGATGACAACGGTGTTAACGGCCTCGAATTCAAAACCGACTCGATGCGACAAATGACGGTGTTGAGCTCCTTATACGTCAAAGTATGAACTCCTACTACTCGGACTAACAACCTTTTCATGGATTTCACAGCAGCTTCCCAGATACCCCCAAAGTGTGGAGCACTAGGGGGGTTAAAATGCCAACTGCATGGGAGGTGTGAGCTAAGCTGATCACGAGTTTTCGCCTCAGAAAAGAACTGACGAAGTTGCTTCGACGCGCCTACAAAATTTGTACCACAATCCGAATAAATATCGGATGGTAGGCCACGTCATGCAACGAACCTGTCGAGTGCTGCTAAAAAGGCTGGTGTCGAGAGATCGGAAACGAATTTTAGGTGAACAGCTTTCACCGTCATACAGATAAATACTGAAATATACACCTTATACTCTCGCGCCTTCCGAAGTTTAAGTTCACGCATAGTCAAGGGACCCGCAAAATCTATCCCTACCTTTGAGAACGGTCAACATGGTATGACACGAGAAGACGGTAAGTCCGCCATCACTGGTTGAGGATTAACCGGACACAGGTAACACAATCTTTCAATTCATTGCCAATTACTCTACGAATTGACAAGATCTAAAACTGCTTCGAGACAAGAGAAGCCACTAAACGTGCCCCAAAATGACAAGAGGAAATATGCCAATGACGTACCAATAACCTAGAGAGATGCGACATTTTTGCTAACAACATCGGATGTTTTTGACAAGTCGATATTTGAGAGTTGCGCAGTCGACCTCCTACACGTATAATTCCAGCTGAATCAATATACGGGGACAGTCGAGCTAACGGTTTGGAGGAAATCCGGGCATTTCGAGAGAGCTCCAGATACAATAAACGAAAATGAACGAGCTGAGAATGTCTAACGATCACTATTAATGCTTTGACGTGGAGTCTTGAGGTGAATCGGGAAAAAGGAAGATCGAGCAGGTGACACAATTTTAAAAAAAAAACACTCAGGGTTTTGATATGAAAGTTGGGTGGTGTTTTATTGTCGCATAAACGTAAAATCGATAAATAAAAGACAATATTAATGACAGAACACTGTCGGTGATGGTCACAAATAAGACAGATACAATGTCGTGGTGAAGTCGGCACGGTACGGCGATACGGGGGTTCACGGTAGGACGTACGGTGCGACGGTTAAAAGCTAACTAACTAGCCTAGGGCCGGTTCGCGGTCGCGTCGGGTCCGTCACGCGTCGGTGTCGTCCGTCGTCAACTCGTGGTTGAGATAGAGGTACGTGCGCGGTTATCCGCGCAAATGCCGTTTGAATTCAAGCGGCCGTTGCGCGGGACCGCGTCAGCTTCGTTAAATTCACCTAACGACAGAATCCCAAGAGATACGGGTTTTCTTTTGCACAACGACACGAAACGTCTTACCCAGACTACGAATCGAAGCATATGTTGATATGAAGAAAATCTGTCAAACCATTCTTGGTTTTGATCGGAGCTGATCAAGAGTGGAACTGGTTTGACCTCGGGGATTTCTTCCACCGAAAGTCGCGGGATCTCAGAAGGCCAATTGTCTGGTGAGCTGGACAAGAAACTAGGGCCATTCCAATATAGATCATGATGATTCAATTCCGAAGGTTTCAGGACACGCGACGCACAATCTGCCGGGTTTCCTTCAGACGAGACATGTAACCACTTACAGGATGGCAATAATTGGTGAATTTTACTAATTCGGTTAGATACAAAGACCTTGTACGAGACATGAGGAGTGGTAAGCCATGAAAGGACGATAGACGAATCTGTCCATGCATATACGTCTGAAATCGTTAACTGAGCTAATAACGTTTCCTGGATCCTTGACAACAATGACAACCAACGTGCTAGAAGTCCTGCGCCACACAACTCCAATCTCGGAACTATCATGGAATGACGTGGGGCCAACTTAGTCTTGCCACCTAGTAGTTGAACGACTATTTGATTACTGGGGAGAACAATACGTAGATAAACGAGAGCAGCATAACCACGAACTGAAGCGTCACAGAACCCATATAACGTGTAGGTGGATCCTCGTTGAGTCCCGACAAAACGGGGTACGCGAACTGAAGATAGGGACGGTAACTCCGCCACGAACTGGGACCACATTTCTTCAATCTCGGGTGGTATTTTATCATCCCAAGCGGTTCCGGACGACCAAATCAGGTGCATCAAATGCTTGGCGAATAACACTACGGGAGATAGGAAACCCAACGGATCGAAGATCCGAGCAATTACCGAAAGTACTTCTCGTTTAGTGTAGGTAACTTTAATCTCGCTGAAATCGTACCCCAAGACATCTTCTTCTGAACTCCAATTCAATCCCAACACCGTGACGGTGGACCTCTCATCTTCGAACGAATGTGAGCCAGATATGCGATCTTCCTCAGGAATCCTTTCAAGTAATGCCGGAGTGTTACTGGACCATTTCATGAGTTCGAATCCGTGCGACATTAACGTTTTGACGAGACTTTGCTGCAACCGAAGAGCTTCGTCGAGCGTATCCGCCCCTGTGCTTATGTCGTTCATATAGGTCTGGAGCCGAATAGCCGTTTGAACAGATGACAAACTTGGATTACAGCGATCAGCAATATCATGCAACACTCTCAGAGCTAAGAATGGAGCACTATTGACGCCATAGGTTACTGTATTAAGGGTATACTCTTTTAATGCTTCTACTGGTGAAGCTCTCCACAGAATATGCTGGTATTGCCGGTATTCCGTATTCACCTGAATCTGCCTGTACATCTTACATATGTCAGAGGAGAATGCGAAACAATACAGCCGAAATCCGAGCAAAACGTCAACTATATCACGTTGAATCTTAGGACCAACATACAATGCGTCATTCAGAGGCTGACCTGAATTACAGCGAGCTGAAGCGTCAAACACGACGCGTAATTTGCTGTGACTAATCCCTTGTTTTCATACTGCGTGGTGTGGAATCACATAAAGTCCTGGGTTTTGAGCGACTGTCATGTGACCTAAGACTTCATACTCGGCCATAAACTCACGATAGGCCGTTCCCAATTTCTCATCTTGAGTTATCTTCCGTTCAAGATGTTCAAAACGTTTGATCGCGATCCGTTTCATACCATCGAATTTTGGAAGGGGCATACCCTGCCTGAATGGAAGTGGAACACTGTAACGGCCGGTCTCATCAATGATGGTTTCCGCTTTAAACTTGGCTTCACAGCATCCCTCGTTCGTAAACTGTGCAGGTGCTTCTTCTGGTTCTTCCATCTCCCAGAATCGCTCCATTAATGACTCTATAGATGGATTAAGTGTCGCTAATAGACAATGCGCATTAGAACTGACGTCCTGCGAAACTGAACCGATTAGTACCCATCCAAAAGTGGAGCAGTACGCGGTTGGGAGTCCGCGGCTGAGCGAGCATTGCTCACCGGTCCACACCTGCGGAAACACGTCGGCTCCCAATAACAAATCCACCGGCGCTGGGGTATCAAAGGAGGGGTCTGCGAGCTGCAGATGGGAACAGCTTTCCCTTATTCCGACGTTCAACTGTTGGTTTGGCAGATCTGCCGTTATGGTAGGTAAAACACACGCCGTGACTGTTATGACCGGAACTGGCTCATAACAAGATTGAATTTCTAATTGTACCTTTCCTAAAACCCTAGGAACCGACTGACCAGAGAGCCCTGTCAGTGAGGCCGTCCATTTTGACCGCTTAAGACCGAGCCGATCTAAACAACTCTTCTTGATGATGCTGGTTTGTGACCCGGAATCGAGAAGAGCTCTGACTGGTTGAAAATTCCCACTAACATCTCGAACCATTACCACAGCAGTACCAAGTAAAACGGACAATGAAGGTTGAGAACCAAACATTACAACAGGTGGCTGCTGAGCCGCAGAACCCTGACTTGCTTCAGCATCTCTATGTAGAAGTAAGTGATGACGACGCTTACACTTGGAGCAACTCTCTCTATACTTGCTCGACCAATGTTTATTACTAAAACATGACATGCAAAGTCTGTGCTTCGAGACAATTTCGTATCGCCCATCTACCGACAGACCCTTAAACCTAAGACAATTGCTTAACTGATGTGGCCCATCACAATTCGGGCATTTAACGAATTTAGAAGGCAGAGTACTGGATGGCTGGGTAGCCACCAGTGACGTAGATGTTTGTCCATTCCTTCTTGGTACTAGACAATTTCCGGTAGTCGTACTGAATGCAAAGGCTGAGCTGCCAACGTTGTCACCGTTTGTGATTTATCCGAACTAGGATGTATAACCGAGCTACCAACTGCATCCGACTCTGAACCACATTTTGGTTCATCTACTATTCTCTCGGGAATGTTCGATGAGGACGAGAACCTTATGGCTAAAGCTTTGACTGAAACTACCATCTCATTCGCCTCTATCTCGACTGAACTTGAGAAATCTCCCTCTTCGCCTAATTCGATTAAAGCATCTAAAAATGCATCATTTTCAACTACGAATTTTGCCCAAAAATCTGTAAGGTCATTGACCGAAATTAAGAACCTTTGTCGGACGTTCAAATCTGATTCGCCGAACAACCCTAGATCAAAAATGGATTTAATACGATCGAGTATGGCAGTACGTTTAGCTAACGCACGGTTCTTAGATCGTTTAACACGGACTGTATCCATTGCAAACGAAAATATTAATATGGAACAAAATTAAAGACGAAGTATGAGATCCAACACAAAATTACTAAGACCTGAGATCGTAGTAACGAAAGCCACAAAAAAGAGAACAATAACTTATAAACATAAACAACAAGAAAATACGTGATAAACGTATTCGAATTAATAATACTGATAAATCGTATTCAAATAACGAGCAGGAATTAAATAAATGTCAATAACCGTAAACAATAAAAAACGTCAAATATGCAACACGGACAAAAATACAAAATTAGACCCGTAGAACGCAACGACTGCACCATCAGCCGCGACGCGATTAATAATAATAAATAATATTATAATAATAGGTAAAACAACGTATGCAACGCTCAAAGCGAATGCGCCAACACAACAAAATAATAGAATATGTAATAAACGTATAATATATGGTGACACGTTAAAATATCCCGGTCAAAATATTCCATGACAAAATATCCCGAGTAAAAATTTCCCGGTTAAATAATAACTCAAAATGTTGACCTTTATTATAAAAGTTGCGATTAGAAGTTGTGGTATCACCCGTATTAAATAATACGCAGTAAAACCAACTGTATACTTTACCCTCGCACGCTCTAGGTTAATGACTGTCTCTAGAATAAATTCAGATTAGCACTGTTAACCTTTGAGGTACGATGGTGTACGTATTAGTCGTTCTCCGTTCGTTTCCTAAATTAGAATGACTATTAGGACGCCACAACCGGAGCACTATTCGGTTTTATAATAAAACCTCATTGACTATTAAGGTGTGTGGGTCTGAGCACTGTTCCAATATTTAAGGTAAGAACGAAGAAAGACTTTGAAATAATATTCAACTCGGGTTTTCAGGTCGGAAACACTTTTATTATATTAAAAATACAAACACAAATAAAAATACTAAGATTGTCGTTTCGCACGCGCAACCCGAGTACCTACGTCCTCGCCGATTCACTCAGCGACAACGGGACTGTCGTACCTGCGCGTACGGCGGTGTTATATAATCATCTTCTCGCTGTCTCAGCACATACGCTTCACTGACCTATATCAATTTGTTTACAATTAAAAACGTTCCCACCTCTATTAATATTTTGACGACTGTCTACTATATACGACAGTCCTCCTAGTTTTTTTTAAAAAAAATGCCCTCATTTTTTAATGAATTTCTACATACAAATTTCTTATTACTACATTAAATACTAACCTACTTTAACACTATATTACTGTCTCAGCTTATTCGCGTCGTTGACTATAAAATTATGCTTAAATGTTAATTTAATCATACTATTTTAATAATTTATTATTTAATGCGTGTTTTCTTTTTTAAAAAAAAATAAATACATGTATTGATTGGTTCTTTTGTAGAGAATGTGTAAATATGGTAAAACATAATGAAAAACAATAATAATAACATTACAACAATTTAAATTAAAAATCAGACAAATCGATATTTCAACCGCCGTAATTAATTTATAATGTATAAAATTAACTCAAAATATTAATACAAGAAAAATATATCTACCTATGGCGATATTATGTGAGGATCTCGTGATAATTAAAAAGATATAATTTGCAATTACAATATACATTAATAATTATTGTTTTTTTTTTTTTATAATATAAATATAATTTGAATGATAGTAATATTATATTGTATGAAATTTTTTCTCAGAATATAAATACAAAAATTAATGTGAAAACATATTAGGGTATAAAAATGTATTGATTGGTTCTTTTGTAGAAAAATGTCTTTTTAGAGATTGTTCACAGTTTGAAATATAATATTTTTATTTCGACAAATAGCAGTAAATGTTTGTTGTTCTTCTATGGTATTTTATTCTTCGATTCCGTGGAAGTTAATTTTTTCTTTTTTTCTTTGTACTTCATAAGTTAAGTATTTATTATCTTGATACTTGATTGTTTTAGTTTCTTCTTATTTTTGAATTTTGTTTTGTATTTCTCTTTTTTTTTCTTTATTTCATTTTTATATTTATTTCTATTTTTAAATTTTCTGATTTGACAGCCGTTTCTTCTTTGTGTCTTCGTATGAAAGGTGTTTGCTTATTGTTTTTATAATTATTGGATTATAATGTTCTTTTATAATTATTGGTTTACTATTTTTTGTCTACTTTGAAAATATTATATTCGCCCTTTGTCTCAGAAGATTTTTACGGCTTGTTGTCTGTTGACTCGTGAATTTTGATTGTGCTGAAATTACATTCTATTCTTTTGGTGTTTTTTTTTTTTTTACATGTTTTTAATATTTTATTATTTCCTTAAATGTAATTGTAATATTAATTAATATATGTGTAGATTTAATTTAACTTGTTCCTGACATATGTTAAATTTACTTACTTTATAGTTTATTTATTACTTAAAATAAATAAATAAATATATATGAGTAGGTATACAAATATGATGTTACTTAAATATTACAATAATTTAGTTAGAATAATAATTGATGATATCTTGCTATTATTTTGTTTAATTACATATTGGTTAATTATACCTATTTTTTTCTAAAAGGGGTTTTATAATACATTGTTTTGATGTAATTTAAATTTTATATTTATAATTACATTAATTTTGTTGTTAGGTAATATTTGGAAAAATTATTCAAGGGATTTGATAAAATGTATAAGATTCTCGAAGCCCTCCCGGATTTTTTTATCAATGTTTTTGGTAATTTTCTTATTCTGTCTTCGTTGTTGGTGTTTGTTCTTGGGTGGTTCCTCGTTTTCAATTTTTTTTATGGTTCCTTTCGTTTTCTTTATTGCTTTGTGTAGTTTTTTAATTTTTGTTCTCTGTGCTAATTTTTCGATATCGTTCATCTGTAAGTAGTTATGAATAATGTGTGTAAGGTATAGGTGTGTGTGTTTTTTTTTTTTTTTTTATAATATTTTCCCCTATTATAGTTAATATTATTGTATTTGTGCAATCTAATGTTACAGAAATGACCTGAGCGTGTGTTTATATATATTTTATTATAAGTATGTTTTAAAAATAAAAAAAAATTTTCTTATTGTCTCGCCGGTATTGGTGGGGGATTTTGTAAGTTTATTTTTATTAGGACGGGGAATAATTTGTATGCTAAAAATCCTATGGCTATGGTCAGTATTGTTAACCATCCTAAGTATATAATATCGCCAAGGAAGTCATTTATTAGAGGTTGTGGCATTTTTTCTAGGATGACCTTTTTAAAATATTCTTCGGGATCTTTTAACTGTCTGGTTATGTGATAGTTCGGAATTTCTTTGGTCCAGTCTTCATTTAGTATTTCGCTTAGATTTGAGAAGTATATATTTTGATCTTTCTGTGCCTCGTGACCAATGTTTAAAGATTTTATGTTGGTCCATGATGTGGGTAATATTCTTTGTATATTGAATTTATTTAGATTGCTTAGTTCGCATGGAAACATTTTAGGAATTAGTACTTTCAAGCTCATAATTACATGGTAAGGAAATTTTTATTAGACCTGGGTGTGTGTAGTTTATTTTTAGTTTTTGTGTTTCGGTGTATATATTTCTTTTTGATTTTCTTATCATTAGCGTAGGCTGGGGATTAGTAATTGCAAAGGTATTTACTCCTATTTGTTTTATTATTACTTCTTCATTTTCTTGTTGTTTGACACATTGAAAGTAACAGAACTTGTTTATTTGGCGTATTGGGAGATTTTTGAACAATGCTTCCACGCATTTTGGTGTTAGCGTGATATCCGAAGTGAATTTAGGAATGTAGCATAAGTCCGTTATTGGGGGGTCGCAGTGCTGTAGTCCCATACCTGAAACTATTCTATGATCGTCATTTTCGGTGTTTACTGCTACATACGTTTTTTCTGAAAATATTAGGCATATGGAATCTTGAAATTTAAAATGTGCCGGGATGTATTGAAATAGTTTCCAATTTGTCGATTTTTCTTTAATTGGTATTTTTAATTTAATTAAGATTTTTGACCTTGAAAATTGGCATTCAACAATCGGTAGATTATAATATGAAAAAATATTTTCTGATTTGATTACTAATTCATATCCGTCTTCCATTAGTAGTTTTGAAAGTTTGTTCAGGTCGTAAAATAATACTTCGGTATTGATTACCCGTGGAGGTATTTTGCCTAATTTGCAGTGTAGCTGTGTACTGGAATCTCTTTCATAATTAATAAATCTTACCAAGCTGGTTGCAATATTGAACATTATTTCTTGCGTGCCTTATATTAGATTATTATAGTTATTTTTTTCTAACATCATGTTGTCCTTTTCTTCTTTGACAAAGTTTTTAAAATTGTTTTTTAATAATTCTATTCTATTTCCTGTGGTCATCGTATAATTATTTAACTGTGAGGTTATCTGTGATAGGTCCTTGTGGTCAGAGACAAAGATATTTTTAAGTTTTTCTGCCTGTTCAGCTAATTTTTCTTCGTTATTATAAAAATTTTTAATTTGTTTATCCGTTGCTACATTGCAACAGAAGTTGTAGAAATCTCCTATAAATTGTATTCCTCTTTTTGACCTATCTTTAGTGTTGAAGGTGTTAGCTCTTTTTAAGAATTCCATTGTATCAATGTCGTTATCATTTATGTTTTTGTTTATATTTTTTAGTAGCGTAATTGATTGTTGTACGATATCACAGTAATTATCATGTTTATTTTTATTTTTGCAGTATTTTTCTATTTCCCAGGTTTCTCCGAAATTGTTTATATTATCTTTTACCGTCTCTTGTGTATATATGAGTGGTATACTTTTATCGTACATTATGGTTTCCTTAATTTCGTTGAAAAATGCCCCGGGTGATATCGTAATTTTTGTGTCTTCTCCTGTTCCTGTCGTGCCTTCAGTTTTTGTTGTTGATAACAATAGCAATAGTATCAGCATCTAGAAACATTAATCGTTTTTTTTTTTTTATTTATTATTATTTTCATTTTAATATTATTTATTTTCTTGTTGTTGGTTTAGTATAATGTAAGAATGCCATGGTGTTTTACCTAGTTTTCGTTTTTTTTTTTTTTTTTTTTTTTTTTCGGCGCTTGTACTATGTTATACTTACATCTCTTGTCTGTGATCCTACGCTTGTGTGTTTGTTGTTGTTTTTTTTTTTTATATTATTATTATAAAAATGCATACTATGGCTAAATTGTTGTTGGCGTTCTGGAATTTGTAGCTCTTATTATTATTATTATTTTTTTTTTGCTTGATTTTATTTTATCTGTGTGTTGGGATCAGTATTGTGGTATAGTTCTTCCGAGCGGCATCTCTAAGTCGTAATGGATCCGGTAAATAGATCATTTGTTAAAAAGTGCGTATCATCCGTATTTTTTTTTGTTATAATTTGTCGATTATTATTGGGTGAGTACGTATTATTATTATTTTTTTTTTTATTATTATTTATTTATTTATTATTATTATTATTATTATTATTTTTATTTTAGTTTTTCATGGTATGGCTTTAGTCTGTCTACGTGTATAGTATCCGTCGTTTCTTTTCCTTTTAGTGTTAATGCAATTTTGTAATTTACGTCCGAAATTTTTTCTAAAATTTCAAAAGGGCCTCTGTATTTGTGCGCCAATTTCTTTGTTTCTCCTTGTTTCTGAAATTTTATTTTTACTAACACCTTTTGGCCGGGTTGGTATTCTACTTCCTTGTGGCTCTTATCGTATTGTTTTTTTTGCTTAATTTGTTCTGCTTCTATTAGTTTTGGTAATTCTTGCCTAATTTTTTGTAGTTGTATTATTTCTTCGATTCTATTATGGTCTGTTTCGGGTGGATAGATTTTGTTGTCTAGAGGTTGCGTTGCCTCCGTGCCGTACATTAGGTAGAATGGGGAGTAACCAAATCTTGCGTGTGGGTGTGTATTATACGCAAATATAATCATTTTATAATATAGCGCCCAGTTTTTTTGGTTATTATCGACGTAGTGTGTTAAGGCGTTACATATAATTTTATTCATTAATTCGGTCATTCCGTTGCTCTGGGGGTGGTAACTAGTCGAAAAAATTTGAGTTATTCCTAATTTTTCACAAATGTTTTTTACTTCGGTATTTTTAAAATGTGTACCTCTGTCGCTGACGAAGTATTTTGGCGTACCGTAGGTAGTTATTATGTCAAATAAAAATTCGATGGTCGCTGCTGCGTCTGCGTTTTTGACAGCCTTTGCAAAAGCCATTTTGGTCGCATTGCAAGTAGCCACTATTAAATATTTTTTACCTTTTGACATTGGTAACGGTCCTAAATAATCGAAACACAGTCTAGACATGGGTTTAGTGTCGGTTAACGGAATAGGTTGTAATAAACCCGGTTTTTTACCGTTTTGGTTTTTTGAAAATTGACATGACGCACATGTTTTTATGAATTTGTTTGTGTCTTGTATCATTGTCGGCCAATAATATTTTTTCTTTAGTCTTGCTAATGTTTTGGTGATTCCGAAATGTGCTGATAGCACTGACTCGTGGTATGATTTTAGTACTACATTGACTAAATTTTTTGGTATTACTAATAAATTTTTGACTCCGTTCGGTGACCAATTCTTAAAAAATAAAATATCATTTTTAATTATGAATTGTCTAGACTTTCTTTTGTATTTTGAATTATTATTTTCTTTTATTACTGATATGATGCCTTTGCAAAATTCGTCGTTTAATTGATTTTCTTTAAATTTTTCTATATTTATTGTGTCAAAATTTATTTCTTCTGTCTCTGAGGTTTCAAAAATATCTTTTACTTGTAACGTGTCTACTGGGTATCGTGATAAGCAGTCCGCCGCTGTGTTCCAAAGGCCGGGTCGGTGTTTAATTTCAATGTCGAATTCTAATAATTTGAAAATAAATTTTGTTATACGGGACGATGGATTTTTCATTGTTTGGTAGTATTGTAGGCTAGAATGGTCGCTAAATACTATTACTTTTCTGCCTAACAAATATTCTTTAAAGTAGTTCACTGCAAAAACAACTGCTGACATTTCTAATTCAGTGGTAGTGAAGTTTCTTTCACCCCCCTTTAATTTCCTCGAAGCGAAAGCTATAGGGTGTCGTTTCCCATCTTTGTCGTTTTGTTCTAAGATTCCCGAGAGTCCTTCTAGTGATGCATCCGTGGTTACGAAAACTTGGTGTTCGTCTTCAAAATGAGCTAGTACGGGGGCCGTTATTATGGCATTTTTTAAAATATTAAATGCATTATCTTGAGAGCTGTCCCAATGAAATTTATTTTCTTTTTTTGTTAGATCGGTGAGTGGAGTAGCAATTTTCGCAAAATGTTTAATATATTTTCTGTAATAACTAGTCAGTCCTATAAAAGCTCTTACATCTTTAATTTTTGTAGGTATTGGAAAATGTTTTATCGCCTTTATATTTTTCTCCAAAGGTGTTAGTCCTTTATTTGATACTTTATGCCCTAATAATTCTATTTCGGTACCTAATAGTACGCATTTGCTAGTTTTTAATTTTAATCCGGCTTCGTCTAGTCTTTTGAATATTTCTTCTAGTCTGCATAACGCTTCCTCAAAGTCGTTTCCGTAACAGCATATATCGTCCAAGTATGCTATCATTATTCTATATAAAAAATCACTGAATAAATTATTGATTACTCTTTGAAAGATCGGGCCCGAGTTTTTGAAACCTTGAGGGATTCGTTTAAAATTGTATAGACCGAAATCTGTAATAAAGGCTGTCTTATCTTGGTCCTCCCTTTTCACCGGAATCTGAAAATAACCTTGGCAAAGGTCGATAGAACTATAGTATTTTGCTCCCTCTAAGCTTCTAAAAAGGTCTTGTGACCTAGGTATAGGGTGTTTATCACTAATTGTTTCGTTGTTTAGCTTCCTATAATCTACTAAAAATCTGTATTCGCCTTTCTCCTTTTTCGGAATTAAAAATACTGGTGCAGCGTAATTACTTCGACTTGGTTCGATAATGTCTGCTTTTATCATTTTGTTGATTAATTTCTTTAATTTTTCTCTTTGAATTGGGGGTGTTCTGTATGGTGGCTGGAATATGGGTTTGTCGGATTTTAAGTTTATTTCGCAGGGCTCCACATTTGCACAACCTATGTTTAATGGGTCGGATGTAAATAAATGTTTAAACCTTTTTACTAATTTACGTGCTTTTTCGCGTTGATCATTGTTTAGCTCTTTGGAAATGTTTATTGTTGTGCCTTGATCGTCTTTTATTTCATATTCATTGGTCATTGTTTCATTATTTTGATTTTTACACATAATGCTTCCGGTAGCAAAAATATTTACGTTATGACTTCTATTGTGTTCGTACCATATTTCGTCCATTTTTATAGAATTGTTTTCGATTTTTATTTTTTTATTTTTAAAATTGATTATTATGTTGTATTTAATATTGAAATCGTTTCCTAATAGTAGTTTGCAACTTAGTCCCTCAATGACGTATACTTTGATTTTATATTTTAGTGTGTTGATGATAATTGTTACTTCTGTTGTTCCTTTTTGTATTAGTTCATTATTGTCTGCGCCTGTTATTATTATTTGTTCTTTGGGTTTTATTTCTTGTTTATTTTTTACTAGGGAATAATCTATACATGATAGATTTGAGCCTGTGTCTATTATCGCATTTTGTTCATTGTCGTCCAGTTTTATTTTTATGGATAGCACTCTTTGTTTCCGGTCTGTGTCTGAATCTGCGCTTGTATTTTGATTGTTGATTTTAATTTCGTTTTTGTGCTGATTTTGCTGTTTTTTTGTTTCTATGGCTTTCTCGTCTTCTTGTATGGGCCGATTCCGATATTCTCTTATGTAGTTTCCGCATATTTCGCAAAACATAACGTTTCCCCCCTCACTCCAATACACTTCTTTGTCATCATGGTCGTCTAGTATATCCTTGGACGTGGACAAATATTCGCAGTCTTGGCAAAATTGTGAGTACCATATTGAAGATTTGTCAGTTTTAAAATTGTTGCCGGGTTTATCTTTTTCTATGGGGTTTTGTTGTGATAATTTTAAACGATCAAAACATTCGTATAAGAAATGGTCTATATTTTTTTCTATAGTATTAAAGTCGGGAAAAACTGTGTTTATTATTATATTATTGAATTGACGTGGTTTATATGTTTTTGTGATGGTTCCTGGTGTCCAATGACAGTCCTTATTAAATATCCCTATACTTTTCCTATTTAATTTCCAGTATATTATGGCATTTGTATCTTCGGAATCTTCGTGTATTAAATATAAGTTTAAATTAAATTGGTCACAGATAAATGCTAGATCGTCATCTTTAAAATAGTAGCCAGATTTGCAATTAAGAATGCCGAGCATATTTAATAATTCTACCGTCTTCCTGTATATACCATGTTGTTTCAAGCATATTCGTAGTGCGTGGGCACCACAATCACCGTCTCCGGGTACGTCTTTCGTTTTTACGAATGAGCCAGCGATTAGTGCGATTTCGTTCCTTAGATTATCGCTGATCGTGTTATTAAAATTTTTACCTATAGTAATATTAGTAGTTTGGGAATCGTTGTTTTTATAATATTTTTGTTTTTCATTGTCGTTGCTCGGCAGTAGGCATATTAAAATTTTTATTTGCGTGTCTTGAAAAATAAACTTAATCATGGTAGAAATAACGTTCCAATCCTTTTTGTCTTGTGCAGTGCAAATTTTGGGTAATGCTAAGGTAGTAATATTTTTTTCTAAACAAAATTGTTTAGTATTAGTTAATGTGTTAAAAATGTTAGTGTATGCTGGTTTATCGTAATATTTATTTTTTGTTATTAGGTATAAAATCCATTGACTTCCGTTTTTCAGATAAG
The DNA here is from genome assembly GCA_020882235.1 of Schizaphis graminum. Classification (NCBI taxonomy): domain Eukaryota; kingdom Metazoa; phylum Arthropoda; class Insecta; order Hemiptera; family Aphididae; genus Schizaphis; species Schizaphis graminum. The sequence goes on from CM037036.1 coordinate 17,935,934, forward strand.
CAATTTCGGTGGTTTTTTTTTGTTGGTCTATTAATTGTTGTACGTTGTTAAATTTATTTTTGAATTGTAACGCAATCCCATTCGACATGGTGAGGCATTGACTTGTGCAATGGCCGATTGCGATATCATGTGGTAATGAAAAAATATTTACCGTCTGTTCACTGTAATCGCATAGGAAATCGGTTCTATCGTTATTGCTGAGTAAGAAATTTTTGGAATTCATTTAATGGGTTCAAACTACTCATTGTTACAATGTTTTCTATAGATTTTTCGTCATCGTTGTTTATTTCATTAGTTATTAATTTATTTGAATTTGTTGATTTGTACCAATTTTCTACAAAATGTACATAATTATTTTTCTCAATCTGCTTTTCTTTGTTAAATTTTGAGTTGTCGGTTTTCGTATAAATATTATTTGTTCCCCGAGTTAGATATTCCGATTTTTCTCTTGGCTCGGGTGCTATTCGTTTTTTGAAAAATTGCAATCGTTAGCATAGTGTCCTTTACCATTGCATTTAAAGCATGTTATTTTTTCTCTTCCGTTAAATCTTTCCGGCGTCGTGGATCTTGAATATCTTTCTCTACTGTTTTCCCTACTGTGCTGTTTCCTATTTGTGTTATTTTCACTATTTCTGTTATTATAACTATTTCTATCTCTGGATCTGTCGTAGGAGTTTCCCCTATTTCTTGAATCGGACCTATCTTTATTATCGCTCATTTCTCTACTGTTATTTCTGTATTTATTGTTATAGTATCTATCTCTACTCCTTTCTCTGAACTTATCGTTGTTGTACCTATCGGGATAAGGACTTTTTTTTCTATAATTGTTCCTGCCTTCGTAATCTGATATTCCTAGATATGGACTTTTTTCTCTTTTGCGTGATCTATCTTCAAAATTTACTGTCTTGTCGTATTTTTTAAAATTATGCATTTCGGTACATAGTTGATCGATTTTGGTACACAGTTGATCGATTTTATTTTTATGATAACTGTCTATTCCTTCTAATTTTGTATTTAATCGTTTTATTTCTTGATTGCTGTCTTTAGTTTCATTATTCAGTTGCATTACTTGTTTATTTAAGATTGCCGTGTATTCGCTGAGACCGGAACTTCTTGAATTAATTCTAAATTGCATAAGTTCATATTTTTTCAAATTTTCTTTCAATTTTTTTAAAGTACTATTATCATGCAGTGATATTGCATGTAATATAGGTTCCCTAATACCTTTTAGTATGTATACGCAAATGTCTTCCTCTTTCATATCTTTTTGTACTTGGCTACACAGGTATTCTATTTCCGTAACAAAACTAGAAATTGACTCTAAGTCGTTCTGTTTTCTATTTTCTAATTTGTTTTTTAATATTATTGAGTATCCTATGGGTTGAAATTCGTTTATTAACTCGCTTTTCAGATTTTCCCATGACAAGTTACCTCCTTTGTTTTCCAAATTTTGTAAAAATATGTTAGCAGTTTCTTTCAAAAATATTGATAAAAACTTAATTTTTTCGTCGTCGTTCCAATTGTTGATCTGTGCTGCTTTTTCGTATTGTCTGATGAATGTTTTGATGTCACCTTGTCCGGAAAAACTATCTGGTTTGATTATCATTTTTTCCATTTTGTGTTTTGGATTTTTATTTTCAAATTTATTTAATTTTTCAGGTGTATTTTCTATTACGAATTTTGAGTTGCTAAAGAAAGTGGTATTTAAGTTTGATTCAGTTTTTATTGGACTTATGATATCTTCGTATATGTGTTCTACTTTTGTTGATTCGTTAATATCTAAGTTTATTAAGTTTTTGTAACTATTATTAGGGGCTTGTACTAAGTCGTTTTGATATAAATTACTACCAAGGTTTACAATTTTTTCTGCTTGAGTTATTAATTTGTTTGCGTTTTCTTCTAAATTTTTGGATATATTATTTAAAAGGTCGTTATCAATTTTTTCTGGCCTATTTATAGCGCAATTACTAGTTTCTGGGCTTGAATCACTTAAGTTGCTCTGTGTAAGTAATTCTGTGATATCAATTCTGTCTTCTATTGAATCTTTTTGAACTTTGAGTTTTTCTAGATCGCTTAAAGTTCCTTCGATGTCGTCTAATTCTATGATCCCCTTATAGTATCTAGATAATCTAGCCCTCAGGTTATCTACGGTTCCTACACTTTTTAATTGTTTAGATTTGCATAATTCAATAAGATCTGGTTTCCTTTGTAAATAAATATCAGTTAATTTTGTAATTTTTTTTCCCAAAGCTATAAGGTGTTCGTCATTCATATCATAATAAAATTTAGTTTAATTAATCTATGCTTATCACTTAAATAATTAATTTTAGAACAGTTAGAAACTTAAATTAAAATATTTTCGTGGTTATTTAAAAATAGAATAAAATTTTTGAAAATTATTGAACTAAAAAATCTTTTTAAATCGTTAAAAAAACTAATCTATAGTCCTAATATTAATACATAAGTATATCGCTTAAAATTAAAATATTTTTGCGGTTATATAATGTCGAATAAAATTTTGAAAAGAATAAAAGAGGAAAAAAAATGAACTGAAAAAATTCTATTTAAATAGTTTAAAAAAAATCTAATCTATAATCCTAACATTAAATGTAAGTATATTACAAAACGTTGCTTACCTTGGCGTATACGTGTAAGCACACGGTTGCAAAAATTGTAGCACGCGGCACAAAACTGCTGTATGTCGGTTGGACAAAAAAAAATCGAGCGCGTATGTGTTACTCACACGCAAAAAACTAAACTCACTTCGGGTTTTACCGAAACGTTCACAATTGTTGTATTTTACTTATACAAAAACACTTCAAAAAAAATAAAACGTGCCAAGGTTGAGGTACCAGGGCACAAAATCAAAAAAAAATGTCTCCGACCGTGGATAAGTAACCCCGTTGGGCGCCACTTTGTGGTATCACCCGTATTAAATAATACGCAGTAAAACCAACTGTATACTTTACCCTCGCACGCTCTAGGTTAATGACTGTCTCTAGAATAAATTCAGATTAGCACTGTTAACCTTTGAGGTACGATGGTGTACGTATTAGTCGTTCTCCGTTCGTTTCCTAAATTAGAATGACTATTAGGACGCCACAACCGGAGCACTATTCGGTTTTATAATAAAACCTCATTGACTATTAAGGTGTGTGGGTCTGAGCACTGTTCCAATATTTAAGGTAAGAACGAAGAAAGACTTTGAAATAATATTCAACTCGGGTTTTCAGGTCGGAAACACTTTTATTATATTAAAAATACAAACACAAATAAAAATACTAAGATTGTCGTTTCGCACGCGCAACCCGAGTACCTACGTCCTCGCCGATTCACTCAGCGACAACGGGACTGTCGTACCTGCGCGTACGGCGGTGTTATATAATCATCTTCTCGCTGTCTCAGCACATACGCTTCACTGACCTATATCAATTTGTTTACAATTAAAAACGTTCCCACCTCTATTAATATTTTGACGACTGTCTACTATATACGACAAAGTAATAATCACACTTTATCTAAATTATAAAGTGAACGTGTGTTATTCGTTATTTTGATGATAGTATAGAGTGTCATACTGTCATTTTATTTCATTACTTACCTACAAAGCGTGTCGTGAGCATTTAACGTATCTTATTTATTTTTATTTTTTTCTTATTGTATTAAAAAATGCTAGAATTTATTAAAAGCCAAAAAGGCAATAATTTATTAATATTTGAAGGCTATTTGTTTAGCATTCACAGAAGGAGTGAAGAAAAAATAATTTGGCGTTGTACGGAATATAAAAGTAAAAAATGTTTGACAAGGTGTTACACAATCACAGACGACTTATCAGGTTTGTTGATTTATAATTAATAACTATTATAGGAACCTAAGAATTTTATATTTCAATGTCATAAAAAATATAGTAAATTAAAAAAAAATTAAAAATTATAGTGGAAAAAATATATTGTTAGAATATAAGAATTGTCGATACTAGGTATTAATTTAAAATATATATGTTATGGTAAAAGTACAAATACTGGTAAAACCTAAGATACACGACATCGTATTTTTAATAGATAATAATGCAGTATAGGGGTGGCATAGAGCATTTAATTCTGCACTGGGAGCTAACCATGTTACAGTTTGGAAATTCATAAACATGTTGAAGCGAGAAAAAGGTCTACAGGAGGCAAAAATGGAACAACAAATAGCTGGAGTGCCTCAACAGAAAAAAAGGCGTAAGTATAAAGATTTGGACGAGCGGCTAGTTGCTGTTGTAAAAGGTTATAGTGACACTAATAAAAATAAAGATTTTAAATCAATAGCGCATAACTTAATATTATAATAGGTACGTGTTTTATTTTGTATAATTTTTGACTAACCATTTCCATATTTTTTTATTCTTAAATTTTTTGACAGACAATATTTTTGTATTCTAAGTCTATTTTATCATGTTATTTTTATTTATTTATATCATAATTTATTTGTATAAGTATTTTACTTTAAACGAATTGTAATATTGTTGAACTCCGTATACTAGATACGAGCTTATAGCTCAGTTGGTATATGTCATGACAAAATATACAGGTATGTCAGCAATATTCCGGTTTTTGAAGCGAATCGCGCATCCACCCTCCGCCTATCTTTGTACTGTGACGTGAGCATTTCTCCGTTTCTCATTGGTCTGCCGTCGCCACAGCCGTTATAGCCGCCGCCGCCGATGACTCCACCACCACTCCACCGCCAATCTAGTCGCAGAAATGCTTACGTCACGGACCTGCGTATCACGAGTTGCTGACATACCTGTATATTTTGTCATGGTATATGTATCAGCTATTATTAATGTATTTTATTGTAATTATTTAATTACAATTGTTTTGGCTGAATAAATAAATGAATAAATAAATAAAACCCGTTTAGCGTTAGCCGCTTTTTTTTTTAAAATTTTGAATTAATAATTACGGGGGATATTATGTCATGGAATATTTTTGTGGGGATATTTTGACCGGGATATTTTGTCGTGGAACCATAATATATATAAGTAAATAATAATAATAGCGAACAAGAAAATATAATAAAACGTAAACCGAGCGTAAAACTGAATACCAGTATATTACGTTAAATTATCAAAATAATAATAGTACGCGCTTATCGTGTCACAAAATAATAATACTGAGCAAAATAAATTATTACGTAATATTATAAGGCGCGACTATAATAATTACGTATAACGCCGCGTGCGTGTGTACGTTGCGCGCGGGAATAAATATTAATAACGGATAAAAACAATATTAACAATTAATATAAGAATATATAACACTAACGCTAGCTGTGAGTATAATAGCTAACAGTAACTAAACTAAACTTTATAAATATATAATATGATGGCTACCCAAGGTACAGCTTACCCACAAGTCCCCACAAAACACTAATAAAAAAAATATATACTAACCACGCTCTGCTAAGGTCCGTGAAGTTAGCGGGATGATGAAAACCACTAATTCCCGCTATACCGCCAAATTTTAGTGCTCAATTAGTGCTTTGAGAATACACAAAAATAAAAATTATTGCTCCTCCCAAACCAAAGTTATCGCCATCGCCGTTTTTCAACTTGGCGGGAACGTGAAAAGTACCAATTCCCGCTATATCGCCAAACAATATAATTCGCGTGTAATACGGATATTCCGCATAATATCTGTATTTAACGGGGTGTGTAAAAAACATTTTTCGTGAATAATATAATTATTATACATAAATACACGAATATAATATAATATATTACTAATTAAATACAAATTTTATAATACCTTGTAATTATATTACAATATTTTAGAATATATTACTAATATAATTAATGCAATTTATTATTTTTTCTTCATTTTTTTATTTATTTATTATTTTTATTACTTATTTATTTTATTATTTATTTACACTTAATTGTGTTTACGTTAAGTAATACTTAACCAATTGTATTGGTATTGTATTGTATTGTATTATATGTACCTAAATCATAATAATTTATGTATGCAGCTTATGTAAAAAAAAAAAGCTGTGTATTAAATTTAAATTTAAATAAAAGCAACAAAATAAACAAATCGTTATTATTGGTTTTAAGAGAACCTAACGGAAAACAAACAAAACGGCATCAAAAAGTGGTTTTAGAGTAAAAACACCTATTATCATAATAATAAATAACAATATTTAGGAGGGAAACTCATTGGTTTTTTATGAAATTTTAAGTATTAAAAAAGTTAGAGTTATTTAAAAAATATAAAAAAAAAGGTTTTTGTACCTTTAATTACGAGCTGTGTATTTAGATTAATACAAAACCCCAATGAGGTTCCCTCCGAAATATTGTTTTCTATAAATTTCATATTAGGTATTTTTACTCTAATTTTTATTGCCGTCATGTACTGCTACCTACTGGTCGTTGTGGCGGCCGCCGTGATTTCCCCCATTTCGTCAAAAGTAAATTTCAACCACGACTGTCTCGGGAGATCAGCAGTTGTCTGAAAAGTGATAAGGAGCCGATGACTGATATCAGTTCGAAAACCAAAAAGCGTAGCCAACCGTTACATACAAAATTCGGTATACATTTTATTTGTTATACACATATAAGTATTTTACAATACACAACATAAACAACAAAAGTTAAATTAAGAACATTTTTTGACTTTCTGTACTTTTCTAGGTTGTTTGGATTTATTGTTGAATAATTTTGATTTTCTGTACTTAGTTTGCTTAATCATGTCTTTTGAACAAGCCATAATTGTAGAATGTGGTACGTATTTAACGTAAATAAGAAAATTATACAACAAATTTAATATTTTTTATTATTTAAGACCTTTTTTAAAACTGAATATTTTTTAATATTTTTTAACCTTGAATCCTCAACATACTAAAAGTTATATATTGTAAATCATGATCACGATTACTTTAAAATTCAAGATGAAGCTGGTAAGTTGATTAAATAGTTAATTGCATGTATAATTGTACTTGTAAGGTATGTACTCAATTGTTTATATGTATATATGATAGTAGAACCTCAAGAACAAATATTCCCTGTTCTTCCTATGCCCAATGCCTAGCCACATACTTACACCATAGTTCCTGGTACACAAAGAGGCACAGAAATAATTCGTGATGATTTAGGTTTCATGTACTACAAGAACAAAAGTACTGAAAATAAAATGTGAGATTAAAATTTAAAAGTTACTTTATTTAATTTAAAATTACACAGTACCTTATGATTGTAACTGTTTAGCTATTTGGCATGCTTGGAAAAAAAGGGTTGCAAATGTCGGGCAACTGCAGCCATACCGTCAGATAGAGAAAATAAAAGTATTGTGTTGTCAAAGCAACATAATCATCTAGTTAAACCATTTGACTTGGATGTACCGTTTCTTCGACAACACATAACAGAAAAGGCTTTAACCAAAACTGTAAATTCATATGTGCCTCGTGGTATTTACATGGAATCAATTGTAAAGTTCGTATTCATATTTATCTTTGCCTAAAAATAAAACAAATTTTAGTAATTTTATATACTTACCTCTTATTTTTTACCCAATAGTTTTCCAGAAGCTGCAAATAACTATACCTTTATTCAGTGTGCAGAAAGAATGAGGCGATTGCGACAAGGAATGTTCCCAGCAACACCTCAAAATATTTCAGAGTTCCACGATTTACTAAAAAATGACGAAAACCAAATGTTTACATTGACATTACAAAGATTACAGTAAAATACAAGTTGATTACAAATTTAAATTGAATAAATTAAATCTATTTAATAATAACCTTTGTATAGATTTTATCAAGGTCCATTAGTTGTGAATGGAGTTATTAAAGGTGTTCTGTTTTGCAACATAGCTCATATTCAGAAAATTGAACAAAACTTAAGAAATGTATGTAAATGTAATAGAAATTATTTTGTGTACAATTCTTTATATAATTTTTAGGTCCGTGTAGCTGGTTGTGACGGTACATTTAAGACAGTACCAACATTTTTGGATAATGATGCTTATCAGATATTTTCATTCCATATCCTGTTCAAAAACGTTGTAAGTTTGTTAATATTTTTTCAATTATTATTTATTATTTATTATACAATAATCCAATTGAAAAATAAACATACTATTTTTGTTTTATAGAGCTTCCCGCTAGTTCATGCTATCCTCACGGGCAAAACACAGGATATTTATATAGAACTCTTGAGGTATGTCAGAACTGTGTTACCCTTAAACTATACAAACTTAATCATGATTACAGATTATGAATATGGTCTAATTAATGCCGCAAAAATAGTATTACCTGAGAGTAAAACCCAAGGATGTTATTTTCATTTTTGCCAAGTAAATAGTATCTTCACTTTTTGTTGAATCTGAAAAAATGTATGATTAATAATAATAACTAATAAGTAATATATTATTTAGGCAGTCATACGGTACACTAGAAATAAAAAATATCAAATTTTTAATTTAATAAAAACCAATTTGAATGCAAAATGTATACTAAGAATGGTAAATAATAAATAATACTAAATATAAATGAAATAATTTAATTATTTATTTATATCTATGCATAGATTTTAGCTTTGCCATACTTACCGGCTACAAGAATTAATGCTTTACCGTCAATGGAAGATGGTTTCGATGAAGTTATCAAATATGTTAACCAATTCCCAGATTTAGCTGTGCAACTAAATGATTTTTTAATTGAATATGTTTGGAGATATTGGTTTCTAACAATGAGCCCGAAAAATGTCTCAGTATATAATCAGGAAATAAGGACAAATAACTACATTGAGAGTTATCATGCTTCATTGTTGAGACTAATAAAACCACATCCTAAAGTTTGGGAATTTCTCAGTATGGTTTAAAATTCAAATTTTCATCATTGTTTCATAAGTGTCAACTAATCTTTATGTGATAGTAATTGTGTTTGATACTAAAATTTTAAAATTTTATGTTTTTTGTTACAGGAAAGGAGAAATTATATTAAATTTATAGTACCTAGAACCTTTAGTTATAAAGTTTCAAAATTATGATTACCTATTTTCAATATTAATTTATGGCTATTTTTATGATTTTATGTATTATTTATAGATGTTGTGTTGTTGTCTAATCAAATCAATGTTTTAACCATGAATTTATGGGCTATTTGTTTTAAAATTTGTTTCATGTTTGGGTATTCAATTTGTATAGTAAGTATACCTAAATAATAGACTATTTACATGTTGATCCACATTAGTAAAAAACAGATTTTGAATAAATTTCCAGTGATTATCTACTTTTCTAGTTCTTAAAAAATTAAAACTACCTACTTATAGAATTACAAATATAATAACTAGCTTCTGCTATGTATTTATATATTCACATAATTAAGTTAAAGATAATAAATATTTGTTATGTACTTTATTGATTAAATGTTACTACAGGTTGATGGTAGATAATTTTTTTAATAAACCATAAGATACCATTAAGCTCTGTTTTAACTTGGTAACTATTACTAATTATTATTATATATTTACAGATCAGTTACAATTCTTAGAAAATCAATATAATATTGAATTTCAACAATTAATTAATAATTTGAATGTGAGTTCCCACCAGAATGTTGAGTTCTATTAATTTATTTCACCAATGCTATCAATTAAAAAAAGTGTTCATAGAATTCAATAATTATTTAATATATTTTACTCTAATAGATACGATGATCCAAACATGTTAGAAATCATAACACAGAAGTTATAAAGGATTTATTACAAAAGTTGGTGGTTGACAGGGACCCTAGCCGAATAATACTATTTTTAAAACGAGCTGGATATAGAGTGGACGGTTATATAGCACAGGAGATTGGTATTCACCCTGGTACATGTTCTTTAATATAACTTGTAATTATACTCTATAATGACCAATACAAATTATTTTAACTTACAGATGATGAATAGCTTAAATGAAATATAGCAGTACACCCGTACTAGGAAACCTTGTAAGATATTATTATACTTATTTTATAATTTTTACTATTTTATATTTTTAATAGATATCTTGTTAAGTTAACCCTAATCTTAATATTTTGTTTGATGACACAGAATCAATTTTAAATGTGATAACTACTTTGTCTTTGTGTTTATTTTACTAGGTAACTAGAAACTTGATTTATATATTTTTGTTCAAATAATTAATTTGCTTAGGTTAATTATGTAATATGCACCTAAATATAAGCAAGGCTGGGCACTAACGAGTTAAATTTTATTTTATTATCATGTTAAGTTATTTGAATTTATAATATGTGTAGGTAATTAATAATATTCTAATAATTAATTTGGTTAATTATAATTTAGTATAGTTGTGCACTATTGGATAAATAAATACATACAAATAATTATTTTGTTGGATTTTGTCATTGATTATCAACCTATATAAATACTTACTGAAAATGTTTTATAATTGTAATTTAGATGAAATAATAGTTTTTAAAAAAAATGTGTAGTGCATCAGTCATCAGCTCATACGACTATAGATGATACAGGAAATATGTCTATATGAATACGATACACAATTATTATAGGTAGTAGGTACATACAACACTAATATAAGACTATAGTAAGTTAGGGACACACTCTTCTTCACATTTTCAATTTTCTCCAATCTAATAACGACAATAATAAATAAATAATAATGGTTTTAAAGGACAAATGTAATGATAATTAAGATAAATTAACTATAAAGTATAAATACGTTTATTAAGAAATATAATAATCTTCTTTATAATCGTGACTATAAATAAGTGAACAACAATCAGATAACCATAACATTAACACAAGTCCATAATATTAAACCACAGAACAAATTAAATCTATTTTTTTTATTTATTTTTAAGTTTCAAAGAAATAGTGTTACCATCAAAAGAAACAATAATTATTTTCACATATTATTTTTAAGTTTCGATGTTGGCAATAGATTCGACACAACCGACGCTGTTATCAATTTTCGGACAACTGCCTATGACCCTTACTATATATGTATAATTATTGAATTGTCTAATAAAAATTTAAAAAATAAAATACTATTCACCACTACTATAGATAATTATCTATAGCCGTGCGATTTAGTATACCTAAACGTAATCGGAAAAATCTATTCTCGGAAGCGTCTACCGTTGTAGATAACTGATTCACGAGATATATATATATATATATTCACGAGACTCGTGAATCAGTTATCTACAACGGTAGACGCTTCCGAGAATAGATTTTTCCTATTACGTTTAGGTATACTAAATCGCACGGCTATAGATAATTATCTATAGTAGTGGTGAATAGTATTTTATTTTTTAAATTTTTATTAGACAATTCAATAATTATACATATATAGTAATAGTGCCTTACTAGTATGTACAATACGATGAAGAGATAATAATATATATAATTTTGACAGATGTGTAAATGTGTAATATGAATGATTTATATTACAGAAATGACAATAAAATACAGTTATTATAACCAGAAAATCGGCATATCTAGATATCGTAGGTATCTATGAATTTCATTATTGACCGATTGGATAATATATTTAATTTATATTCAATCATTTTGTAAAATTTAATTAGTTTAAGATTATGATATTTAGATGATGTATTTTCGTCCAAACTTGAATTTAAAATTTCTGTAAAAAATAACTGTATTTATATATATTTTAGATTTTTTTGGTTACCTACAGATTTAATAATTTGTTTTCATCTTCGTTTTGAATTTATATCCATCGCTATAAAAGTTGAATATTTAATAAATATTTAACCACAAAATAATTTGTAAATTTTAATATTTTTCAAATGCCATTGTAATAATCGATTCAGAGCCATGTATTAAATTTTCAAGCCTTTTAATTTATTGAATAGAATTTATTGACATTTTAGAAAAAAATGTACTAATATTTGGAAACTAAAATCTGTAAAGAGCTCAAACAGGTCTTATCTAAGCATTCAGTGAAATTGCATGTATCTAAGGTCATTTGTTTAAGAATTACACCAAAAACTAAATTCTATTTTGTAATAGGTTGGTAGTTACAAGCTATTATTATTATAAATTATGACGGCAGTATACAATATGCGATCTAATCCACATAAAAAAAAAACCACGTCAATAGTATATTAATATCGTTATCTTATTAATTCAGTCGATCAACCAAAAATATCATTTCATTTTATATTTTTATCACTGTTATGATATTTTGTTTTTTTGTGTCGTGCGTGCTGTGTCCATCTTTTATGTAGTGTTCTAATACTTCAGATCCGATCTATCAATAGGCATTTTGTCAAGATAATTAAATTCGATAGTTTGATATAATTCATTTGAAGTATTTAAAGGTAAGTTTATTTAAATTAAGCTATTTAGTAGGTATTTAATATTCATTATTGATATTAAGGTAATTATAATCAAATTTTACCATTAAATGCCTATTAAAGTCTATACAATTTTGGAACCCATATGATTTCGGATACATATGTAATATGTTTAATAAAACCTATTTTATGAATAGAAATGTTTTTTTATCACAGCTATGTGAACATTAACAATCATTAATAACTAATAAAACAATTCTGTGGCTTTAGGGTAAATGTACATAAGTCGATATAATATATCGACTTATGTACATATTATGGTCATAATGACTTTATCGTGTTATCGTATATAGTTTTTTTCCCTTTACATTTTGGTAGGTATAAGAACATAAGTCGTGAGACTATTATATTCACTAATATTGCTGTGTTAAAAGTACATAAGTCTTAGAATTCATCATTGTTAATTTGGGTAAATATTATTGTGTTAATTTATGTACTTATACAAATTCGAACAGTTTTAAACTGTGATGAGAAAATAATATACATAAGTTAAGATATGTAGTTTATTAAAACTATTAATACTAAATAGTTTATAAAATGTATTCACAGCTCAAAAACAATGTGATATTGATTCAGATCTGGAAGAATTTAATTTTGAAACTGACTGATAATTAATTTGTTTTTATTTTACTATTTAATGTTATGTTGTAAAATTAATTAATTCTTTTGTTAGGAAGTTGTAATAATTATTATAACTTAAAAGTGTTATTATTTTATTTTCTGAATTATTATTAAATTGTTTTATTTTAGTTCTATTGTACCAATTTGTTGTTTTTTTTTTTTATTTGTTCTAGGTATTTTATTGCTATAATGTTGTACTTATACTATTTTTATCAAACTGTTTAGCTTTTTATTAAATTTATAAGTTATAAACAATTAAAATACTTGCTAGACTTATACACTTTTACTCATTGTTTGTGTAAAAAAAAAATTTAAGTTTAATATTTTTGGGTAAATTTATTTTTCACAAGAACTTTAATTAATGCAATTTTAAGTGAGTTGTTTAAACTATTTAAAAATGCTATAAGAAGATGTCTAACTAAATAATTGTATTTACACGAATAATTTGAATGTATTATTTGTCTTCCTGAAAAGTGAAAAGTTGCTATTTATAACTTATGTACATTTACCCTAATGCCACAGACAAATTTTACAGGTGATTCTTTTACTAAACAACACTCATTAGGTACTTCAGAAAGTATTGCATTTTTTCAAAATATTTCTATTACATAATTTTCATAATTTTCAGTTGATATAGAACAACTTTTTTCTAAAATAAAATATATATTTTATATTTTTGGAGTTCATCATTGCATGAAAATCATTTTTTGAGTTTTTTGAGTTTTTTGAGGCATTTAAAGTTTAAATAAGCGGTGTGGAGTGATACGGGATACCCTGCAAAATGTTAGTCTACTACAAAACCCTGCTATAATATTTACTATTTTAATTGTGTAAACAATTTAGAAAATAATCTATTATATATTCGTTAATATATTTATCCTATGTACCTATAGTAGATTTAAAACTAATTAGTCGTTATAATTTTATTGTGTAAAATATTATACCTACCTAATGTAACACTACCTATATATAATAATATGTAATAACACATGTAGATAATAGTATTTTTTTTTATTTTATCACAATTATGAATTATTAACAAAAATTAAAATTGTATTTAGTTACAGCAGATCAAAGCAGACTAGTTAAGACAGATCTGACGTTTGGTAATTACCTACTAATTATTACTTAGTAAAACATCAGGAGGTGCTCATGCACACGCCTATTGCCTATATTGAATGATAATAATAATATCAAAAATAATAAACTAAAAAAGAACGTTTACATACCTTTTATAGTGCAGTTGCGTAATCCGATTCGCAATTAAGTATTAACTCAACTGATTTGCAACTTGGCAGCTGGTGACACACCAGAGTACCAGACGGCAGACACACGGACGTACAAAACTATGTACAAAATGAATCGAAACTTTTTTACTCATGTGGTGCGTTATAGACGACGTATCACGTATGAATCGTATGACTGTAAGAGTGTATGACATCGGAGTATCGGACAGTGAATTAGTGAAATGACAATATTGTCAATTTTGTCCAAAAAGTCCGCCGTCCAGATTAGATTACTGGTGATGGCGGGGGCCAGCGGGTGCCGGGCATAGAGTAATATAGAGGGGCCCTTACCAATATGCGTATGCATAGCAATATGAAGCAATCAAAACAGCAAATTGCAGTGTGACCATATAAGGAGGAGTAAATATATTTTTATAAATTGTTGTTTTACCTGATTTTAGTCATCATCGATTATTATCATAATAATAAAATAAATACAAAATAATAATAATATTATAATTTAATATATTTATAATATCTATAATATACCATAAAAGTCAAATACAAATTAACATACATTAATATAAAATATATTAATAAAAAATAAATGCAAATAAATATATATATATATTAGTATACATAAAAGTAAAAATAAAAAATGTATAAATTATTGCCCTCTAAATATGGTGAGTTTATTATAAAAAGATCTTAATGATACAGTTTCATTTTGTTTCTTACATAAGTATTTAATTTTGATATCATAATGTGTTGAAATTATAGATTTAATTAGATTAATAGTATGAATATTGTCATGAGAACTGAGAGATGTAAACACTTCATTATCTATGAAATGTGCAAATGTTTTGTTTTGAATAAATAGTTTATTTAATTTTCTGATATCATTGTAATACAATTTTATAATTTTTTCAGTTAGTATGCATATTTTAATAACGTCATTACTGGGATACGAGAGTCCACCTCTATTTTTTAAATCAATAAGGGACATTAAAAAATCTTCTCGGACACCAAATAAAGAATTTACACATATATCACATTTAATTTTTGAGGCCAATTTATGGGAAATAAAACCAGCAATGTATATGGTTACCTCTTTTGAAAATGAACTTAATGGCAAATGGAATCCATGATCTTCAATGTTATATTTTTCTGGTTCAAGTTCAATATCTCTATTTAGTGTTACATTAGTGTCATTAATTATATTAATTGAATTATTAGAAACAGAAGAACAATTAAGTATCGAAATATCTTCCAATGCAATACAATTCCCAAAGCCTCTATCTTTAATTTGGGAATTTACCATTATTTTTTTGTATGCTGATTTGAATTGACGGGCGGTAGGATTATTATTATATCCACCTTAAGATCTTATATTACCGAAAAACATTTCTAGGTGGTCTTGGCTTAATTTATAAAAGGGTAAAAAATCTATTTTATTTGTATCAATTAAATCTTTTTTTAAATTCATTAATGATGAAAAAGATACTAAAAATCCTAAAAATCCGGTAGCTCTTTGAGACTTCAATATTAATTTACCATCAATTAATCTAAGATTATTGACATAATAAAAAAAAGTTTGTATAAAAGAAAATATTTTATCATAGTTTTGATTATTAACAGCTCCTTTAAAACTGTTTGAAATGACGTAACGAGAATTAAGTATATCAAATGCATCATTAAAAATATTGATGAAATTAATAGTGGCTCTACAATTTTCAAAATCTTTTAATTTTAAAATTGTCATGCAAAATTCCAGTGAATTAGCAACTGAACGGGATAAAAGTTGGGTAGCCAATTTCACCTTCATTTTTTTCCTGAAATAAAAAACATGTTCTTTTTTTAACTTATTTCCTAAATGTGCATGCTCATTTTCTTGGAGTATAAGTAATTTTTCAATATAATTAAAATCTACAATTTCACCATTTAAATCAATAATTTTTTTTTTTTCACCCAAAGCGTTTCGAACTAGCTTAATCATATGTGAAGGATCTAAAATAATATTTACATTACAATCATTAAGATTAAAATAACTAATTAATTGTTCAGGCCTTGGAATTAATTTACAGCCAAGCTCTTTTGCCATACTAATATTAACATAACAACCATCAAAGGTTAAGCTTATAATATTTACCCCAGTATCATTTACTACATTAATACAGCGTTTAATTAGATTACTTTTTTGATCACTGTTTAAGTGATTACAATAAAAATAACCTACTGGCAACTTCCATGACACATTAACACCAACTACCATTATAACAAAGCATTCAGTAGCCATATCAACATCATCACCATTAAGTTCTGCACCAAAATTAACATATCCATGATAATAATTTCCGTCCCATTCAACATGTTTCCTTATAGAAATCTCATCCATAATAAGAGCACAATACAATGGTTTGGAAGCATTTTTTGAAGCAATCGCCAATGTATTTAAAGCTTCTACAGTAAAGCCAGGTTCAGCGTCTACATGCTTGTACCATTTACTTAAAGTGCGAGGAGAAGGCAATATTGAATTAAATGTATCACGAACATAAGCATATGCTTTCGGTGAATAAAAATTCAAAGTTACAGCAAATTGTCGAAGCTCTACACAATATTTTTTTTTAATTTTTTGGCCAGAATTCTTCTTAATTAAATTTGTAATAAGATGTCTATTCTTACCAAAGTTATTTTCAATCATTACTGCTTGGTCTTTATGTAGAAGAAGTTTATCATTTAGTGTTTTGATGACACCTAAAAAAGGTAATTATACATTTTTATTAGAAAGAGTTGATCACCAATTGTTTACATATTTAACAACACTATAAACTTTCATCAAATTTTTAAAAATATACTATTTTAAACTAATATTTATTGCTCACTTTTTAATGAAACAATTGTTTTTTTCTGTCTCCTTATTTTTTGATTTAGTATTTTAACTTTTTTCTTTGCCATAGTGTTTTCATTTACCAAAGATGAAATCATGGTCTTCAAATATTTTTTTCTGGGGGTATTATCATCAATATCATCAATATTTTCCAATGGTTTTTGGGTATTAAATGAAAAACTGGCATGGTCATTTGTTGATGATAAAAAGCTATTATCATCAGATAGAGCACAGACACCATCTTCCACATCTAGATTTTTTGCCTAAAAAAGTTTTAAATAATATTTAAAAATAACAATTATTAGATTATTTATTAACTATAATTACAATAACAGGTATATGACTAGAAGGTATTTCTGGATCTTCATATTTATTTTTGCTGTTTTCCAGCATGTTATATACAATTTCAGGAACTTTTTTTTTGGCCTAAAATTATAAATTTATGATAGTTGTTAAGATTTTTATAAGTAGGTACAATCATATTTTAAATATTATATTTATTTACCGATGTTTTGCGACTAATAATAATGGTTGGAACAGCTGTTTCTTTTAATGTTTTACTACGAAGATATTGTAAGAAGCAATCTTTCTCAAAATGAGCTGAACATAAAACACTATCAGGTTTCATTTTTTCAATTTCAACACCACAATGCTGTAGAAAATTGATCCATTGCTTATAAACATCTTCAACTCTGGGGATGCTAAAAATATAAAATAAATAAATATTTAACTTATTGGTACAAATGAAATTACAAAAAATAACTTACCGGTGGAAACTAAAACCTTGTTCCTTATTAATTTTATTTCTAGTCCGTTTGCATGCAAAGCAACTTGACATGGTTAGAAGTTAGAACAATTTTATTTCTATTTTATTAAATATAATTATACATAAAGTATAATTTAAAGTATTAACGTCACACAAGTAAAGTAAAGTACTATTAAAGTATAACACAGTAATAATGATATTATTACGCTCTAAAGCACGTGCTCTTTAGTGATAAATGATAATACACATTATTTAAGCAAGTATGGCACAATATTTTTATCAACATATTTTTGTACGTTGTGTGTGGTCATACTGTAATTTGATGTTTTGCTTACTTCACTTTTATATGGCTATGGCGACCCCCTGGTGCCGGGCAGCTGTCAGCCGGCAGCCCACAGCCCGCAACACCGGGATTCCCATCTATATCGGCGTTGTCGGGTAGGTTATTATTATCACAGAACGATATACCTAACAACAATATTATATCTTAGATCATATCAATATTATACAATCAAACATGAACTGTATAGTTGATGTAATTAATAAATAACTATAAAATATTATTTCATAATGAAAACGATAATTTTTACTATTTAACATAATTATTTTTTTATTAACATTTAACATTAACAAATAATGAAATAAATAATTATATTATATTATATTTATACTGATCTATCTCATATATTACGCAATTTTTACACTATGTTTTCATAAATCCCAGCAGGCTATAGCCCTTATCGGCGCGTCGGCGGGCGGCGCGCGGCGACTGTTTTATATACAATATAATAAAATAATAAAATATTATTATTTATATTGATTATTGATTATAATAATTACCTATATAATTACTATAGAATATTATACATATTATTATGTATAATTATTATTTATTATCATGTCGTTGCCAATCGACTCAATCGGCCGTGGTGGTAAATGATGTTAATAATATTATCCTATAAGAAACTATATTAACCAACTAATATTGTTTATTACCTATCGCATCTATATATATTTCGTGTCTGAATTGTCTGATAGGTACCTACGTTTCGTAAAATGGATGGAAATTAATTCCATTAATTCAAGAAACGATACATTTTTCAAAATTACGCCGCTGATTATAGAGGCTTATTATTATAATTGGAGTACTATATAATATTATATATATACCGAAAAAAGTATCATAATATATACATAATATGTATTGTTAAATTTATTTATTAATTATTATCACATAACTCAGTTATTTTTAAAATATTTTAAAAATAAATGGTAGCAAATATTTTCAAAAAATATTAAAAGGTTATGTTTAAAATATATATTGTATGATAATTATAAAATATTTCAAAGAAAATGTTTTTAAAACCTTTAAGAAATAATCGTCCTGAAATATTATACGATATATATTTTTATAATATTTTTAAAATATTTACTGAGAAATATTTTTGTCATGACCTTTAAAAAATATTTTGTAAACATTATCATCACCCAAAATGCTATGTGGGTAGTTCATTTAAAATGTCAATTTTATCAGTTAAAAGAGATTTAGTGGAACTATTTTCAATACAATATATAGGAGTTTCCTCGTTTTTCGTTGAATATGTTGCTTCATTTATTAATTTCCATGTATTTTTAATATTGTTATTAGATAAATAAAATTGGTTTTTGTAATATAAAATACGAGATTTTCTGATTGATGAATTTAATAAATTTCTATATTTAATGTAATGTTTTTTTAGTGTAATATCAAAAGGAGCTTTTTGTTTTTTTAAATATAATTTATGTCTATTATTAATTGAAACCAGAAGTCCGTTAGTAATCCAAGCTTTATATTTTTGTGATTTTTTTAATTTATTTTTGGATACAATACATTTTTTAGAAGAACTGACAATAAATTCATTTATTTTATTATTAAATTTATCTATTAAAATATCAACATCACAGTCTAAAAGAAAGTTATACCAATTAAATGAAAATAATAAATTATTTAGGTAAGAAAAATTACATTTAAGTTTGTTAACATTTTTAAGTGTATCATTATTAATATTACTTTTTTCAATAAAATTATCATTGTTGATGCCAATAGCTAAACTATAGTGATCTGTTATATCAGTTTTAACAATGTACGAGGACAAATTTGAAATATTATTTATAAAAATATGGTCTATACACGAGTTTGATACATCAGTTACCTACTCTCGTATAGTTATTAATACAAGATACAAAACCATATGAGGCTAAGATATTTAAGTAATCAGAAACGTCACCAGTATTATCTAATATATTGATATTCATATCACCACACAAAATAATTTTATAATTACCATGAATATTAGACAAATAATGATCAAAACCAACCAAAAAACTATTTATAGTTAGGGAGGGCGATCTATATAAACCAATTACTTTATATGCTTTTAGGTTATAATTAAAAGTTAGTTCTAAAGAATTACATCCCGGTATTACATTTAAAATAACATCATTAATAATTATATTATCTTTTATAAAAATTGAGACACCATCTGCTTTATTTAGTGTGCCTAAAGAATGAAAATATTTATAACCATCAATGCATATATTTAAGTTATCATTTAGCCAAGTTTCAGCTAGAACTATTATATCAAATATATGGGAGGTAGTTTTTAAGTAAACCAAAAGTTCATCAATGTGTAAAACTAAACTTCGAATATTACAGTAAAAAATAGAAAAAACATTTTTGTTGAAATTAATATCAGATAAATTACTAATAATACTTGCGGAAATGTTATCAGCGTTAGTAATTTCTTTCACATTGTTATTTGATGAAAACCACATATAGATAACATATAATTATTACAAATTAAAATTTTAACATGAAAAATAGGAGGGAAGGAGAAAACAAAATATGAAAATCTAAATCACCACAGTTGAGTAACGCTTTTCTCCGTGTCCAATTTTTTCAGTTGATTGATAGATGTGATTTTTATAAATCTACTTCCTTCGTCACGTTTGATGAAGACACCAGAATGATTTGCCCATGAAAAACGATAGTTATAATTTTTTGAAACTAATCAAGCCAACCAGAAAAGGTGTTTATCGTCTTTTGTTAATTGATCATTTATGTACATATTATTCTTAGCAAATGATGTATGGATTTCATTAGCCAAAAGCTCATTTTGATTTTTAGCACGTAATTGTATTGCTTTAATTAACTCCAATTTAGTGCTAGTATTATCAAAATGAACGATAATACTAGGGCAGTTTATCTTATTTTTATTTAATGGAATTCTATAGGCCTTAATCACCTTTTTATCATCAAGCTCGATATTTAATTTGTTAGATATGGTTTTTATTATCTCAAAGGTGTTTTCATTGTCTGACATTGGAATACCGGTTATTTCGATATTATTGACGAGTTTATCTTGTTCCAAAAAATTAATATGTGAGTGAAGTTTTTCCATTTCCAATTCTAAGTTTAAGCATCTCGATTCAGTCTTAGATATTCTATTTCCTTGTTTACTGATAGAATTAGATAATTTATTAAGTGTACTATCAAAACTATCTACTTTATCCGAACAGTACTTGACTGACTTTTCTAATTCCAAATTAGACTTAGTAAGCATACTAAGTTTGCAAATAATTTCATCCAAAGTAGATTTTATATTATTTATACTACTTACAAGATTACTGTATGAATCTGGGTTTGACGAAATATTTGAAATTTCATTTTTTTTTCTCACCGTGAGATTTTTACTTTGGCAGTCAGAACAGGTCCATGGTTTATTTTCTTGTTTCATTTTATTAAAGTTAGTTAAAGATTTTAACTCCGTACATGTTGGATGAAAACCTTTTGAACAGGAACGACATGAGACAGTTTTCGCAGGAGATAAAGCATTATAACATATATTGCATGAGGTCCCAGACATAATTAAGATAAGAGATCACTTATACAAATACCAAATCGACGTCTATAATAACGTATGAACGCACAACACGAACTGAACATTTAGAACAAGGAATGTGGTTGAACGTGTCAATGGTTTATTAAAAAGTCGATTTCGTTGTCTCAGTCGTAAATTAGGAACTGCGACTACAACATCGAGTAATATCATAGTTGCATGTGTAATATTACACAATATTTGTATTAAATATAAAATAGACCTGGATTTTGATGAAGATGAATCACAGTTTCAACCAGAAACAGTCGATGCAGAAGTATTTGTTGATGGTGGAAATGGATTCAATATAAGAAACTCTTTTATAAATAGACACTTTAACTAAACTTATAGATTAGTAGATATTTTAATAAAATAAACATTAACATAAATTAATAAATAACATTTTTATAAAAAAGTAACACATATACAGTATACATTTTTAATTACAATATAATAATTAGTATTTTTATCACATATAATTAATATAAGAAAATTAAAATAAAGTGTAACATTAATAGTATAAGGTAAGTAGGTTACCATACCTATACACTATACAGTATACATATATTTACATTTTTTTTATAACATTTTATATTATATTATATTAATATTGTTATATATTTTTTAAATACATATCACATTTGTTATTTATAATTATTTATTAATTTTCACTTGCATATTTTAAAACAATAAGTTATTTAGGAACATTTAGTTATTTTAGTCTATAGGTATAAAAGGTATTTTAAATATACTTAAATATTTACATAATAATAAAAAAGTTAATAACATATTTGCATTTGACTTACTGATTAATTTAATTTTTATATTTTTGCTTAGCTAATAAAATCTTTAAATTGGCCTTTTCTAAGTTAATAGCATGTATAATAGCATCTTGTTCTATTAATAATTCTTGTCTTTTGATCCTAACTTTTGACTCTTTACTAAGCGCTTCAAGTCTAGCTTTGTCAAAAGTAGGATCATTATTTAAAGAAGCGGTTCCTGAAAAGAAATATAAATATAAAATATGTTCATTTTTAGATAGTTTACACATTGTTTGCTTGTTTTTTTAAACACTTTTTTGGGGTTATTTGTAATGCCTTCATCTTCGTTGTTTATCTCTAAAAATAAAGAATTAAGTACTATACAGCAATTATTCTCAGTAGCAGCTATTTCAACATTTTGATCATCTGTCAACACAAAATAATCATAATCTGAAAACAATCATTGGTATATCAGCATACAATGACTACTTTACATAAAAACAAATTTAAACAAGAGTATTATTATTATATTAATGTATTCTATATTTCTATACATTACTTTGTAAAATAATATCCAAATTCTCCGGTGTTGGTGATGTTATATCTCTTCTTAATGCATCTGAATCATGAACACCATGAAATTCAACATCAGTTATTTTTGTCAAAAACTGATCAATAACTTCACTTGCTATATTGGAACATGCTGCTTCTTCTGGCCCACCGCCAGTTTTTTTTTCTACTTCGCTTTTCTGCACAGAGCTCTGCTTTTTTGCATTTTTTCTATTTTCCCAGCATTTTCTAAGGTTAGCAGTAGTACGCTATTACAATCATATAATATCATACGTTAAACAAAAATTTCACTAATTACACTATGTATTACACTAATAAAATAACTTAGAGTAATGTTTAACGAAGCAGCATTGAATTCATTTGTGATTATACTCCAGTATTTAGTTTTTTGTGCTACTTGTACAGCACCCTTGTGCTTCTTTTCTAATATATTTCTGTATTTATATAGTAGGCTATCAAGCAAATTTAATTCATCAGCTTGAAAAACCGGGTTTCTTTTAATTACTTTTTCAGACATTTTTCAAACTTTTAAATAAAAATGAAACTCAAAAATTAGATAACAAAATAATATTATTTCTTGATAAATAATTTAAGCGGGAAAAGATAAATTTCAGTGATAACAGAATGATAACAAGGAAAATGTATTCAATCTCCCTGATAATAGCAATTAGAAAATTCTTAGGTATAATATTTGCTTAGTATATACTTTACTAAGTAAATTATAAGAATTTTCTATGAATACGATGTCGCTTAAAAATCTAATATTTCACTTAGTAAAGTATATACTAAGTTGTAGTTAAATGCAATCTATAAATATAGCTATTAGACATTGTATGTGTATGGTTGCATTGAAATGACTAGACATAGTAGAGGTTAAGTTTGCAGAGTTGCCCATACTCACATCGGTTGGCGTTTGAAATATATATATATAATAAATGTATGTAATGTATGTCCATATATATTTCATTGAAACAAAAAAATTAAATCACACATGACTACTACTGATATTTAATTATCAAACGAACACCATTGTTTAACCGGTTACGTTTAAAATGTTAACATACCTTGACGAAACGAGTACTAACTCGTATTGGGTTTCGAATGCAACTATTAAGTTACAAATACAATACAATGAAATCCACTAGGTATGACGTTTAAATTGTTCAAACAAAAACAAAAGTTCAAACTCACTACTCACTACAACTTACAAGTAACAATTTAAAAACAATTATGTAATTTTATTATATTATGTAATATGTAGGTGTACGTGTATGAAGTATTTCACCATTATTACTAAGTAATAAGTATTAACCATATTATAATATTACTCTATGGTATTAACGAATGAGAATATAAAAATAGTCTCGCGTTATCAGTGTGATCACACCCCGCTATCATACGTTGTTAACATGGTTCCGGAGAGAAAATAAGGCGGCAATTAAATTATTATTCAAACTAACATAATATGGACAACATTTTGTCAATTTTTGCACTTAAAACGTTTATCAAAAAAATTTGTGCTATGAATTGTTATAAGTTTTAAATGACAGTAAAAACAGCTTAATATGTAGAATTTTCTATTACATTTTCAAATATTTTTAAAAAATCCTATAAAAAATTTTTTTATAATTTTTTACCTACAAAATAATTAGCAAATATACATGATTTTGACGATTTTCGTAAATATTAGCACTTTTAAACGATTATAAAAAAATGTTGTGCCTATGTATATTTATAAATTTTGAATGGTAGTTAGAACAACTTATGTAGACCCTTCCATTAAATTTTCAAGTAATTTGTCCCAGCAAAATTTTTTTTATCAACATTTATAAAAAAAAAAATAAAAAAAAATTGATTATTTCAATTGTCAGTCTGGGATATATTATATTTAAATATTATCATATATTCTATTTTGAAACCAATTCAACATTTCAACATTTCAACATTTTAGTAAAAGTTTTAAGATCTTACGTTTAGTAATTTTTTAAAAATAACAAAAATCGAAGATTATTGATTAGTAAAACGTTATTTTACACGTGTATTTTTTATTTCAAATTAAAATTAAAACTTTAAACACTCGTAAAATTTTTAAATTGAATAATCCTCAAACTTTTTTATAACTATTCTAAGCTTAACTTCTGGACAGCATAGCATTAAATTTTCAATTCTTAGTTTTTGATAGTAAAATATTTATAAATTTTTAACTACCAAATAGTAAAAAATATTCATGATTTTGACGAATTTTTGTCAATATTTGAACTTCAAATACTAATAAAAAAAAATTGTGCCCATGTATTTTTATAATTATTTGAATGAGAGTTAGAATAAGTTATGGGGACCCTTCAATTAAATTTTTAAGTAATTTATGACTAACGATTTCGGATTTTTTTTTTATAACTTTAAGAACAACTTATAACAAACCTTGTATTAAATTTTCAAGATTTTCTAGCCGGCCAAAAAAATTTAACATTATTTTAAAAAAAAATACTAAAATAAATAAAAAATTTCAATTGTCTATAAATAGCTCAAAAAAAGTAAAATTCTTTGAAAATTTAACTGTGTATGGAGAACGCTAATCTAAACATTTGGTGAAAATTTCAAGTATTTACATAGATTAGTTTTTGAGTTATAGCAAAATAATAAATTCGATTTTGTCGAAAACTGATTTTGCGTAAAAAATCCCGTTTTTCCGTCATTTTTTTAGGGTTTTTCCCGACTCATTTAAAATTTTAACTTTTGACCCCCCAAAGTACCAACTAGATTCGATTTCTTTTTCAAAGAGGGGCTGAAGTCAAAAATCGAAGCATTTTTACTGCCCCAAATGTTGTCGACAGACACAAAAAAAAAAACACATATCATTGTAAAATCAATACATTCATCACTCCGTTTAGAATCTAAAAAGGTGGGTAAGTGGATGTCACTCTGTTGTACAGTAGGTTACAAGTGGGTCACTGTTTAATGGATGGTATTAAATTTGAATTCAATGATATTATATCATTCCCGATATTCTAATGAATAAATAATAGGTAGTCAAGAAACTTTTTTATTGCGAACATGTTTTAAAAATCATATCAACTAAATGGCTATATTGATTTTTTTAAATTTCTAATAGAAATTTTTAAATTTTGCTTTTATATGAACTTATATAGTATTATACGATACGCGTACACATAGGCAGATAGTTAGATGGACAGCTATATAGGTTTATAGAGATACCGTTATCGCACTGCGATAAACACTTTCAAAAGGCGAAATACGATCTAATAATATTGTTAACTAATCGTTGTTGTATTTGTATTATAATGATATGGACGGAAATTTAGTCGATACCTACTCGTTAGTAGGTACTGTTGTTAGTAGTGTGCCTATAGTGATTAAATTTTCATTTTTGTTTCAGTTTAAATATCAAATATGGAATTCATGTACAGTGAAAAAAATAAAAAACTTATTGTATTAGACGGTTTTAAATTTGGATTCCAAAAAATATTGGCAGATGACATCAAACGTTGGACGTGTATCAAAAGAAAATGTAAGTCGTATTTGAAACTAAATAATATAAATACAATCGTCGATAAAAATATAATACATAACCATCAAAAAGAAAACGATAAAACACTTAAGTACTTAACAGGCAGAAATTAAATAACAGTTCAAAACGAAAAGCTATGGAGGTATTACATGAACGACCAGCAAAAATAATTCGCTGTGAATTGTCTAAATGCGACATTGAAACCATAGATGCTCAAGATCTATGTAGAATTAAAAAATATATATACATGCTAGTCGGTGTAGTACAGTACCAACCTTGCCTAAAACATTGGATGAGACTCATAATGTATTAAAAAATTATAATTTAATGACTAATCGGGGAGAACATTTTTTATTTATTAACAGTGCAGAAACCAATATTATTGGATTTTCATGTGATAGTAATTTGGTAGTATTACGTGAAATGAAAACTGTGTTTATTGACGGTACATTCAAAAGTTGTCCAAAGTTTTTTTACCAACTTTTTACAGTTCACGGTGTAAAAAATAACCACTATGTTCCTTTAGTTTTCTTTTTACTTCCAAATAAAACTAGTGACACGTACACAAAAGCTTTTCGTTTAATTCAAAATTCTTTAAGCCCAGATAAAATATATGCGGACTTTGAAAGAGCCATTCATGTAGCGATCTCTGAAGTATGGCCTTTAGCTCAATTAAAAGGTTGTCGGTTTCACTTGGGCCAAGCATGGTGGAGGAAGATACAACAATTAGGGCTTTCAAAAGAATTTAAAGATAAGGATTCTGAAGTAGGAGGAATATTAAAATTGTTTTTTTGGCTTATCCTTATTATCGCCCCAAGAAGTTAGCGATTGCTATATAAATGAGTTGATGTCATTAAAACCTATCAATGAAAAGCTGGAAGATTTTTTTGTTTATATCCTAGAAAATTATATTGATAAAGATTGTTTATTTCCACCAACAATGTGGGCTGAATATACAAGTAGTATAGAACGAACAACTAATTGCTGTGAATCATTTCACAGCAAGTTCAACAGTTGCTTCTATTCCGCAAAACCGAACATTTTTCAACGTACGTGAAGTTGGCACCCCGACGTCGTCCGATCGGTTCAAAATCGGTGTCATATTTTTGCAACCAATTTGCAACAATTTGCAACGCTGATAAAAAAATTTGCAACGCATTTTTTACGGCGCTACAGACAAACATAGTTTCGGGGTGCCAAATTCACGCAGCACCCCGAAATCGTCCGATCGGTTCCAAATCGGTGTCATATTTTTGCAACTAATTTGCAACAATTTGCAACGCTGATAAAAAAATTTGCAACGCATTTTTTACGGCGCTACAGACAAACATAGCATCGGGGTGCCAAATTCACACAGCACCCCGAAATCGTCCGATCGGTTCTAAATCGGTGTCATATTTTTGCAACCAATTTGCAACAATTTGCAACGTCGATTAAAAAATTTGCAACTCATTTTTTACGGCGTCATAACCAAAATTACGTTTGGGGTTGTGAAGTTGCCACCCCGACATCGTCCGATCGGTTCTAAATCGGTGTCATATTTTTGCAACCAATTTGCAACAATTTGCAACGTCGATTAAAAAATTTGCAACTCATTTTTTACGGTGTCATAACCAAAATTACGTTTGGGGTTGTGAAGTTGCCACCCTGACATCGTCTGATCGGTTCTAAATCGGTATCATATTTTTGCAACCAATTTGCAACGTCGATTAAAAAATTTGCAACTCATTTTTTACGGCGTCATAACCAAAAAAATTACGTTTGGGGTTGTGAAGTTGCCACCCTGACATCGTCTGATCGGTTCTGAATCGGTATCATATTTTAGTACGTTAGCATCAAGATTGCTAGATCAAGGCTTAGCATTAACGAATATAATAATTATTAATAAATAATATACGTCATTAATTGAAGTTAAGTTAATAGTAATTGTTTACCTAATTTAAACTTATTTATTGTATTAAAAATATCTATGACCTTAACTTTTAGTTAAATTGAAAAAAAATACTTAATTTATCTGAGTAAAAAATTATTCATTAACTTGCCCAAATGATACAAATCTACCATAGTTTATCTTGCATTATATCTATTATCGATGTAAATCAATAATTTATCTTTGTTATATTAACGCAATTTTACAGATTTTATGTGTTAACAATATTAATTTATATTATATAATTTTTATAGTTCTTAATCAAAAGTACTTTATAATGTTTTATATTATTCTAAATAATCAAAGGTACCCATATCAAAATAATTAAATAATACAAAAATATTTGGTTTGTTATAGTACACATGAAGGAATGAAGGATGATAAAATATTAAAAATATAATTACAATTCGTAACCCTTTATTGAATGTAACAAATAAAAATTAAAAATTAAACAAGTATTTATTCTTATAACCATAAACCTTTAAATATAGTTTTCTGTATTATAACATCTTAAAACCTTAGATAAAATATTCAAATTTTTACTTTATTTTATGAAATAATATAAAAATTTGAGCACTTATATAATTTGTGTTGTTAAATCTTTTTCTTTTATGTACATAAGCATATGTGGATTTACTTGCTTGTTTTTGCCTTCAACGAATGTAACAACTTTTTTTAGTAGGTCATTGTGCGTTTCCCACTTTTTTCTCTTTTTATGTGAGAAACGTAATGATCAAATCCGTAAGCCACGACTGCATAGAATATGTAACTAGAAAAAAAAATTTATTAATTTTAGTATTTTGACAATTATTCAAAAATTGGACAAATTTATATTAAGATACAAAATATATTTATATTATATTTACCTTGAGTTTTTGACTTGACATCTTTGTTGGAAACTTGTTAGTGGAAATTGTTCATTATTACTATAAACATCAGTTTCAATGAACAAATGTTCACTGAGATTCCTTGTTGTCGTCACATTTCCTGAACATGAAATCAATGAACATTCACTTACTATTGGTTCAGTGTAAGCTTCCAACGATTTTTCCAAATTTTCAAATCCGTCGTTTAAACTTAAAATAATGGTTGGACTATTTCTAATGATATTAACATTTAAACATTTTTCATTAGAAAATTTTTTATTTTCTGTGGCTGATGGTACATTATTCATAAGTTTTGTAACTAAATGCAGAACATTACATCTTGCATCGATTAATTGAACACCAGTTATTCCATCTACCTCTGGGAATATATTTTTTAATAAATGTAAACGTTCAATATAACTGTTCTTAGTTGTTCCCTTAATAGCTAGATTTTTACAAAATCTTAAAAACTCATTGGTAGTGGAATCCATAAAATGTTGGTATTGACAATGATCAAGATAAGCCATTGATATCATCGCAGCTACCGAATCAAAAAGACAAGTATTATGGACCATATATCTTTTTCGAGATACCCGCAAACAAGATGTTGTATTTCCATTTAAAAGAAGCGTATTCAAGTGGGAACGAGTATTTTTTTTATTCAACATTTTTTCAATTTCTGGAGTGCATTCCATGTACTTCGTAATCCTTTTCCTTTTTTCTTTTTCCAATGGTTTTATATCTTGATTTTTACCAAAACCGTGCCAATTTTCTGTGATTTCTGCCAATTCAAGAGATACATTTGAATCACAACTACTAACATCTTCCTGATCATCTTCATTTCCGTTATAATCGTCTTTATTTGATTCAAGTTTTTCAAATTTATATTCAATATTTGGTTCAAAGCATTTTTCGGAATTCTGAGAGTCAGTTAAAGTTTTATTATTTTGCTTTAGCTGTGAACTTCTAAATAGTTTAGTATTGCTATCAATACTTTGCAAATGTTTGGCAATAAACCGATCCACAGTCATAGGTTTTGTATCAAAACGTAAAATTTTATTTTTTAGTTCTGAAAAGTCACTTTCCACTGAAGCTGACGAGGCAATTTTATATAGAGAATGGAAAAATATTTGCATGACGTTAGTCCATAATGGAAAATATTTTGACATTCTTATAATATCATTTGATAAGCCAGGTAGATAGTACGCCGACAATCTATCACCTTTTATTTTAGAATTTCCTTTACAAAATGATAATATATCCTTTAAGAAGTTATCAATATTATTTGTTGAATTACCATCTATATTATCTTCATTATCATCATCATCATCATATTCGCAATCATCATCGAGTTCAGGAAAACCTTCATTATGATCATCTTCTTCAAAATATTTTGTAGGTTCAATACCTTT
Source organism: Schizaphis graminum (assembly GCA_020882235.1). NCBI lineage: Eukaryota > Metazoa > Arthropoda > Insecta > Hemiptera > Aphididae > Schizaphis > Schizaphis graminum. The sequence continues at coordinate 17,966,809 of CM037036.1, forward strand.
AATGTGTAAAAAATGTGATATAAATTTAATATTATAAAAAGTTAGGCAAGTGTGCACCGCTCTGATGTGCAGTATAGGTGTCAAATGGATCACTGCAATGGATGGGTTAAATTTGAATTCAGTGATTTGTACATTTGTATAGGGAAAAATATGCTGATCGAAGATGGTGTGTCTATCCAGAAAATTTGATATTTTATTAATATTACTATTAATAATAATAGGTAGGTCATTATTGCAAAAAACATTAAATTTACATATCTATTATTCTAAAATTATGAATTATTTTTTGGTTATAGTACAAAGTTTAAATTTTTAATTACAAATTAAATAGCAAATTTTTATGATTTATACGAATTTTTTAAACAGTTGAACTTTAAATGTTTTACAAAAAAAAATCCTGCCAATTGTCTTAAATATTTTTATACAGTTAAAATAACATCTTATGATGAACTTTGTATTATATTTTTTAATTTTTTAAACTAACCAAACAAACAATTTTTTACATGAGTTCATAGAAAAAATAACTAAAAAAAAAATCAAAGATGATACAATAGTTAAGAAAGTATACATTTTTTAATTTTTAAAATTTATATTTATTTATCATACCTATGTAATTCATAATGTAACCAAAAAATCTGAAATTTAATACACCCAGAATTTTTTTTTATAGATATTTTAAGTCTAATTTATTTTGGTATTTAAATTTTAAACATAGTTTAACAGTTTTAGTTATTCTATTGTAATTTGAAAATAATATAAAATGTTCGACTTTAAAAATGTCCACAGCATAAAAAAACACATATGATTTGTAAACCATACATTTATAGCTACACTAAGAATTTAAAATATAATTTGTGTGTTTTAATATACAAAACTAGGAAGGTAGCTAATAAATAAAAAACTTAATTATATAATTGATATAATATAATAATTACCTTTTATCAATCCCAATAAAAATTGTCTACTAGTTTCTGGTGGGGTTTCGGTGAAATTGTCCGCCCAGCCATCTGTTTCTGATAACATTACATTTAGTAATGCTATTAAAACTTCTTTAAATTGAACCAAACTAGTTGATGTTATTAGTAGTCGCATTCCTCTTACATAAAAAGATTTTAAATTTTTGTTAGTTTTGCCTTGTAGATATTTATTACGGCAAAATATTTTTATCACATGAGCCACGTCAATTCTTAAGTATACATCTGGTAACTTTGTGTGTTGTTCAGTAGCGACTCCAAAACATTGTTCAACATATGATTTTATTCCAAAAATTTTGCAAAAGGCCATTGATATCGCTCCCAATAAGACCATTGAAAAATCACAGACAACTACATTTGGAGACTTTCTTGCAAATGTTTTCCATCGTGCTAGCCAATTAAATATTGTTAAAGCATCTTGTTTTTCTGAAAGCATCTGTGAAATAGGAATCTGTCCATAATATGTATTTATAACGACTTCATATAAAAAAATGTGCGCTGATAGAATATTTAATGACGAATGTGTAGTTTTTTTAATTAACCCTCCTGTAGCATCAATTGAAATTCTAAAATAATTTTTACATAAATCTTTGTAAATTGTAAGCTGATGGCCAGTCCAGTAATGTACCAGCAATGGATCTGTTCCAACTTCATGAATTGAGCCAGAAAATCTAGAATTTCGTTTTAACTCAACAACTGACTCTATTTGATTTTTTTGAGTTATACCTAGAATGTTGTCTTTATGTTGTTGCTTGGCCTTTCTCAACACACTGCTTTTGTATAAATTTGGAGGAGACATGTCACCAAATTCCATGTCTTTTACGTTATCTCTTCTCCAATTGCTAGCGAGATCTGTTAATAACTGCTGTCCGACTTCTTTGCATTTAAAACCTCTCAATTGTCTCTTAGATTCATGTATAAAATTGCATTTTCTTGTATCCTTTGTCAGTATACTAATTTCTAGTGGTTGACCGATGTCTGGTTTTTTTTCACTCCAACCAAATAATTCACATCCGTCGTCTTTACATTTTGCTTTAAAAGTAAGGAAATACTTACTGTAAATCATAGTTTTCCTGACTTTACAGCTTTTGTAAACGAAATTGCATGGTAAATTATATTTTGCTATGAATTCGTCATTAATTATATCACTCCATGTATTTTTTTTCAAAACATCATATGATCTTTTATTTTTTTTATCCTTATAAATTAATGTTGGAGGTTCAAACTGCTCATACTTTTTATACGGTATACTTATTTTAAATAATGTGTTTTCAGTATTATTATTTTGAACTAAAAAGTAATCTTCATCTTTTTTTGTACAATCTTCATCAGTATCCACCATAATCGAATCAGTATCGCTATCAAAATCATCTATTATCTCTAACTCATCAATTCCCAACATTTTTTTTAATTTTTTTTTAAAACTATGACGATCTTGTAAAACAGAAATATATAGGGTTTTATAAGAAATTACATTGCCAAGTTCTTCACACATGTCGTTCCATATTTTATGAGATGGTGGTCTTAATGAACAATTATCAAATATTTTTGATTTATTTTTTTCAAGAACACCAAAAATTACATTATGGTCAATTGCTGGTTTTCTACCTCTTTTATAAATTACCTAAAAATGTAAAAATATTATAACTTATAGCTTGTTAGAGTATCGCTGGATGAAAAATATATTGGTTTTGAAATATATCTATTGTTAAATACCTGTTTTAGTCAAAATGTAAAATTAAAATTGAAATAGAAAAAAAATATCTAAAAAGCGAAAAAGTAGGGAATTTTAGATTCTAAGCGGAGCGATTAATGTATTGGTTTTACAATGATGTGTTTTAGATTCTGAACGGAGTGATGAATGTATTGATTTTACAATGATGTATGTGTTTTTTTTTTTTTTTTTTGGAGCAGTAAAAATGCTTCGATTTTTGACTTCAGCCCCTCTTTGAAAAGGAAATTGAATCTAGTTGGAACTTTGGGGGGTCAAAAATAAACAATTTTCAATATTTTTTAAATGAGTCGGAAATAACCCTAAAAAAATGAGGGAAAAACGAGATTTTTTACGCAAAACCAATTTTTTATTTTGCTATAACTCAAAAACTAATCAATGTAAATACTTGAAATTCTCACGAAATTTCTATAATAGCGTTCTCCATACACAGTTAAATTTTCAAAGAATTTTGAGCTTTAAAGCTATTTATAGACAATTGAAATTTTTAATTTTTCTACGTATTTTTTTTTTTAAATGACGATAAAAATTTTTTGGCTGACCAGAAAATATTGAAAATTTGATATAAGGTTTCTTATAAGTTGTTCTTAAACTGATAAAAAAAAATCCGAAATCGTTAGTCACAATTTTTTTTAAATAAGTGCTTAAAGTTCGAATTTTTACGAAATATGTCAAAATTGCGAAAATTTGGAAGTAATTTTGTGGTTGAAAAATCGTAAAAATTTTTTCTTTTATAACTAAGTTTTGAAAATTTGGTACAAGATTCTCCATAAATTTTTCTTCAACTATCCGTAAAAAAAATCTACCGGACTTAGACAAAAAATTTTGAGGAGTGTTTGAAATTTAAATTTTTACAAAACCGCATTAAATAACGGTTTAGCCTCAAACGATTTTTGATATTTGTTGTTATTCAAATAGTATAAGTAATAGATACTTGAAAATGTCACCAATTATTTATATTGCAATTTTCTTTACGTGATTTGATTTTCAAAATATTTTGACTTTTTTGAGCTATTTATAGGTATTTTATAAAAAAATTTTTATTTTTTTTTTTATAAATATTAATAAAAAAAATTTAGCTGAAACAAATTACTTGAAAATTTAATTGAAGGGTCCACATAACTTGTTCTAACTCTCATTCAAAAATAATAAAAATACATAGGCACAATTTTTTTTTATTAGCATTTGAAGTTCAAATATTGATAAAAATTCGTCAAAATCATGAATATTTTTCACTATTTGGTAGTAAAAAATGTATAAGTATTTTACTATCAAAAGCTAAGAATTGAAAATTTGTACTATGCTGTCCATATGTTAAGCTTAGAATAATTATAAAACAGTTTGAGGATTATTCAATTTAAAAAATTGTACTAGTGTTTAAAGTTTTAATTTTAATTTGAAATCAAAAATATACGTGTAAAATAACGTTTTACTAATAAATAATTTTCGATTTTTGTTATTTTTAAAAAATTACCAAACGTAAGATCTTGAAACTTTTACTTAAATGTTTGAATTTGTTTCAAAATAGAATATATGACAATATTTAAGTATAATTCAAAAACGAATAAGTGTGGATGGATTAAAATTTCACTGAATGTTTAAATTATCATTTTCTATACACCATAAAATTTTAAAACTTTGTTTACAGACATTTTCAATTTTTTTAATTTTTGTTTTTTATAATTGTGAATAAAATTTTATTTTCTGGGCCAAAAAGTCTGAAAATGTTATAAAAGGTTCCTGGTAAATTGAAAAAATAGCAGTTGAAAAATATTGAAAATGCATAGGTACGATTTTTTTTTATAAGCATTTAAAGTTCAAATTTTGACAACATTTATTATCAAAGTCTCGAAAATTATCAGTCATTGTAATTAAAAAATTATAAAATGTTTAGTTTTTATAACTAATTATTGAAAATTTAAAACAAAGATTCTCATAAATAATTCATACTGTAAACAGAAAATTTAAAAAATATATAAACACATTTATTATTTACGGACATTTTAAATTCAAATTTGGACAAAATTACATATTAAAACTAAGAATAACGATTTTAGTTTTTTTGTTGTTATTCAAAAATATTATTTGTTGAAATATGAAACTTTTAGAGTATATTGTTATATTTTATATACACACAATGACATTTTCAAAAGTATTTTTTTTTTTTTTTGGGAAAAATGAATTTAATCATCTAATAAATACTATAGTAATTACCATACTTAATGGATCATACTCAAATTAATAAAATTACTTTATTCACAACAATATCATCAAAATATACACTTAGTAAGAAATAATAGACTGACTGACCGTCTTCACTTAGAATCGTTTTTCTTATATAATGTGCTATATCATGGGATTCAAATGCTAAGAAATCATATAACCATACTGAGAATGAACAAAATATATAAAGACCTACATAAGAAAACGTATACATTTTACTACTCAGTTTCTTTTCTCGCTCACTCGATCTATATCATACAACTGACTTCTTCAACTGACTCTCTAAATCAGGGTTTCCCAACCAGTGTGCGGTGGTGTGCCGCGAGGCCCATCTGGGTGTGCCGCGAAATTTCACGACTATTAATAAACGTTTACGTACAATTTCGGTGGGTGTGCTTATCAACCATTCGACCACGAAGGGAGCTAATAATGAATAAAAAACAGTCCCAAATTTCTCACTAAGATTAGGTTTTTTTTTATAAAAATTGTAATGTATCTTGTTCTTACATTTCAATAAATTAAAAATTTAGAATAATTATAATAATATTTTTTTCTATCCTACCATTGTAAATTGTTTTCTAGTAATATTATACTGATATACAAATACTTTGGTATTAATGATTAATATGAAGAAAGTCTAGTATAAAAAAAATATGCATACATATGTAAGTCAATGACAAGTGTGCCGCGAGGGAAAAAGGTTGGAAAACGCTGTTCTAAATAATAAAAAAACGAAATAATTATAACACCGTTATTTATCATTTAAATATCTGTTTTATTAGACATTTATTAGAAATCTTTTACAATGGATATCTTTACATCACAAATGAAACTACTGACCAAATTTCACACACATAGATATAGTGGTACTGGCTATGATAAAAGAGTCAATATTTAGAACAATTTTAAGCTATATTGCCCATGATTTATATTATACTATGAACCTGTTCATACCCCTTAAGTAAATAACAATAATTTATAAAAAATAATATTGAATAATATTATAATAATTCAATTCATAATAAACTTAACATATTTTTGACAAAAATATAATGCAACCTAGGTACTTTACTTTTAGCGGTGGTAAAATAAATTACTACAATAACAATATAAATATATAGGTACCTGGTACCTAATTAATCAAATTTTTTATTTTAATATTCCGATTGTAAATAAATTAAGAGATTTATAATGTATTACCAAAAGGTACAAAAATTACAATATTCAACTTACCTTATCAGATTTCAAAATGGAATCAAGTGATTAAATACCTTGCTGCGCTAAACTGCTGTTTAAAATCAGACCACATAGGTACAATATACACCTCCGGAGGGTAAATTATAAATGACGATGTGCAATGTGCATGGTATAAAATTATAATAAAGGAAAATAAAAATAACCTGATATAAATGTAAATGTAAACAGAATTATTATTGTCGTGGTATGGATAATAGAAATTAGTAATTACAAATAATAATATATACTATGAATAGAAATAATATTTGAATGATGATAAAAATAGTATTTGTGAAGACAATCCACATAAACGACTGGGAATCTACCGCCACCCATTCCCAGTCAATAAGCCAGTGACATCACAACGGCCGATCAGTTAATATTGAACACATGATATCTGTGAACCACAATTTAATAAAGTACCATTGATTGTAAATACATTTTAAAGGGGGGTTCAAAACTGCCTGTGTCGTGTAAAATCAAGATCTTTCAAGATTTTCTTTATCACAATAATATCAGATAAAATATTCAATTTAACTAAAAGTTAAGGTCATTGATATTTTTAATACAATAAATAAGTTTAAATTAGGTAAACAATTACTATCAACTTAACTTCAATTAATGACGTATATTATTTATAAATAATTATTATATTCGTTAATGCTAAGCCTTGATCTAGCAAGCTTGATGCTAACGTACTAAAATATGATACCGATTTAGAACCGATCAGACGATGTCAGGGTGGCAACTTCACAACCCCAAACGTAATTTTTTTGGTTATGACGCCGTAAAAAATGAGTTGCAAATTTTTTAATCGACGTTGCAAATTGTTGCAAATTGGTTGCAAAAATATGATACCGATTTAGAACCGATCAGACGATGTCAGGGTGGCAACTTCACAACCCCAAACGTAATTTTGGTTATGACGCCGTAAAAAATGAGTTGCAAATTTTTTAATCGACGTTGCAAATTGTTGCAAATTGGTTGCAAAAATATGATACCGATTTAGAACCGATCAGACGATGTCAGGGTGGCAACTTCACAACCCCAAACGTAATTTTGGTTATGACGCCGTAAAAAATGAGTTGCAAATTTTTTAATCGACGTTGCAAATTGTTGCAAATTGGTTGCAAAAATATGACACCGATTTAGAACCGATCGGACGATTTCGGGGTGCTGTGTGAATTTGGCACCCCGATGCTATGTTTGTCTGTAGCGCCGTAAAAAATGCGTTGCAAATTGTTGCAAATTGGTTGCAAAAAGATGATAGTAATTTAGTTCTGATCAGAAGATGTTGGGGTGCCAACTTCACGTACGTCATTTTTCAATTTATTGATGTGTTGAAAGAAATTCAAATTGAAACATACGTTAAATTGCGAAGTACAAACAAATTACAGAATTTTAAGTCCAAAAATAAGGAAACATTTATAAAAATAGTAAACACCTTTACGAGTAACGAGCTGCATATCTTCGGTAGAAAAGTGTTTTGCTGTCTCTCTGAACTTCTCAAACCCGGGTGATATTAAATTTGATGCTAGTGTTGATAAACTTGAAGCCATAAATCTTAATGTATCGACGAATCGTATTGTGAATGTGTAACTAATGTATTTCGAAAATGAAATAAAATTTTCTTCACTATTCGGTATAACCGAAAAAGTTTTGGAATCGTATCCCAACTCGGTTACGATAAAATGTGCGTCATAATTTGATAAATTATGAAAAAATCATGGAACAAAGTTAGGTGTTTGAAGTTTGAGGTTGCAGGTATTACACAACGTTTGTCTGAATTTACCCGATAAGTGACAATGATCTGCTACTTTATGATTTTCCATAGAAAAATTACATTTACATAAATTACATGTGTTGCATAAATTAAGTGTATGTTCTTGTTCGGGGGTTAAAGTTATAGGTGTGTTGGTTTTTAATAATTTTTCGATGTTTTCGGCTATTTCGACAATACTCTTTACAAAATGTTTAGCTACATTCTGATTATCTTCACTTCCACGAAATAACTTACTTTTCCTGAAAAACTTCCCCGTGAATAGCAATGAGTTCTGCTCGTGTAATTATGCAATCATCTTCGTTTTTTCGTTTCCATATCGGATTAAAAAAATAATAGCACATATATAAGAAAAATGTGTTAATCATCTTTTAACTTGTAGAAAAATTAGTAGATAAACTCAAGTATGTAAATGATAATATCTGAAATGCGACTAATTTCAAAAAAAAGATTTGCTCCTTGATCATTTTTTGTAATTGAAACAGATGGTCACGTTTTCACTTTTGTATTGTTTATATATTTTAGTCAGAGATGTCAAAAGTGACATGGGTTCTCGAGTGAAAACGATTTTTAATTCTAAGGATAATATCTCTATTGATGAGAGTTGACCGTTGTTAGGGATTACATGCTAGACATATTGTTTGCATGTATATTATTCGTTACTGAGTGAATTTATTTAATTGTAAACGATAAGAACATGTTTATTGTGTGTTACGATTTCACTTATGTATTATATATTATTCGTATAGCGGGTGAAATTATTCGAAAAATGTAAACGGTAATATATCTGATAACTGATTGTCGACCGGTAATATGCGATAACTATTTGTTACCGGGTAATATTTTTGATAACATGAAATAACTGTGATAGTACGCGGTAGAGTATTGATAAGACACATGTTTGTACAATCACATGGTTCTTGTGTAGTGTACATGCAAGGTTTATAGATTATACAGGTTGCCTCATTTCGCATTTTTGAAATTTCGGGAGTGGGGGAAGCCACACGGTGACGTCACCCGAAGTATAAACTGTTTTGTTATTCCCATATAACACGGGTAAAATGAACACGATTTTTAACTTTCCCAAGCTCCTACAACTTCAATATTAATTTTTTTAATTTGAAAAAAAAATGGTATAGGCTCATTGTATAAATGAATATATTTGCATAAAAAAAAAAAAATGAAATTTAACCATAACTTGGTTAAAAAAAATATAAAAAGTGAATGATCTAACTCATCACATTGAGTTTCAGGTGACATAGAACAGTAAGGTTTTTTTTAATGTTTTTGAGCATTCTACTTGGAACTCAATTAATTAATTAAGGTTTTTAAAAACACCTTAGTACATATGATAATTTAAAGAAGTCAATAGGTAACCTAAATATTAAATAAAAAAATAAATAAAATACCTACATTTTCGTTAATGAAACATAATTTTTTTTTCTAATAAAGTTAAGTAGTTTTACATAGAAAACATTTTTGTAACATTTGCTTTAACAATATATAAACATAAAAAAAATTATAGAGCATCTTTTTTAACAACATATAAACATTATAATCATAAAAAAATTATACGTTTTTGTATGTTTCAAGTGACTTATTGTTTTAATACTAAAAATAAAATCATTCTTAAAAAATCAGATTATGAATATTTTTAAATAATGTTTGGACTTATTTTGTAATATTTTGTTAGAAAAATAAAATTAAAATTGAATATTTGGAAACAATATAGAAAAATAACGTTTTTCAAAACCTTGATCAAAAGCGTAATATTCGTAATAATCAAAAACGTTTAAAAACAAAACTGTAAAAAAGACATGGATTTATTTTTGTATATTGAATAACATTTTCAATGTTACAAAAAATGCATTACGAATGTAATGCAATTAATAAAATTTAAAAAAGTTAAAAAAATAATTAAAATAGTTTTATTGTGTGAGCAATAGTTGTCAAATATTTATCTAGTGTCCGTTGAGTTAAGCTACCATTAAACTTGGCGTGCGTTTCCTACAACCCTAAAACTTATATAATTTGTCTTGAATGTTTCCCCTTGGACCCCCGGACCCCCCTCAGATACGACTTTGAATTAATCTGTAATGTACTTATGTACCTACTCTAAATATCATCAAAAAAATAATTACACACATTATATAAATATAATATACATTTCTATTTTATTAAGTAATAGCTATAATAGTCAAACTTTTTAGTTCAGTTAAAATAGTTAAATTACAATTTTGGATCAACAAAAAAATTTAATTACAGGAGTAGCTGCTTATAATTTCATGTAACTATAACTGGATGTCTATACACGATTTGTAAAATTTAAAAAAATAGTTAAATATATTATTATTATATGGGTGTTGTTAAAACCTGTTCAAAAGAATAACGAAAAATAATGAATAATTACATATTTAGCGTATTATTAAGTAATAAAATATATTATTCAATAATAATACATCGATATTTAATAATAAGCAGTAAATCAATTAGGTATAATAAAAAATAATAGCATAAAAAAATTAAAATACATACGTTCACATGCATTTTTAATACGCCGCCGTAAATTTTATACTTCGGGTGACGTCACTAGACAAGGAATGGTGCGGGGTGATCGAAATTTTTAGGGGACTATGAGGCAACCTGTATAATCTATAAACCTTGGTGTACATGTACTATCTTGATCAGCGTCCTCACGTGTGGGATGTCGGAACTACTATCATGTACCGTCTATGATTCTCTGCGACGGCGGCGGCGGTGACGGACTATGACGCGGGTGGGTACGGGGGTGTGCTCCTCTACGGCGGCGGGCTATGACGCGGGTAGGTACGGGGGGTGGCGGCGGCGGCGGCCGTCGTAGAGGAGGAGGACGTTCTAGAACTGTCCAAATCATCCTACTTGTATGATTACTTTTAACTTTTTTATCTTATGATCAATAAATATTTTATTATTATAATAAATAATTTAAATGTGTTAATACATGATTTAATACCTCGTGAATATGTGGTCTAGTGGGATAACGCGTCTAGTTTAAATTAAATATGTTAATGTTTATAAAATTTCAGGTTCTATGGTTAGGTAAGTAGGTAAGTATAATAACCCTTTACTCGCTATCTTACTGGGCCATACGTTCACATTTTTTTTTTTAATTTCCCCCCCCCCCAACAAGGTTAATATATAATATGTAGAAGTAAATAAAAATTACTAGTTTAAGCTAAGCTACCTACTGATCATATTCAAATTTCAAAACAATACCTGTTTACTATATATATATAATATATATATATATATATATATGTATATATATTTTTAATTTAATATTTAATTATACTAGTATTCATTAGAACAAGAACCTTTTAAAGGCCCCCACTAAGGTCAAAGTCTGCGCACGCCAGTAGTATAGTAGTGCCATTCCTGGCGCACTTTTATAAATCACAAAAAAGACCACAAAATAATTTAAATCATAAATAGAACACAAAATGAAATAGAACATAAAAAGATCACAAAATAAATTTAACATAAAATGATCAGAAAAACTACTTCCAATCAATCTATCATAATTCAATCTTTTTTGTTTTGATTTTTAATTAGTGTATTGAGATGGTTTACAAAATTATTTCTATCTATATTTGTTTTATAATGTCCCCAAGCTAATGTATCAATACCATTTTCCAAAATAAATCTTTTATCATCATAAGCACTTAAAGCTTTTTTGTTTTGTTCTAAAGTAAAAATATCATGTTTCTTTGTTCTAAATAAATTTTGAGTAACATATTTTGGATTTTTATTGTATAAAAAATTTTTGAAATCATTAAAACATATTTTATTTTCCTCAATATTTTTCTTAACACCTTTAGCTCTTTTAATTTCTCTTTCTGTATTTAAAATTTTATGAGAATATAATTTGGATCTTAAACCTATAAATTCAGTCATAATTTTTCCATTCAACTCATCTTTAAATTTACCTAAGACTTTTTTGTTAACTAAAGGTAAATCATAAATATTGTCTTTTGGATAATCTGAGGTGTCAAAATAATCTAATATATTTTTTATATCTTGATAAAAATCATTAGTTTTTATTTCTATTATTAGTGAATCTGTATCAGTATATAGTAATCTAACACTATTTCCATATTTTTTCTTAATTACATTATAATAAAAATTATACATCATTAATTTAGATAAATGTAAAACACACATTCCTATATATATTGGTTTTTTGAAATTAATTTCTCTTTTTTTCACATGGATTGCTGCTAAATTTTCTGTAAAAATTGTTCTTTTATCGAAATTTGGTTTTGCAATTAATTTGTCTACTTGTCGTCCATTAGAACATAATCTTATATCAACATGATTTCTAACATTCATCATTGTACGTCCATAAACACTGTTGTTCATTAATTTGAAACATTCCTTTTCAAAATCATTCTTAGCTTTTGATCTAAGATTAGTATTAAAATCAATAAAAACTTTAAACCAAGGAGATTGACTAAATTCTAAAACTCTATGAATTTTCTCTAATTTTAAACCTAATTTAATATATAATTTTAATGTTTCATAGTGAATAATATAATTTTTCTTGTCATACAAAGTTGTTAATAATTTTGGGAATTGTTCATTATCAAATTAATTTTCAGGTGCTAATGGGAAATCTGAATGTAGATCATGAAGTTCTTTAGGATAAGATAAATCAACCTCTAAAATATATCCTTTAGGTGATTTATCAGAAACATTCATTGTATCAAAATTATCTAAATTATCAACCCATTTGAAATCTCCAGTAGGTAAATATTTACTCATTGACCAACCATAAAGATTATTTGCGTCTAAATACTCTAAAAATGTTGACTCCTCTTTTTTGTTAAATTTATCTCCCATGTATTTATTGTTTGCTTTTGAGTATCTTTGACTACATTGAGATAAACCACCTCTGATTCCAGATTCAAACATCAAAATCTGATCAACATCTGTTAATAATTCTAATTTAATATTTGTCATTCTTAACATAGAATTCCACGCAAATCCCGGTGTTGTGTAATAGTACAGAGGATCTAATTTATAATTTGCTAAAGAAATATCTCTAAAATTTTCCATTATATCTGTTAATAAAAAACATCGATCAAATTATACAAACTAGTGAATTCACGAAGATTTTTTATATTAAACACTTCCCAAATTTTTTGTGAATTTTTATATTCCTCTATCGTTACGTTTTTATCAGTGAGAGAACTATAAAACTTTTCTATAGGAGGTAAACATGTTTCATTAAATTTTTCTTCACAATCCATATACTCATAGGGATAAGCTAACTTTCTTGTAACTAAATCTAAATGTTCTTTAGGAATAAATTTACCAAGTTCTTTAAATTGATATTTTTTAAGATTATTTGCTAATTTGTCTAAAGAACTAGGTAAAAATTTTAATGAATCAATAAATCTTAATTCTGTTGTTAATATTTTATATTGACCATTGATAAATTTTCCATGTGGTATAAATTTTGAAAATGATATATATTTTTCCTCATTATTTGGAATTTATTTTATTTCATTTTTATCTTTCCCAAATTCTTTTATAAATAGATGAGCATCATAACCTGAAAGATTATGACAAACAATTGGGATAAATTTAGGATTTTGATAAGTAAGGTTACAGATAGAATGAGCTGCCCCTCTATATTTTCCAGTTAAATGGTCATGATCGCAAACTTTTCTCATATTTATATTTTTATTTTGTGTTTCTTCTTCAAATAAACCTTTGAATTTTTCAATATTTACAGTATCATTATTATTTTTATAGTATTCAATAGCATTATTAATTATTTTAAATTTTTTCTCTAATCTTGGAGGTAATTCTGTTAAAAATCTTTCACAAATATTACATTTATCAGATTTATAATAATGGTTTCTTTGATTTACATCCAATGACTGCATAGGTAATATTTTATCATATATATTATATATTTCCTCTTCTTCTTCGTATATACATCTTAAAAATTCTTCAGCTACGTTTGGACCAGAATATTCAACAGGGGGTTTATAATCACCATTACTATATTTAATATAATAAAAAAAATTATTAGGTATATGTTTCTGATAACAATTATTAAAAGACTTTGTATCATTTGGCTTACATGTGTAGATTGGTTGAAGTGTACATTCAATATCAAAATAAATCACAAAAGGGATTCTTAAGGAATGATTATAATTTTCAAATTCTAAAATATTATTGAAAGGTTCTGGTAGATTTATTTTAGTAGCTTTATTATTACCACAATAATGTTTATGATCATTTAACTTTTTTTCTGTGTTAAAACTATTTAAACACATTTTACACAAAAATCTTATATGAGTATTTTTTGTAATTTGATTTCCTACTAGTTTCCATAAATCTTTAATCCAACAATAATGACTTTTATTCTTTTCTTTTAAGAACAACAAATCTATATGATTAGATTTTTCAATTTTAGTTATTTCTAAAGGTAAAATAGTCATATTATCATCTAAATAATAAATATTAATAGAAATATCCTTTGTTCTGTTAACAAATTTTGAAACATCTGTGGTTTTTACTGGAAAAGGAATATCTTTTAATTCTTCATCAAATTCATTTTTCCATTTTTTATATTTTGAAACTCTTTGTGGATCTTTTTTACAAGGATGTAAAGCAGAGAGTATTGACCAAAGAAAACATTTATTATCTCTAGTTTTAATATTTATAATAGCATGTTTATTTTTAATTTCTTCAGGTAATGGAATATATGGACCACCTTTAAAAGGAACATATTTATTTATCCTTATTTCCAATCTTAAAATTCGATGAAGTCTCCATTGAGATTTCATAATTATCATTTTTTCTATTTCATTTAAAATTTTAATTTTTGCATTTGTATAAAAATCATTTAAGTTAGAATTTTCTGTTAAAATTTTATTTGATGCTTTATAATTTTTTTCTTCATATTCCATATCTTCTTTAACTTTACCTTTCTTAAATATAGCATAAAAGCAAATATTTACTTTTAAATTGTTCTTTGTTAATGCATGTTTAAGTTGTCCTATTACTGGATTATTTAAACGATTTAAAAATATTTGTTCATCTTTAATACCCATGTTATTTTCAATAGTATAAGTTGTTAATCTATTTCTAAATGCTGTTTCTGTAATTTTTAAAATAGGTCGATTATCATTCTTATTATAATTAATTAACTTTTTATCAAAGTTGAAAACCTTATGTGGTTTAGGTATTCTCTCTTTTTTTGTTCTTATTTGTTTGTTGTTTGTTTTTGGTATTCTCTCTTTTTTTGTTTTTATTTGTTTTGTTGCTATATCTTTGTATGTTTTATTAAATTTTGGTTTAATTGTTTGATCTACATCATTTGTTTGATGACGAATAGATTTCAAATGTCTAGACCAATTTTTGTAACTAACTGTTAAGTTACATTTATCACAAGTTTTGTTAGGATATGTTTTTTTGTTTTCCATTTTATTAATATTATTATTTCCTTTAACTAATGTTTCAATTTTATTTAAACCATTCATTTATTATATGGAATATTATTATTTTTTTACATTCATTATTTTAATAGAATAATTTCTATTAAAAAATAGTATTTAAATATAGTAAATAATCGCCCGGACAGGGACTCGAACCCTGGACCCTTAGGTTAAAGGCCTAATGCTCTACCAACTGAGCTATCCGAGCATGATATTTATTATGTATATCACTTCCTTTAACTAAGGTCCTTTTTTAAAAAAAGAAAGAAGTGTCCACCTTTAATATTAAGATCCCATACTAAATGTACACATTTTAATATTTCCTAAATCTTCAACAATCTTAATATTATCTAGATAATGATGAGTATAATCACCTGTTGTAATTATTAAATCATTAGCTATTTTACAAAGTTCTAACCAAGTTGGTGAATTTAATAATTTCGAAATATAAGGATTTCCATTTCCAAATTGATCGTCCCCTTGATCAATAATGAATATATTTCCATCAATTGGAATTTTATGTAGATTATATTTAACTTTTTCAGTATTTTCATAGTATTCAAAAGAACAAAAATTAACATATAAATTATCTTTTTTTGAATTTTTTTTCACATATTTTTTTATATCATTTTACATTAATTTCAAATAATTATAATTTTTTTGTTTTTCATGATTAATTGGTATACCATTGTATGTTTTATTAAATCTAAAAGGTACAATTGTTTGATCTTTATCATTTTTTTTATGTCGATATGATTTCAAATGAGAAGCCCAACTTTTGCAACCAATTGTTAAATTACATTTATCACAATTTTTGGTAGAATATGTTTTTTTGTTATCCATTTTATTAATATTATCATTCTCTTTAACTGAAGTTTCAATTTTATTTAAACCATCCATTTATTATATTCCATATTATTTTTTTTACATTCATTATTTTAATAGAATAATTTCTATTAAAAATAATATTTAAAATTTTGATTTTTGCAACTCTTCGTTATAAAAACTCCCTTCAATCTCTTCATTGTTTAAATCTATAGTTTTATATGTTATAGGATATGTGTTTAAAATTTCTTTAATTATAAATATTTCTCTTGTCCAATTATTACTATATTTATTACCAAATGTTTTTTTATAAGCTTTTATTCTTACTCTATCACCCACACTAAATTTAATTTTTGGTTTAGGTTTATTTTCTATAAGAAATAATTTGTGTAGAACATCGTTTTCATTAGATTTATTTACTTCACAAGGTTCCATACCAATGGATCGATGTATGTCTTTGAAATTATATTCCTCTAATAAATTTTGTAAAATATTTATCCATTTTTTAGATTTTTGAACTTCAAAAGATAATCTCATTTTCCCGTTTAATGTTCTATTAAACCTTTCAATAATTGCTGATTTTTCTTCGTTTTGTGTATGATACATATGAATACCATATTTTTTCAAAACATTTTTAAAATGTTTATTTTCAAACTCTAAGCCTTTATCTGCGTGAAGTAATTTTGGTGTTTGATGATTTTGCGTTTTGGCTTGTTCTATTATTTTTTCAAAAGCTTTTGAAACACTAATTCCATCTTTCTTTTTTAGTGGAAAAGCCCATGCAAATTTTGAAAAAGTATCTATAACAGTTATTATATTACAATAACCCTCATTTTGATCTGAATAATTTCTCATTATAACTAAATCAACAGCCCATAAATCATCAATACCTTTAGTAAACATTCTCCTTTTAGGAAATCTTATTCTAACTGGTTTATGAAGTTCTTTAGCTAATAACAATTTATCTGTATCATTTAATTTTTTATTAGAAATTATTGAGTTATTAGAGTGTTTAATCTCAGGAGTTTTTATAAATTTACTTTTATTTGTGTTACAAATGAAACATTTTGATGAAATTCTCCATCGACCGTTAACTGTTTGAATTTTAGTTGCATTAATATTTTTTGTTCTTTTTTTACATTTATGGCAATGTATTAGATCATCTTCCATTTTATATTAATTATTTTTTTATATTAATTTAAAAAAAAATAAAAATTTGTCCGGACGTAAAATAGCTCCCCATTCGGATGTCCGGGTGGGAGCTACCCTGCAGGATGCATGTGAGAAGAACAAAACACAAAGAATAGGAACGTGGAATATACGAACAATGTTGAAAACAGGCAAGCTGGAAAATATAAAAATAGAAATGAAAAGACTAGATATAGACATATTAGGATTATGCGAAATACGTTGGCCAGATAATGGCGACTTCTGGTCTGACGACATCAGATTTATTCATACAAATAATACAAGAAGACAAGCTGGTGTTGGAATTGCTCTCAATGAGAAGTGGGGTAAAAGAGTTACGAATGTTGTGACCTATAGTAGCAGACTATGTTTGATCAAAATAGAGTCAACACCAAACAACCTTGTAATTATACAAGTTTATATGCCAACGTCAAAAGCAGATGATGAAGAAGTGGAAGAAGTGTATGCAGGCATTGAAGAGCTAATAAAACATACAAAACCACACGATAACGTAATCATCATGGGAGACTTTAATGCTATAGTTGGAAAAGGCAGGGAAGGTAGAGAAGTAGGAGACTTCGGTATAGGTAAGAGAAATGCAAGAGGAGAAAGAGTAGTGGAGTTTTGCAGAGAAAATGGAATGATTATAACAAACACCAGATTTCAAAACCCTAAGAGAAGAATATATACATGGAAAATGCCAGGTGATATTGCCCGCTATCAAATAGATTACATATTGGTAAAAAATCGATTTAAAAATCAAGTTAAATTCTGTAAAACATATCCGAGTGCTGATTTTTAAAAGTTATAAATTGTTTATTTAATACACTTTAGTTCAGTTAGTAATAATCCTTCGTTTGATCAAGTTCTGTTTTTTTTGTTTCAAATTTTTTCTTAGTAAGTGAATATTTTCAGTTTAAAAAATGAATTTTCAAAAATTTAGCAACAATTTTTGTTCACTTGTTACTTTAGTACGAAACAATGTATATCCTGCACATCCACAATATACTACATTTTCATCAAGATTGAAAACATTCAACTTATTTCCACTAACTTCATCTCAAGATAAATATTCATTAGCTGAATGCGGTTTTATATATTCAGGAAAAAAAGATATCGTTGAATGTTTTTGCTGTGGACTTATCTTACATAATTGGGAAAAAGATGATAATCCATGGATCGAACATTCAAGATGGAATCCGAAATGTATATATGTACTATTATCAAAAGGAAATCAGTTTATTGAAAATGTGATAAAAAAATACGGTAATATTAACAACATTTGTGAATGTAATTGTGAATCTAGGTCATATGATACTGTTTGCTAACAAATTGTATGATTAATTCTAACTTTTTTTATGTTATGATAAATAAATATTTTATTATTATAATAAATAATTTAAATGTGTTAATACATGATTTAATACCTCGTGAACATGTGGCCTAGTGGGATAATGCGTCTAATTTAAATTAAATATGTTAATGTTTCTAAAATTTCAGGTTCTATGGTTAGGTAAGTAGGTAAATATAATAACCCTTTACTCGCTATCTGACTGGGTCATATGTTCACATTTTTTTTTTTTTTAATGTCTATCCCCCCCCCACAGGGTTAGTATATAATATGTGGAAGTATATAAAAATTACTAGTTTAAGCTAAGCTCCCTACTGATCATATTCAAACTTCAAAACAATACCGGTTTACTACATTTTTTTTTATTTTTTTTTTATTTTTTTTTAATATTTTAGAAAATTATTGTTGTTCAAAAAGTGTTCACCATTGATAGAACTCATCGTCATATAATATGAATCCATCACTCGTTGTATCAAAATCAGTGTTCGATATCCGTCCTTTTAGCAAGAAAAGTGTGACGGTTGGACTTTTAGTTAATATACAAATTTCAATTATTATATTATTAGAATGTAAATTAACTAAAAAAGTTGTAACGCTTGATCTAGAACAGTGGTGTACATTAATGTGTGAAAACAATTTTAATACAATTATTAATAATTTACATACTCGATGTAAACGTGTTAGAATTTCAGACAACTTTTTCTACTCTGTTAACGTAAACCAATCAACTATTGTTTTATATTCTAATGATAACTACATAACATTATCTCATGTTGATCTTCATCGTTTAAAACAATTACAACATTGTATAGACTTGTATATAGTTGAAAAACAGAAAAAGTTGGAATCATACCAAAAAACATTTGATACAGCTTACGCGTTAATCAAGGCTGACGTAAACGGGTTACCATTGTCTTGCCAACGAAACGAATTTACAAACCAATATATTCAAAATTATGATTTCAGCTATAGTAATATACCTACAAAGTGATGATATTTCATTCATGTACGAGCTATTACAATTTCATTTTAATTCTTTATCAAACATGATTTTGCAGGATTTAATAATATTGTAAAATATATATATTACCTAACTGTTAGTAATAATTTTTATATTATTTTTTTTATTTTAACCTATAAATGTATTATTTGATTTCTATTTAAATAAAAAAAACAAGACATATAATATTGTAATCAAAGTTTTATTATTTATTTAAATGATTTCCAGCCACCATTATTATAAACATAGTTTATTTATAATACATACCTATCAAATTCGTGTAATTTTTTTCTTCGAATCTTTCATGAAGCGGTCGAAAAGTATTTGAACCAATTCGTTCAGCTCACTCGATATTGTTTGATCCTTTACCTGATCGGTTATTGCAAGCTTCATTGAACATTCAGCATGTTTCCATCTGTAAAAATTATTTTTATAATAATATCTTACTTAAAAAATAAATAACTATAGTATTATTATTGTATATTATATATTATTGTATACTATAGTTATTTAGTTATATTTGAAGCGCGATAGTAAAGTAATATAATATATTTTACCTGTCCTTGGAATCAATATGCTCAATGTTTTTCGTTTTATAATGTGACAACGTCCAATAGTCAGTAGATTTTTCGTCAGCAGGTGCCTTTATAATCAAAATCCCGTCGTCTTGTCGAATGCTCATTGAATTTGTAATTTCCAATCCAATTTTCTGATCTTTCATCAATTTTCCAATTTTTTCTCGATAAGAAATATTCTTTAAAAAAATAATTTAATTATAATTTTGTTCACTTGATCGGTTATGTAAAATCACTCACTTTTTTTGATTTTTTTACATTGTTTTTCTTCTCGTAGACCCTCTTTTGACTACCCGGTTTTATTCCTGTTTTTTTGTCTTGCGTGTCTATCATATCAACCTATAACCATAATAAGCGATTAGTTAATGTTTTTTTAGTTTATAAACAGTTTTAATTAAATGTTTAATAATTTTAACATTTAAAAAAATTATAGTAACATTATATTTATCTTTACCAAGTATGACTTAATATTTGATTCTATTAAAAAAAAAATAAAAAGATATATTTTTTATTTATACTTACATCGCTTACAGCAAAGGATTCTTCATCATCACTCCTGAATGAATTGACCGACATTATTTTATTTTTTGAAAAAAATTTTAATTTATTAAAAAATAGAAAACTATTTGTATAAAAACATGGACTCGCTATAGACTCGTTGAAGTAGACTGAAAATATTATATCAAAAGGATTACTTATATACGTGTTCTCTCCTGGTCTCAAGTAGTCTGAAGTTCATTATACGACCACACATAATCATACATAATTAATTATAGTTATGTTTCGAAAATACTGTCAATTCTCATGACTGGAAAGTATTTGATTTAAAAACTTTGGGTGAATATAGCGACCTTTACTTGAAAACTGATATAAGTATATTAACGGATGTATTTGAAAATTTTAGAGATTTATGTTTATCTACTCTTAAACTAGATCCTGCTCATTATATGACTGCTCCAGGATTTGCTTTTGATTGTATGCTTAAATATACTAAGGTTAAATTAGAAAGATTAAAAGACTTTAACATGCTTTTGTATTTCGAAAATTCAATCCGAGGTGGAATAACTCAATCAACTAAAAGATATGCTAAAGCAAACATACCAAACATTAGAGGTTTGAACTATAATCCGAATAAACCAATTACATGGATAACGTATCTCGATTGTGTAAATTTATATGGAAAGTCGATATTAACTGAACTACCTTTCAAAGATTTTGAATGGGTTGATGACTTAGACATAGATGTTACAAAAATTCCAAACGATTCAAAAGTTGGTTATATATTAGAAGTCGATATTGATTACCCTAAATATTTACATAAAAAACATAACGATTTTCCATTTTTACCTTTAAACGAATGTCTTCCAAATTCAAAAATTAAAAAATTAATTACTACGTTATCACCGAAAAAAAATTATATTATACACTATAAAAATTTAAAACAAGCAATTGCTAATGGACTTAAATTAAAAAAAATTCATAGAGCTATCCGATTTTCTCAGAGTAAATGGATGGCTTCATATATTGAACTCTGTACATATATGAGAGTAAAAGCTAAAAACAACTTTGAAAAAGATTTTTGGAAGTTATTAATTAATAGTGTTTTTGGTAAATGTATGGAAAATGTGCGTGCTAGAATTTCTTTAAAATTGGTTTCGTCAGCTAGAAAAGCAAGTAAATTAATGATGAAAACTAACTTTAAAGATAGAACTATATACTCTGAAAATCTTATGGCTATTCATCAACATAAGGAAACTATTAAATTCGATAAAGCAATTTATGTAGGATTTGCAATTTTGGATGTTTCAAAAACATTTATGTACGATTTTCATTATAATGTAATGAAAAATAAATATGGTAACAAAATATGTTCTTTATACTCGGATACAGATTCTATGGTATATGCTATTCGAACACACAATTTTTTAATGATATAAAATACGATTTATCACCGTTTTTTGATACATCGAATTATCCTATCAATCACTATCAATCATTATTGTTTTAGCGAAATTTATAAAAATCAGCCCGGTTATTTCAAAGATGAAATGGGAGGAAAAATTTTAAAAGAATTTGTTTCATTAAGACCAAAATTATACGCTTACAGAACTGTGGACGATGTTGAGGTAAAAAAAGCTAAAGGTGTGAAAAAATATGTAATTAAAAAACATATGCAATTTAGACATTATATAGAAATATTAAATGCATACATAAACCATAAAAATGTTGATGATAAACAAACACGTAGAAACATGAATTTTATTCAATCGAATAAACATATTGTTCATTCTAAAACAATGAATAAACTTGTACTAAGTGCTAACGATGATAAACGTTATATAATGAATGATGGGATTAAGACACTAGCGTATGGACATTATAAAATTAAAAAAATAAATAATAGTAATAAATAAAAATAAATTACATACATTAAAAAATCTTTATTTTAAAACATCTGTAGACGATATCCACGAATTATGACTTGAATCGAAACCCATCCATTTAACAAGCATTTTATCTTTAACTTTTTTTATAATACGCTCAATTAAAAATGTGTTCGGGAAATCAGTTAATTTAATTTCTTGTTCATAAAAACCTCCTAGAATTATATTATCTGATTCATCCTTTAGTTGATAAGTTATCGGGTTTGTATGTAAAACTTTTGATATTGTAAAAATTTCCGTTGTCCAATTCGGTGTATATCCTTTACTAAATATATGTTTGTATTTTGATATTCTTACTTTATCATTAATTTTAAGTTTTGGTTTATGAAATATTTTATTATATATTTGTACATTTGATTTAATTTTACTTGTATTCATTCGAGCTTCATATGGTGTACACTTAATTGTTCTATGTTTTGTATGATTATAATTATAAATAATTTTTGATATTGTATCATACCAATTCCATGTACCTGTCGCAGTAAAATGTTTATATATATTATTTTTAAGTGTTCGTATAACACGTTCGCCAATTGAACATTTGATAACGCTATACGAACTGTAATGTTTAATTTTATATTTTTTCATTAAATCTTGAAATTGATTATTATAAAATTCTGTACCATTATCTGTTTGTAATAATTTTGGATTAGCTTGTTTTAATATATTAAGCATACCTTTTGTACATTCTTTTCCTGTTTTATTTTTCAATGATTTTACCCATACATATTTTGTGTATGTATCAATAACAACTAAAATGTATTTAAAACCAAGATTTTGATTAGAATGGGATTGCATGTCCATTAAATCAGCTTGCCAGAGGTCATCTTTAAATCGTGTTATTACACTACGTCTGGGAAATATTTTTCTTGCAGGTCGATGTAGCTCATTAGCTATACACTCTAATGTAGACATTATACTATTATATTCCTTTCACGTAATTCTTCTAAAATAGATATGATTTCATTATTTACACCAGTATTACCAGCAATTTGAGATGATGTTATAAGATTCAATCTAGTAACTAATTCATTCGGATCATCATAGTACACTAATTGTGTTTGAGGTATTACATCTTTATATAAACCAGAACCTTTCTTAGTTGTCGGCGATAAACTAAATTTAAATAGCTGACCTGTTGGAGGTTCTGTAATTTTAGAACTATTCATAGGAGAAGAAAAATCAAATGGATCATTCCTTATGCTCGAATCATCAATAACGTTTCTTCGTTTAGCGCTTGAACTAGATAAAAAGTTATCGAATTGTTTTAAATTGAATTGGGGAGGAGTTTTAATTTTTGCGTTATTAATTTTTAATAATTCCTCGTTTAATTGTTTTTCTTCAGTTTTCATTCGTTCATAAAGAGGTTTTACAACGTTCATCCATTTGAAATATCCTGAGGTTTTAGGTTTTCCATCTGCTTTTAAAAAGACTTTAGTTATTTTTAAAATATTATAATATGATTCCATATCTTCCATAGACATATTTTTTGGTACTTTTTCACATAATAAAGACCAAAGTCCTTTAGTCCAAGGATAGTAATTATCGAGCAAGTGTAATTTACCGTGTTCGAAAGTAACAGGTATATTTGATATTTTAAGTTGATTATTAACCGCATCGTAATGCATACCATATAAGATTTATCATAACGTTGTAATTTAGGATTTGAAATTAAAAAATTGTCAAACGATGAATTTAGTACACTATCGCTATCTTCACCACTAGCGTACACGGTTTCTTCTTTTTTGATAGTGTCGGATAAATGTGTAGTGTTTTTTTCTGACAGTGTACTCAATGGTTCTAGTAAAAGTTTAAATGTATCACGAAAATAGTTATCAGAATCTATAATACCACGCTTCATATCCATTATTTTACGTTTGATATTTTTTTTTTGATGTCATCAAATTTTCTAACAAAACTTTATCTTTATTCATTAAAAATAATAAGCTTGATATAACTGATTCACCCAACATTAGATAATACTATGTAGATGTTAACACTGTTACAACTGTATTTATATTATTATTTTATTTTAATGAAAGAATGGAAACCACATCTATATCTACCTTCATTCATTTCACGTGTTTTGTCTATAACCATAAATCCATAATCATTATGATTCCAACACAGATGAGACATTTTTCGAAATTCAGAGAAATCCATATCTGCTGATGAATGGTCATTGAAGATATGTCGTAAATTCGTATCATCTTGTTTAAGTATTATTAAAAAGTTTGAGTTATCTCTTATTAACTGTTTTGGTATTTTAGAATATGTTTGCGCTAAATAAAATACATGTTTGGGATAAAAATAATAGATAAGACTTTAATTATGATATCGTCGATACGCGATCGCGATATCGCATTGTACAGTTAAGTTAGTTCGTCGTTTTCCACCGATCATTAAGGTGCAGTGAAACAGGCTGACACTCGCCGCTAAAATATTGTCAATTAATACAATAAACATATGTATTTTAATATTTATTTAACATTCAGCGTAATAAGTTTATTATACAGTCCACAAATATCTAACATTAAATGGTCCTTCGAACCGGATGTAAAATAATAATTAAAATAAAATTATGTTAACGCGGGTGAAGTGCATTCAGTAAAGAACCAGAGCTCAAATTCAAGGACTGCAGCAGGAAAGCAGTGAAATATAAGGTAAGTGAACATCACCTATACATAAGGTAGTGCGCACAAGGGGGAGCTTGGTCATTTTTATAGGATTTATAATATAGTAAATAACGTGGAAATACTATATTAAAACTATAAAGGTAAAATATTAAGCACACGAGGTAAAATATTTATATGATATTTGGAAAGTAACGAAACAATAAAATTCGATTCAAAGTTCAAATAGCGGTGAATAGACAGATAACAAGTGTGAAAAATGCCTACAGCTCAACAAGGTCAAATAAATGACGGAGAGGGAGCAACAAATGCGATACAAAATGAACTAGCGCATTGGAAATTAAGAAGAGGACAGATAAAGAGCCAATTAACAAAATTTCAAGCATTCTTATCCGACGAAAACAGTAAAAATAAAACACAATTGAGATTACGAAAGGAAAAAATAGAAAAATTGTGGGAAGAATTTGATAACATACAAAATCATATAGAGGCTAAAGACACAAGTGAGGATCAAGTGAATTATAGAGATACGTTTGTAGACATGTATTTCGATCTTATTGCAAAAGCTGAGGATAGCTTAGCGCCTATAAACGATCGAATTAAAGAAATGGATAAAAATTGTATAGTAAGGGAGTCAAACAATTTAGCGCAGAAATCAAGCTACATAAAGTTAAAACCTATAGAAATACCGATATTCAATGGGTCATTTGAAGATTGGTCAGCATTTCAAGATATGTTTAGATCACTAGTGCATGAAAATGAGGGATTAACAAAAGTACAAAAATTTCATTATTTGAAAATGTCGGTATCGGGGGAGGCATCAAAAATAATTAAAAATTTAGAAACAACCGAGATTAATTACGAGTCGGCGTGGAAAATAATAACAGCTAGGTATAACAATAAACGGTTATTGATTCAGTCGCATACAAAATGTATTTATGAGTTACCACATATACGTGACGAATCAGCACAAAAATTAAGGCAATTCACAAATACATTGAACCAGCATAGACAGGCCCTACAAGCATTAGATCACGATCCTGATCTATGGGGTGCACTACTGCTACACGTGATAACGTCGAAACTCGATTCAAATACGGTACGCCAATGGGAAACATTAAATGCGCAAAATGAATTACCTACGATTTATAAAATGATTAATTTCTTACACGAGCGTTGTCAAATTCTGGAGGCGGTGGAAAGTTCAAAAGGAAAATTTGAAAAGACAAAACCAATTCTTAGTAAGGTACACAGTTATACCACTAGAGGGGAGTCGTCAACGGGCATGAAGTGCTACATGTGCCAAGAACCACATCCAATTTATAGATGCCCAGATTTTATAAAAATGAATGTGGAGAATCGTATAAAAAAAATAAGTGAACTTAAAATATGTAAAAATTGTTTCCGAACGAATCACACAGTGGACCAGTGCAAAGCGCGAAAATGCAATCAATGCAACAGATCGCATAATTCGCTTCTGCATAGGAATAATACAAAAATGGGTAAAAACATACAAATAAATAAAGAAGATAACTCATCAGATAACAAACCGATCGATAATAGCAGGCCGCGGTAATGATGAAGAAACGGAACAAAGTTCAATAGCAAACGCGATGTCTTTTACGTCAGTATATACAGAGCGAGCAAAAAATAATAAACAGGTTTTATTAGCAACAGCAATAATACAAATATTAGGTAAGGACGGTATATGGTACACGTGCCGTGCGTTACTAGATAGTGGATCCCAAAGTAATTTCATTACCGAGGAGACAATGAAAAAATTAAATTTACCACGAAAAAGGGTAAACTTACCTATTACTGGTGTGGCAGAAAGTAAACATAACGCGGAATACAAACTTAACATAATAATACGATCACGGGTAAATTCATTCCAACTAATTAGACAAGCATTAGTATTATCAAAAATAACTGGTTGTTTACCAACAAATACATGCAATGCACTAAAATCAGCTGTACCCGAAAATATCACATTAGCAGATCCTCATTTCTATCAACGCGGAAAAATAGATATACTTATAGGAGCGGATACATATTGGGAGATTATGGGTAATAATATTTTTAAAGTTAATCCGTCTGGTCTACACCTACAAGAAACAAAGTGGGGCTGGATAGTGGCGGGAGGAAATGCACAAGGCGCGGAGATTGCATTAAACAGTTGTATGTTTACATGTACGGAACACGATATTAGCTTATCGGAGAAAATTGAAATGTTTTGGAAAGTAGAGGAATGTATATCAAAGGAAAATTGGTCAAATGAAGAAAAACTTTGTGTTGAGCACTTTACAAAAAATACAAGACGAGATGAGACAGGCAAATTTATTGTTAAGTTACCATTAAAAGATAATGCAGTGCAATTAGGCAAATCATATGATATCGCTATGCGCCGATTTTTGTCATTAGAGCGGCGATTAGCAAAATTCCCGGAAATATATAATCAATATAGAGATTTCATGCAGGTGTATTGTGAACTTGGTCATATGGAAGAGGTAATCGATAATGAAATAAATAATGATAGATGCGATTGTGTGTATATTCCCCACTCATACGTAGTAAATGAAGATAGCCGTACAACAAAACTACGTGTTGTATTCGATGCGTCAAGTAAAACAGATACAGGTATATCACTTAATGACGTATTAATGAAGGGTCCAGTAATACAAGAAGACCTAATTAAAATTATCGCACGTTTTAGAACGCATAAATATGCATTTTCAAGCGATATTACGAAAATGTACCGTCAAGTTTGGATAGATAAATCACATCGTAATTATCAACGAATATTGTGGCGGCCTAACAAAGATGAAGAAATTAAAAAATATCGTCTGTGTACTGTCACATATGGCACGGTATCGGCGAGTTTTCAAGCCATAAAATGTTTATCAATGTTAGCAGAAGAAACCAACAATAAATTAATATCGAATATAATTAAATACGATTTTTGCGTGGACGACTGTTTAACAGGAGGTTTCAATATATTAAAAACTATAGAATTACGTAATGATTTAATTTCCACACTAGGCAAGGGAGGATTTACTATGGCCAAATGGACAGCAAACAACGATGAATTAATTAAAAATATTCCCAATGTCAACTCAAATGAATTCACATCGTTAGATTTAGGTGAAGATGTTGTAAAAACGGTTGGGTTATTTTGGGAACCGCACAGTGATCACTTATCGTATAGAATAAAATTGTCCGAAACTGAAGCATGTACAAAACGTCAAATATTGTCACACATTGCTAGTCTTTTTGACCCATTAGGTCTTGTGGGGCCAATCATTATCGTCGCGAAAATAATCATGCAATCATTGTGGTTAGAGAAAATTAATTGGGATGAACATTTATCAGAGGAAATCCGTACGAAGTGGAAACATTTTTGGTACGAATTAAAAAGTATCAATACAATTAAAATACCCAGGTGGGTAAATACTGGTAATTGCACGCGCATAGAAATACACGGGTTTTCGGACGCGTCATCGTACGCATATGGCGCATGTTTATATGTTCGTAGTATATCAGCTGAGCAAGAGGTAGCCGTGCGATTAATATGTGCAAAATCGCGGGTAGCTCCTCTCAAAACCACGTCAATTCCCCGTTTGGAATTATGCGCTGCTGTTTTATTAACACGATTAGCAAAAAATATTATTTCTACCTTGCGAATACACATTACGCAACAATATTGGTGGTCAGATTCGCAGGTAGTACTAGCATGGATTGCGGCGGAATCTTCAAGATGGAAAACATACATAGCAAATCGCGTAAGTGAAATCCACGAAGTAACGCAGCAACATGAGTGGAATTACGTGAAATCGAACGAAAACCCGGCAGACATATTATCACGTGGATGTACTCCAATTGAACTTAAAAATAATTATCTGTGGTGGAATGGACCAGCGTGGCTCCAAAATTATAATGTCAAATTCAATAAATTACCGGATAATAACCAATTAGATATATCAACGGAAGTGTGTGCGGAAGAAAGGATACAATTAGTGACAACAACGGCAATAACGGACACGCACGAATTATATATATTTAATCTATACTCATCATGGAAAAAATTAATACGCGTCGTGGCATATATATTACGTTTTTTAAACAATGCATTATGTAAAATGAAAAATAAAACAAAAAGACATGGATTATTAGGCGTAATGGAAATTCAATCAGCAACTATAACTTTAATAAAATTAGTTCAACAATATGCGTTTACAAAAGAATTACGTATTTTAAATAATATAAATAGTGGAACTAAAACTGGCATATCAATGAAAGGTCATTTACTCGCGCTAAACCCGTTTATCGATAAGGACGGAGTGTTGCGGGTCGGCGGCCGATTGCTAAATGCGTCCGATATTTCGTATGAACAAAAACATCAAATTATATTACCGCACATCGAACCTTTTTCGTCATTATTTTTTCGACACGAGCATGAAAGACTAATGCATGCAGGCGCACAGACGATGCTGAGCAATATACAATCACAATATTGGCCAATAAAAGGTAGAATCATAGCAAAAAAGGTTATATATAACTGCATAAAATGTTTTAAATTAAACCCGACAATTGTAAAACCAATAATGGGTAATCTGCCCAAACACAGAATAGAACAACCTAGTAGGTGTTTCGAGACATGTGGGGTAGATTATGCGGGTCCGGTATATATAAAATCTAGCCACAGAAGAAATGCAGCAATCAGTAAAGCATATATATGTATTTTTATTTGTTTTAGCACTAAGGCTATACATATAGAATTAGTATATGATTTAACTACTGATGGTTTTATCGCGGCATTAAAGCGATTTCTTTCACGCCGAGGAATATGCCAACACATTTATTCCGACAATGCTACAAATTTCGTAGGAGCAAATAAACAACTCGAAGAGTTAAAAAATGTATGGGACTCCAAGGAACATAAGGAAAAGGTTCAATCATTTCTGAACGAAAATTTTATAACGTGGCATTTTATTCCACCACGGGCACCGCATTTCGGGGGCTTGTGGGAGGCTGCAGTGAAGTCAGTAAAACAGCATTTAAATAGGACAGTTGCAAATATTAATTTAACATACGACGAAATGTATACTGTATTAGTACAAATAGAAGCGTGTATAAACTCGCGTCCCCTCATACCTTTATCGAATGATCCAAATGACCTAGCTGTATTAACCCCTGCGCATTTCCTGATAGGTAGTTCACTCATATCTTTACCTCAACCCGATCAATCTCATAAAAAAGAAAATTACTTATCGCGGTGGGAAAGAGTTCAAAAAATTACCCAGGGAATGTGGAAAAGATGGAGCGGGGAATATCTGAATCAACTTCAGGTCAGAGCTAAGTGGCATCAACCAGCTAAAGCTGATGTTAGGGTTGGAACAATGGTGTTGATCAAGGAGACAAATGTGCCACCTCTCCAGTGGAACATGGGACGAATTACGGCATTACATCCAGGGCAGGACGGTGTGACAAGAGTTGTGGAGGTAAATACGCGTGGCGGTATAAAGAAAAGGGCAGTTAGATTGGTGTGTCCATTACCAGGACAAACTCAAGAGGAAAATTAAATTATGTAAAAAAAAAAATATATATTTTTTATTATTTATATTGGCGGTGTCATGCTAAAATTATTATTCATTATTACGTATACGATTATTTTTTTTTATATTATATTATTATTATTTTTTATATTATTATTTATATAATGTTAATGTATA
The DNA here is from genome assembly GCA_020882235.1 of Schizaphis graminum. NCBI lineage: Eukaryota > Metazoa > Arthropoda > Insecta > Hemiptera > Aphididae > Schizaphis > Schizaphis graminum. Next base: position 17,997,989 of record CM037036.1, read on the forward strand.
TTTTGGTATATCGTTATTTTGAAACTGTACTTCAAGGGGGGTGTATGTTTGGGATAAAAATAATAGATAAGACTTTAATTATGATATCGTCGATACGCGATCGCGATATCGCATTGTACAGTTAAGTTAGTTCGTCGTTTTCCACCGATCATTAAGGTGCAGTGAAACAGGCTGACACTCGCCGCTAAAATATTGTCAATTAATACAATAAACATATGTATTTTAATATTTATTTAACATTCAGCGTAATAAGTTTATTATACAGTCCACAAATATCTAACAATACAGAACTAGCACCTGAATGTCTACACATTGAGAAGAATTCTCTAATTACAGATTGTGGATCACAAATCACGTCATCAAAAATTATAATAGAATTTTTCTTAGTTAAGTTTGGTTTAATAACTTTATCAGCACTTGAAAAAATGAAAAAATTGGCACCTTTAATATCATCTATTATTTTTTTTAATAAAACATATTTTTCTTGATTAGAAGTTTTAGAGTATAAATAGATATTCTCAAATCTTAATCCGTTTTCATGTGTGATTAGGTTATACATTATATTTGTTTTACCTGAACCACTAGGACCAACTATAATAGCACGTATAGTATCAGGTAATAATGGTCCGTGTCTTGATGGTTTCTTTATTATTTGAGCATCTACGTTTAAAATATCTAATTTATCTTTCTGTTCAATCAAATCCATTTTCTTATAAATACTCTAGAATTTTCAAATTATAATCAGTTATATGTGATGTGTTCAACCCGTAAGTGGGAATCAGATAAGACTGGTAAAGGTTTCGTAAATTTCCTTATAAATAGTCTCCCGTTTGAAGCCCATGTTCCAAAATATCAGTATTGTGGACCTGGTACGAAATTAAAAAAGAGGTTAGATCGTGGTGATAAAGGAATAAACCCATTGGATACTGCATGTCGTGATCACGATATTGTGTATGCAACTAGTAAAAATTTAGAAGATAGACATAACGCTGATAAGGTGTTAGAACTCCGTGCTTGGGAAAGATTTAAAGCAAAAGATACACCTAGAAAAGAGAAAATTGTAGCGTACGCAGTAGCTAACACAATGAAAGCTAAAAGAAAAATAGGTATGGGTTGTAAAGGTAAACGGGGAAGTGTTAATAAAATTAAAAATGGGACACGAGCTGCGATAAAAAAAAGAAAGGTTAAGAAAAATTATAGAGGTAAAAGACTGATTTTAACACCAGGTCAGACAGGTGGTGCAATTCCCTTAATACCTATTTTCGCAGGATTATCGGCACTTGGTAGTTTAATGTCTGGAAGTGCTAGTGTGTATAATGCAATCCAAAATTCTAAAAAAAAAAAAGGTAACGGATTATATTTAAAAAATAAAGGATCGAAAAAAAAAACTGATGAAAACGCTACCTAACAGACCACTTACATCTAGAGATATTATAAAATATGTTACAAAGTTTAATATCAGTCATTTCCGTGGCGTCTTTTCACGAGATGACTTACCTAAAAAACCTTATCAGATTGAATGTGGTATATTAAACTTGGACGTATCTTCAGGTGATGGAAGTCATTGGGTAGCGTTTTATAAAAATAAAGATAAAGTTATATATTTTGATAGCTTCGGTGATTTACCTCCACCAATTGAATTACAAAAATATTTTAAGGGAAACAAAATTGTATATAACTATACAAATTATCAAGATTATAACACATTTAATTGCGGACATTTATGTCTTGATTTTTTACAATGTATGAATCGATCACATTAAGTTTGACAGGTAATGATACAACATTATCTGCAAATTATTTTCCATCTCTAAACGTTAACGAGGACTCGGAAATAGCTTTGATATGCTTACAAACGTTTAATTCATTTCCGAACATAAATTCAACTAATAACAGATTGGAAATAGAAGTTATCGGAGATGGGGATAATAAATTTATTCAAGATGCGAAATTTAAATATGAATTTGAAGAAGGATATTATGATATTCAAGATATTAACAATAAAATTGCTAAAGAGTTATTAACCTTTAATAAACTAAACGGAACATATTTATCATTCAATATAATTATGGATCAAATAGATTTTAGATCATATATAAAATGTGATGGAATACTACATTTTGATATTTCAAACAGTATATGCTCTGTATTAGGGTTTGAAAAAAAACAATATTTTTCACGCAATGATATTCACCGATCAGAAAAAGCTGTAAATTTGAATACAATTAATTCTATAAAAGTGATGTGTAATATAGCTCAAGGATCATTCAACAATCATCTTCAAAGTCATTCGATTTATGAGTTTTTTCCGACCGGTAAAACAGGAACAAAAGTGACTCAATTACCACTAAACCTTATATATTATAAACTTAACAAAATAAATATTGATTCAATAACTATTCAATTAGTTGATCAGAACAATAAACCGATTGATAATTTCAGCGAGACATTAACAGTTGTTCTACATATTTAACGTCACGGATCTTAAAATTAAATTAAATTTAAAGGTTTTCTAAAAATAAATATGAATCAATCAATCACATTGAGTATAACTGGGAATGAAACCACATTATCTTCAAATTATTTCCCGCCTCTAAACGTGTACGAAGATTCTGAAATAGCTTTGTTATGTTTACAAACATTCAATTCGTTTCAAACATAAATTCTTCTAATAACAAACTTGCGGTGAAAGTAATGTCTAATAATAATAATGATGAAGGTATATGTTATATTGCATTAAAAACGGGATGTTACGAAATTGCAGATATTGACCGTCAAATTAAGAAGCAAATAAATTCTTACAATGAAAAATATGGTACAACTTTAAAATTCGATATTTCAATTGACCATAATGATTTTAGATCATACATAAGATGTAATGGTATAATTATGTTTGATATGGTTAATGGAATAGCACCTATATTAGGATTTGAAAAACGAGACTATTTTCCAGAGTATGAAACTCATCGATCGGAAAAAGCTGTAAATTTAAACACAATTAATTCTATAAAAGTGATATGTAATATAGCTCAAGGATCATTCAACAATCACCTTCAAAGTCATACGATTTACGAGTTTTTTCCGAGTGAAAAAATTGGGACAAAAGTTGTTCAATCACCGTCAAATTTAATATATTATAAATTAAATAAAATAAATATTGATTCAATAACTGTACAATTAGTTGATCAGGATTTTAATCAAATCCAAAATTTTGGTGAGACATTAACAGTCGTGTTACATATTAAACGTTACGGTTCTTAAGATGGGGTTAAAGTTCAATATAAACCCATTACTTCACATTAATCGAGCTAGTCATACGACTAAAGCGTTACCGATAACATCGACTAAAGTAAAAAAATTAACGGTGAAAAATAAAAAAATTCTAAAGGCTCTTGGTTATAAACTAAATAAAAATGCCTGAAAGTGATATTTTGGATATAAGTTCACGGTTTGAAACAGATTCTAAAATTACAAAAATTGAATATCATTCATATACACCGTATACGACTTCATTTAATAATAATGATGAAATACGTATATCAATCCAGCAAACGGATGTTTATCCATATCTACATGATAGCTTTTTATATCTAGAGGGAAAAATAACAGAAGCTGGTAAAGTAGTACTTTCTAATAATGGTTTTTCATATCTCTTTGATCAAATACGGTTAGAAATCAATGGTATAGAAGTAGATAGTACACGTGTTCTTGGTATCACTAGCTCCTTGAAAGGATACTTATCAGGTACCCCAGTTGACTATTATTGTTATGAAAATGCAGGTTGGACTTTTAAAAATGATACAAAGTCTACGAATAATGCTGGTGAATTTAGTGCATGTATTCCGCTAAAATATTGGTTAGGTTTATTTGAAGATTTTAAAAAAATATTAGTTAATTCTAGATTAGAACTAATATTAACACGAAGCCATAGTGATTTAAATGCTATAAATGTAAAAAGCGAAGGAAGTGCACCACAGGTACAGTCGATTTACATAAAATAGTGTGGAAGGTACCACATATTACTGTTGACGATGAAGAAAGGTTAAAATTATTTAAAATTGTAGAAAAAGAAAAAAGTTTGTTTATTCCTTTTAGATCATTTGAAACATTTGAGTACCCCGAACTGGGAACCACTACCAAAGCTGTGTGGAACTTAAAAACTGCTTCAAAATTAGAAAAACCACGATTTATTATAGTGGGTTTACAAAAAGGTCGAAAAAATCAAATAACAAAAGATTGTAGTGTATTTGATAACTGTGACCTAACAAACTTGAAAGTATTTCTCAATTCAATAGCTTATCCGTATGATAATTTAAATTTAGATTTTAATAAAAACAATTTATCAGTATTATATGATATGTATGCATCATTTCAAGAATCGTACTACGAAAAAAGTATACGCAATCCACTGTTGAGTCCTTCAACATTCCTAGAAAATGCTCCTATAATAGTTATCGATACTTCAAAACAGAATGATTCAGGTTCAGCCTCATCAGTAGATGTACAATTGGAGATTGAGGCATCAAAATCACTTACAGGTGTAACTGCTTATTGTTTATTAATTCATGATCGTATTGTAGAATATGTACCTTTCACTAGGGAAGTAAGAAAACTAGTATAAATAATTTAGAATTAAGGTTACATAATATTTAATGAAACAACATATATTAATAAATGATTTTTTATTTTAATCAAACAGTGTTCTTATTCAATTATTTTTTTTAAAAAAAAGTGTGTTTTCAGATGTTTTTTTGTGTTACAGGGAAAAAAAATGGTTTGAGGAGGAAAGTCCGCCTTAAACTTTTTAAATCTCCCTGCTCAAAAGTGCTCAGAACATACATTATGGTTTTTGAAAAACAGTGTTTTTTCGTGTTACAGGGAAAAAAAATGGCTTGAGGAGGAAAGTCTGCCTTAAACTTTTTAAATCTCCCTGCTCAAAAGTGCTCAGAACATACATTATGGTTTTTGAAAAACAGTGTTTTTTCGTGTTACAGGGAAAAAAAATGGCTTGAGGGGGAAAATCTGCCTTAAACTTTTTAAATCTCCCTGCTCAAAAGTGCTCAGAACATACAAATATATACTACTTACCATTGTATGTTTTATTAAATCTAAAAGGTACAATTGATTGATCTTTATCATTTTTTTGATGTCGATATGATTTCAAATGAGAAGCCCAACTTTTGCAACCAATTGTTAAATTACATTTATCACAATTTTTGGTAGGATATGTTTTTTTGTTATCCATTTTATTAATATTGTCATTCTCTTTAACTAAAGTTTCAATTTCATTTAAATCATCCATTTATTATATTCCATATTATTTTTTTTACATTCATTATTTTTAATAAAATAATTTTTATTAAAAATAACTTTAAAACTTAGTTTTTTGCAACTCTTCGTTATAAAAACTACCTTCAATCTCTTTATTGTTTAAATCTATAATTTTATATGTTATAGGATTTGTGTTTAAAATTTCTTTAATTATAAATATTTCTCTTGTCCAATTATTACTATATTTATTACCAAATGTTTTTTTATAAGCTTTTATTCTTACTAGCTTTTATACTTGGGTGATAGACCCACACTAAATTTAATTTTTGGTTTAGGTTTATTTTTTGTAAGAAATAATTTGTGTAAAACATCGTTTTCATAAGATTTATTTACTTCACAAGGTTTCATACCAATGGATCGATGTATATCTTTAAAATTATATTCATCTAATAAATTTTGTAAAATATTTATCCATTTTTTAGATTTTTGAACTTCAAAACATAATCTCATTTTCCCGTTTAATATTCTATTAAACCTTTCAATAATTGCAGATTTTTCTTGGTTTTGTGTATGATACATATAAATACCATATTTTTCTAATTTTGTTCCTGGTCCTAAGTAATTATAACCAGGCCAATGCAATTCAGGCAAATATGAACAATTCAAAAAATCATTAATAAATCCTGAACCTTTTATAATTTTCTTTGGTAAACATGAAACATATGAAAACAAATAATCTGCACCATTTTATGTTTTCCATTTCTCTAATACAAATATTAAGAATATTAAGTTTTTCATCATGATAAATATTATTTCCTTTTCTTTCTTCATTTGATATAAAATATATTTTTTTTACTATGGAACCTTTTGGTATTTTTACAACTTATTTTGGTAAGTTTGTTACATATAGTAATAAATATTCAATACCTTTAGGAGTATCAATAATTTTTTCCAGACTTGTTTTACATAAACGAAGAATACCAAGTTTTTCGTTATGAAAATTATTATTTCCTGCTCTTTCTTCTGCAGACATAAGTTGTAATCTATCTGTTAACTGTTTCATATTATTAATATAATGATATTCAATATGATCATCTGTGTATTTTACTAAGCCATCTCCTATTGGTTTTGTTATTGGCCTTTTCTTTTCACTAATTTCTTTCCAAATATCGCTAATCATTGATATATATTTTGCTCCTACACTTGATTTAGCTCTTCCTGTCGATTTATCATTGTTTTGATATATAGAATCAGTTCCAATTAACATTTTTTTATATATTTCAAAATCATCATTTGTATAACATTCAGGTCTGGTAACATCTGTATGTGTCAATAATCTCCACAAACCTGTCGTTCCTTCATATTTTTTCCATTTAAAAATATATCATCATTTTCAAATGTTATTATACATTTCCCAATCATGTGTTTCTTAGAAGCTTTAACATAATACATTCCAAAACAGTTCTTAGTTTTTACTGTTGGTACATATTTTGTAGCAATAGGACCTAATTTTATAGTATTTTCAGGCATTGGAGAATTAGTTATTGATTTTTTACCAGAACTTTTTGGTGTTCCAAAATTCTCTTCTGTACTCATTAATCTTTGTAATTCTGGATTTCTTGGTTTATAAGGAGTAGGTATTATCATTTTTTGAATATCATTATCAGTTTAAATAGCAACCTCTTTAACGTCATTAACAGATGATTCAACATTTGATAATGCTTTTAATATTGGTTCATAATGTTTTACTTTTTCTTCTATTTAAATTTGTTGGTGAAGATTGGTGTATATTTAATTTTTCAATATTATTTTCACCTTCATCTTCATCTTTTTTTATAACATTTAATTTTTTTCTTTTTGTTCTAAATCTGATTTTTTATAAGTTTTTTGTAAATGTTGTTTAATATGAATTATTTTTTTCATTATTTCTGTTTCGTTTTATAAATTAGTTCCTTTCTTAAAATTGTTTTGTGTTTCTGATGGCTCCTTCATAAATGGAACTTTTAAATTTTTTTTTATTTTTTTTTAAAATTTTTTTTGAATTTGTGTAATATCCATTTATTACACAAAAAAAAATAAAAAAAAAAACATCATCGTTCATCGATATTTAAAATATCATTACCTTTATTGTCATAGATTAAATTTTTTATTAAGTCTATTGTTATAAAACCATATGTTTTAATTTTATTTTTTTTATCATATGTTTTACAATGAGTTCTACAAATTTCTTTAAATTTTTCTAATGGTATTATTTTGCTAATCAAATCGGACCATATTTTTTCAATATAATAATTTGACTGATTAAAAACAATTAAAACATTCAAATTATTTCTTATTGTTTTTATGTCTACTGAAGTATAATTTTGTGTTAAATAAATAACACTAATATTTTTTGATCTCGATCTTTTATCAACTTTTGATTTTCTAAAAGAAAATCATCAAAAACCACTAAACTATTGGGTTCACAATCATCTACAGATATTATATCATCATTAGAAAAATGAGTGATTATAGAAGGTATGTCATCAAATATTTTTTTAAATTTTTTATAGACTGGTTGATCAATATTTTTTGTAAACAAATATAGATTTAAATATGGTATCCAATAATTTATAATCAGATTATACAACAGAGTTGTTTTACCACAACCCGATGGTCCTACTAATAAACCACGTGAAGGTATTTCAAATAAAGATTGTTCTTTATTTTCATCTTCAATACATTTTTTACTACAACTTTATTCATTTATTAAAAAAAATATATATATTTGCTATTATAAATAATAATGTATAATATTTTTAAAAAAATATGATCAACATATTGAAACAGTTCAATATAAAACTTTTTTACCTGTGAATAATTCACAACTTAAAACACCTAATAAAACTACAACTTTTAGAATAGATTGTATGGATGATTTTCTGAATATTGCAAATACAAAATTTTTTATTTATGGTAGATATTTGCAAAAAGATGGAAATGATTATCCTAAAGGAACAAAAATACAACTAATCGATAATTTTGTTGCATATTTATTTTCTAATATTATAGTTAAAAAAAATGGTAAAGTATTGGATGAATGTGAATATGTAGGAATTACTAGTACAATTAAAGGTGTGGTAAGTTATTTAGTAGATCAAAATGGACCAACTATAAACTCAGGATTTGCAAGCAAATTTGAAGGCGGAGGTTATTTTAATGCTATGGGTAAACTATCACAATTTGGGTTAGGATTTTTTAAAGACGTAAAATGTCCAGTTTTCAAAGGTGATATGGAAATAATTTTTACAAGAAACACAGATGATGATGCTTTGTTAAAAAGAGTTATACCAGGAACAGAAGATGGAATGATTATTATTGAAGAATTTACACTTCAAATTCCAATTATTGAATATGGAGTTCATAAAGTTTTATTGATAAATGAGTTAACAAAATTATCTCAAGAAAAATTATATACTTTCAATTTTAGATCATTGCAATGTATTGAAGAAAGAAATATATCAGGAAAAACTATAAAACTCGATTTAACAAGTCAATGTCGAAGTCTTAATTCTCCTTCGTTTGGAGGTGTAGTATTTCAAACAAACAAATTAAATACACAAGATCATGATCCTTGTGAATTTGATCATTGTAATGTAAAAAATTATTGGTTTGATTTAAATGGAAAACGTTATCCTGAAGAAACTCAAGATCTAGATTTTAAGAATGATAAATTTTGTGTAACTTATGAGAGTTTGATGGAGTATAAAAAAAATACTCTTAAAAATCATCAAGAACATCTGTTAATGTATAATGATCCAAATGGTTATAAAAGTTTTTAGAGCAATATATCTTGTTAACATGAGTAGACAACCAACAAATATTTCTGCAACTAAGAAAAATATTATTTTACATGTTGATTTAAATGAAGATTTACCTAAAAACACAATTTGTTATGTTTTTTTTGTCAGAGAAGATGAATTTTTATTTGATATTGAAAAACGTACAATTGAAGAATCTTTTAGTGGTTAAATAATGTTTTTTTTTTTCAATAAAAATATTTCTATTGAAAAAATATTTATTTTGTTTTTTCTTCAATTAGATCAAGATTAACAATAAAATCATCAAAATTAACGGTCAGATGGAACGGCCACCTGACAAGATTCGACAGGATCATAGTCAGATGACATGTCTACACACGACCTGATACGATGTTCGACCAGACAAAATTATCCTGTCGGCCCGACCAGATCATACTGTGTGTAGGGGCTCATAGATTTACTCGATGTATTTACTGGGGCACCAGGAAAGATTCATGATGCTCGAGTGTTTGCTTTGTCAGATATAAGCGTGTTACACACTACCTAATTTGGTCGGCCCGACAGGATACCTGACCAAATCAGACGTTGCGTACACACAGTACGACCACCACACGATGTAGTCAGTCTAGTTCGTGTCCACCACTTGAGGTGTTCGCATATCGAATTTGTGTTTTTTTACGAATGTAACAGTTTTACGATTTTAAATGAGTGTTCATCCATGCATTAAATATATTTGCGGCTTGACTATAATATCTAAATTCGTGGTCAAAACAACCCCACAATAGATTACCAGGTCTATACATAAACCACAATTTATCATGGCTTCGTTATCCAACAAACAGAAATTGGGAATTTGCCTAACAGCATTATCATTGACATTGACGTAAGAAAAGAGGAAACGAAGGATTTGGGCAAAAATATGGTTAATTGAATGATGAAAATTCAGCCACGTGACATTACTAAAAGAATTGGATGGTGATGATTTTCGTACCTATTTAAGAATGGATCACAAATGTTTCGACGAATTACTAAATTTAGTAAGACCATCGATCACTAAACAAAATACTCATTTGCGAGAAGCTGTCAGTGCCGAAGAAAGACTTGTTGCCACCCTAAGATATTTGGCATCAGGCAGAGAATATAATGATTTAAAATTTAGTACTGCAATTTCACCACAGTTACTTTCAAAAATAATTCCAGAAACGTGTCATGCTATTTTTAAAGTGCTGAGAAATTTTTTAAAGGTAAGAACAATTTGTTTTATAAATTAATATACTTACCTATTTAATCAACAATTACTTGTAAAATATTAATAGTGTATGTATAATGAAAATGAATGAGAGATGTCTTATAAATAATAACAATACATTTTTATAAATTGAAATGTTTTAATCTTATTCAAGTTATATTATTATAAATATTATTACAGATTCTTGAATAATAAAAATTCATTCACATTATATGAATGTTGTATATTATTTGAATCATTTGGTATTTCATTTGATATAGGAATTGGCATGGTTGTTACTGAAGTATGAGAAGTGTCTGAATGCAAAGAAATCATTGTAGAACTAGGTGATGGTGTTGAATAGTTATAAGAATTAGCATAGCCGCTTAATGAAATTGATGAACATAAAGTCAATTTTTCCAATTTTCCGTAAAAAATAACTTCTGAAATTAACTTTTCAGCAATACATTTTTGAGTTTTAGTCATTTCTGTTAGCTGTATTCCTATAGTTTTTCCATATATGTCTTCTGGGCTATCTACTTTAGACATTAAATGTTGTTCTCTTTCAATTAACGTTTGTTGTTGTTGTTGTTGCAACTTTGTACCACGTCGTTTCTTACCCAATGTAGTTGATGGTTCATTTACAATGCATTGTGCAACAGAAAACGAATGGTTAGAACAGGTGAATCAATTTGAAACCCAGTGGCAGTTTAATAATTGTGTAGGCGCAATGGACGGAAAGCATGTCCTAATCAATAAACCACCAGGAAGTGGATCTCTATATAACAACTATAAGGGTACATTCAGTGTTGTTTTATTTGCAGTTGTCACAGCTGACTACAAATTTATGTATGTACATACTGGTGTAAATGGGAGTGTTTCCGATGGTGGTGTTTTAAAACATACAACATTTTATAAAAAACTAACTTCAGGACAACTAATGCTACCACAACCTAAGTTGCTTCCTAATACAAATACAACAGCACCGTATGTTTTCTTAGGTGATGGTGCATTTGCAATATCTAAACACATTTTGAAACCATTTCCTCAAAAAAAAACTTAACACACGACAAGCGCATTTTTAACTACAGACTATCACGCGCGAGAAGAGTAGTTGAAAATGCGTTTGGAATTTTATCATCGCGTTTCCGATTGTTTAAAAAGCCGATAATGGTTGACGTTAAAAATGTTGATGTAATAATTCTAGCATGATGCGCTCTGCATAATTTTTTAAGTAAAAAATCAATAAATTACATAACAAATAACGAATATACGTCATTTCGACGCGGTAATCTCGACGCGCGTCAAATGGACGCAGTCATTTGGACGAACGACAATTGGGCGCATGCGTCAATTCGGCACATGCAATTTTGACGCGGTCTCTTTTAGACGCGAGTCAATGTTGACGCAAAACAAAAATAAAATATATATATAACATACATACTAGCCAATTTATATATCTGTATATCTGTATATTATAGTTTTCTTACCCATATGGTCACATATATCTAAATTGTACACATTTCATCATTATCTTTATTACGGTTCGCCGTTCAATTAAACCTATATCATTAATACAAAATACCATTCTGTTTAATTTATATATATAATAATAATACACGTAGAATAACTTATAATTAATACAAAATATATCATTAATAAAAAAATACTATTCTATTTAAACATACAATTTATAAAATTATACACTATTATTATTTTTTTATTTACTATTTATAAAATTTTAAATTGTGCGCAATACCTTGCAGCACTTCGTCGGTTGTTAAGTCACTTGAATTAGTACATATTTGAAACAATTTTTTTGATGAATCTTTGTACTTCTTTTTTTTTGTTGGAGCATATCCAGCAATTAATTGCTCTTTTGTTATTTTTGTTAAACTTTCATCTCTTTGCAATGCACTTATAAATTTCCATATCACTGGTTTTTTACATGTTATTAATGCCGAAAATGCATTATGCCAGCCCTCAATACTGTTATTGGTCCTTGGTAAATCAAGTTGAAGACGTTCTGAACAATTCCATATTTCGATAGGATATTGTGGTTGTCTACGTCGACCTCTCCTGTCCAAAATTCCTATCCACGTACTTTCGAAATAGGTAATTAGTGGAGACAACATATTTTTGTTTTCAATATAGAATTCGCTCTCCAACAAAACTTCAAAATAATTTATTACTTTGTCAACAGGTATAAAAGCAAGCAATATTAATTTTCGAACTTGTAATGCAAAATTTACATCCTCTATATATTTTGTTGTTAATCCGTAGTTTTGAATTTTTCGCCAAACCACCTGACTAAAATGAAAAAAACAGCCATGTATTTCTGTACTTGGAAATTCATTTTTTATAGAGTTCATTGCTGCTTTTTCAAAATCCGTTGTAAATGACTTTGGACATAAATCAAACTTTAGCGATTTTAATGCTTGAAACATTTTATTATACGTGACTTCCTTTTTATCGGGCAACAAAACATACACTAAGGGTATGATTTCACCAGAATAAACTGCATGAATCGTGTATAATTGACCAAATAAATTTGGGCAAGATGAAAACGTTCCATCCGAAAACCAATGATCCGAATTTCTTAATATATTTAAACTTTTTTCTGTGGAAAATAATAGAATTCGATTTTCATAAATACCGTTATTACTGCTGTCATATAATAAAAATTGTTCATTGTCCAACGTAATTTTAAATTTATTTGGAATTTCAAAATTGTATGATTGAGGGTTTGCAGGACTGGCTTCAACCGTTTTTCTAGCCCGCTGTATTGTTTTCTTCAAACATTTTGTACTCGGTAGCTGTCCTACTACTGCACATGGTAACTAAAATAATATTAACGCACTCTAATAAGTTTACCTTACAACGGAATTTATAAATGCTATTTTATTACCTGTGCTGATATTTCTCCCAGTATAGCTCTCGTAGTTGCTACTGTTGTTGTTGCATGTTCCTTTATTAAATTAACAGTTTATTTTGCTTCAATTTTTGAAATGTCTGGTACATGGTTGTGATCTATGAATTTTATTACATCTCCTACAAGTACAATTGAGAATTTAAAAATTGGTCACCAATAGTCTACAACATGTAGGATTATATAAAAAAAAACAAAACTACTCGAGTAAGTCAACGAGAAAAAATAATAAATGATGGTAATAAATGGACACTATTTATGTTATTATGTTAAAAATAATTTATTGATTTTTTCCGTAGTTCTGTGTCTGAAGTTGTCAAAATATGAAAAAAACATGAAAAAATAATTTACCTTGCATTGTATGTGCTCGTCCAGGACAATTTTTGATTTCATTACATCTCCATCTTTCACCTCTATCTTTTTTATGAATAAATCCATTATAAACTAAGAGATCTCTTCCCCGTTGACTTTTAATGAATTCTAATGGCATGTTAAAAAAAATACGTACCTACTCACTTAGCGATGTACAGTACACTAACGCATACGTGGATTTATAATGTATGGGTTTAATTGAACGGCGAACCGTAATAAAGATAATGATGAAATGTGTACAATTTAGATATATGTGACCATATGGGTAAGAAAACTATAATATACAGATATACAGATATATAAATTGGCTAGTATGTATGTTATATATATATTTTATTTTTGTTTTGCGTCAACATTGACTCGCGTCTAAAAGAGACCGCGTCAAAATTGCATGTGCCGAATTGACGCATGCGCCCAATTGTCGTTCGTCCAAATGACTGCGTCCATTTGACGCGCGTCGAGATTACCGCGTCGAAATGACGGGACACCCAAATAACTGTGTAGACAGAGAGGACTTTGAAAGTGATACACTCCGAGGAGGTCTTTGGCGGCAGGAACAAACATTGTTGGATGTAAATCGATGTAATCAATCAAATACAGAAGAAGGAAAAACCGTCAGGAACATATTTAAAGAATATTTTAATGGTGTAGGCAGTGTAGATTTCCAAGAAAGGATGATAAATGTATTGGGAAACTAAAATTTGTATAAATATACATAATATAATATAATATATTAATACCCAACATCAGATATATTTTTTACGCTGTGGCTATATCCCCGAAAACTATGATAACAAATGTAATTAGTTTTATTGTATGATTTATTTTTGATTACATTTTTTTTATTGTTTTACATTTTAATCATATCAATTCATAAATAATTAATTAATATATATTAATATATATTTATTAATTAATATAGGCTATAAAGCCATAAAGGTAAACATATTACTGTCTTTATAATAGTTTATGTTATATGTGTTACCTACCTAGTTAAATGTATAATGTAATATTGTTTTGATTTTTAATAAAAAAAAAAAAAAAAAAAAAAAAAAAAAAATTAAACATTATAATAAATCGTTACCTCATCATCACTTCTGAAATCGATAGTGTCACTTCCACTTATATTTGAGTTTTCTTTTTCATTTAGAAATGTTAGGTATTCAAAATACCAAGATGGCACATAAATATCTTTTAGACCAGCACCAGTTCTTTTACTATCTTGTACCTGCAATTATTATATATTATGTATATTATGTCTGACAGAAACAACAAGACTATTTATAAAATGTTTTTATTAAATTGTTATTAATTATTCTCCTATTATAAATACTATAACAATATATCAAAGATGATAAAATAAATATTAGATTCAAAAATGTATTGATTATTTTATTTTTAATTAAGTTATAAAAAAGTATATGTTAATTCATTACTTTTCATTAACTAGGTATCTTATTTTAGTAAAATAAAGCTGTATCAATGTTACCCCACTATATTTAAGTTGAAATAACTCAAAAAGTAATAGTCAGAAATAATTTTTTCTGGTAACATTGATAGTTTTACTACTACACCATTTAAAACAGTTTAAAAAAATAGAGGGTATCAAAGTTACCCCACAAGAGGTCTAACATTAATAGCAACACTTAATAATTAAAAACTATATGATACGATTTTCAAAAAAAAAAAATTTTCTTTTATTACTTAAGATAATTATATATATGAGGTAAACTTATTAAGAATATAGATGTTTTTTTTAGTTTTACTGTAGTAAATTGAAAAATAAACCTAAAATCCATTAGAAAACTATCAAAGTTACCCCATTCTACGGTATATTAATCATTAATTTTCTTATTTATAAAGTATTAACTTTAGACAATTTTTGTCTTTTTTGTTTTTAATAATAATAAATAATGAATATTAAAATTACCTACTTTTAAAAATAATTGATTTGTTTACCTTTTTAAATTGTCTTTTGTATGCAGCTCTCATATTCTCAATTTTCTTTTTTACAGTTGCGATACTAGCGTCATTGTCTATTATTTTTAACTTTTCTTTTAATAACTCAAGCGCCTGATTTCTTACATCCTTGTTGCAGTACTCCTTAGAAGTAATGTCCCATAAACATGTATAAGATTTGTACAGTTCTAAAAAATCCGAAATCACTTCTCGTTCTGTTAAAACAGCAGTCATTGTAAAATGTAAATGAATTAAATTTTAAAATGTTTTATATATTTTTAATTAAACTGGAAGTAGATAGGTACTAGGTGCAGACGTGTTATCACGTTAACCTCAATAAACCAACTAAAATCCGCCCGACAGTGCTACACACAATATGATTTGGTCGGACGGTCGGTCGGGCGATCAGATGATATTGGCCACCTGACAAGACCCGACAGGATTAAAGTCAGACGACACGTCTACACACGACCTGACATGACGTCTGATCTGACCAATTTATCCTGTCGGTCCGACCAAATTAGGTAGTGTGTAACACTCTATAAGTAAAGAGCTTCCTCTTATGTGTGGAAAAAGTACTATATTATTGTTGATGGAGCATATAGTATTAGAGAGTGGCTCTTAGTGCCATATAAAAATTATGGAAACTTAACTCATTCAAAATTAAGTTTTAACAAAACATTTTGTGCAACAAAAGTTTTGATTGAAAACTCTTTTGGCCTTCTTAAACTCGATTTAGACAACTTATTCAGGTTAATATCCATTCTATAAATAAAATAACTAAATTTATTATATCATGCTGTGTGTTACATAACATGTGTATAGATATGGGTGATTATATTGATTTAGACAATGAATTAACATCAATAGCAGATCTTGAAACAAATCAGATTGATGCAGATATTATTCTTAAAAGAAATGGGGAAACTAAACGGGATGCCATTAAAAATAGTTTACTTTATTTGTAATTGATATAAAATTAATAAAATATAATAATACAAAATGTATGGTAATTTATTGAGTTTTTTTACATGATTTTAGTTAATTTTTTAAAGTTTAAAAAAGGAGTTATCATCAGTCTTTTAATAAAAATACATGACAATATAAATAAAGTATTAAAGTAACATTTCTTGTTAAAATCCTAAAAGGTTATAAAGTTTATATGATTGATAAATTGCCAAATGCCAATATACGGTTTACACCGTAGTAGTAAAACAAAACTTAAGTATAATTTAAGTGTATAACAGTATATGTATAATAATATAATAGTATATATAATTAAATCACTTCAATATATTTTTTATAAGGTTCATTTTTTCTTTATGGCGCCCTTCTTTTTCAACCTCTTTCATTTTAAGAAAATCTAATAGTGTGTTTACATCAGTGGTTTTACTTTTAAATTTATTTTTTTTGTGGTTCAGATTGTTGAGAACAGTCTTTTTTACAGTTCATAACAACGCTCTTAGCACTACGCAACACTTCAGGCAAAATGCTGTCATCCTTTTTGGTTATTAAAGCCCATTCCTTTTCATATGTGTCATTTAAACGCGATGCACCCGTCTTCCTATTATTGTCAATAATAGTTTTTTTTCGTTTACACACCGTTTTGTACCGATTCTCTACTTGTAAATATGTAAATCTAATGCCAAATTCCTCATCTATGTCAGTTGCCAGTTGTTTCCATAAATAAATTTTTTTTTGAATTTCTTTATTGGACTTCACAGCTAATCAACTTAGAATATTTTTCCAACATAAACTTTGTAATACCTTCAGTCCATGAACTGTTATGATTATTCTTGTTTAATAAAGGCTCTACATCATTAGTATTGATTTGGCTATTATTTGGTAAATGCACAATATGATTTTCATCTTCATTCTCATTATCGAAATTCAAGTTATTTTGTTCATTTATGGACTGAACTGAAGTGGAAAATTTTATATTTCTAGAATAATATAAATAGTATTAAATACAGTATGACGTATGTTCAAAATTATTTATTAACTAAAAATATACTTTAACTAGGCATAATAAAATACATATGTGCAGAAAGTACTTATTTGTTATGTAAAATAGATAAATAGGATGTGTTAAAAATTAAAATCTCGTATAACAATAGATCATTATAAATCACAAAATAAATTATTGTATTTACCTCTTGGGAATTGAAACTGTAATTTGACTGCCATTTTTTTTTTTGAGTTCTTCCACATTCAGTTCGATAACATTTTGTTCCACACAACTAGTGAGAAAATCTATTATACTTTGAATACAATCATCAGTACCTAAATGATTATCAAGTATTAGATCAAAAAAGTAAAGTATAAATTTCCTCCCACTGTCCTACTTAAATTAATTAATGAACAGACTACAGTTTATTTATAAGCAGGGCTCAGGATAATGTTTAAGTCCTTATTTTGATGATTTTAAGTATTATAAGTCAATAGCCCCATTTATAAGTTATATTTTTAGCTTGTACTTTAAAATTAAAAGTAAGTATAGTTTTCCTTAAACGTATGAATATATTTAAATATATTTTATGAACAAGGTAGAATTTTAGAAGTGGCTAAGTAAACAATAAGAGAAACCACCCCCTCAGTAAAAATTAAATAGGGCAATGCCTGCACTCGTTTATTAGAAAAATTCTATCAAAAACACATTTAAGATTTGTAGTTTTTAATTTGTATACATTAAGGTATGTAATATTTAATATATTTTGAATAAGTAATAAATATTAAATGTTATTGGTACATTATATTTATTATTTAAATTATTTTTCAAATGAGTTCTGAAATAAAAATATTTTTCTATACATTGCAAAGCAGATAACCAGAATTTTCCAGGTTCTGCATATTATGCTGAACGTACTATACAAATAGTTATAAAATATATGTAATATGCTTACCAGCAGCTTGCTGTATATAATCCAAAGCATTTTCTTCCAGGTCGAACAAAAGTCTTTTGTGGCCCAACAAACATCCATCAATATCGATTTGTAAATTAAACGTTGCCATTTTACAATTATAATATTATACAATTTTAGCAAATATATTAGACATATATTAGTACTACAGTAAAATAGTGGGCTTGAAAAGTATAGACCAAATACATATAATACAAATACAACGATAGTACGATATTATGAATTACGATTTACGATACCTATTACCTATTTACCTACCACAATTGAAGACACATTAATATACAAATTTGGAAGTTATAATAATATAACTAAAGCGCGGGTTTTTCCAATACATTATCAATTTATCATAATCAACTGCTATTAGTTGAAAATGATAACGGGGTTATGTTTCATCTCCGTTTGCACTGGCCTGCACCAGTGCGATTATCAGTGAACCATCCGAGAGCGACCGTGGTGCATAATGCAGAGCGGTGGAAAACGCTATAAATCAGATGAAACAGATCTTATCGTTTTAAATTTTTATTATGATAACAATATCATAATATGAAAATACCTCCTAAACGTCCACTATACGCAAGGTTTATAGATACTAAAGGTTGCCTCATAGTCATGAAAACAAACTCAAACCCCCTGCACCATTCCCGACCTAGTGACGTCATTGTCGTACAACATCGGCGGCGGCTTGCCCGAGACTTCATATTCTATACGTATTTCGTCGTACAATTTACACAATCTCTCTAGAAATTTTTTTTTCGAGTTTACCATTTAGAATATATTTTAAGCCACCTATATAATATAATATTATACGCATTTTCTATTTTTATACATGATAATGGCCTTTTTTTTTACAATACCTAATAATATTTAATGATATTTTGTTATTATATGTGTAATATATTATTATAAAGAATAAATTACATCAGCCATATTTACTAAGTCAAATAGTGTTTAAAAAGTACCGTGTGTGACTATAAAGGAATACCTAATACGTTTAATTTGTAATATATAAAATAATAAAAAAATTATCTTAAAAATAGTATTTTATTTTTTTATTTTATTAAATGAGAAAAAATCAGTCATGGTATGGTACATTTCAATAATTTATAATGACAATGCATAAAATAACAAAAGAATATTAATTGATATTTTTTACAGTCTATAATTATAAAATCCTACTAATAATACAAATTATTTTAAGATAGGATGTTTAACATAATTTTTAAGCCACAAATTATAAAAAATTCAGTCAAAGTAAAGTACATTTAAATTTGTTATACTTAATAATAATAAAAATAATAATTGAAAAATGCTTATCATAATACATATTTGTTAATGACTCGATAATAAAAAAAAAATTGTAACAGAATAGTTAATTTAAAATTAGTGTTAAGTACATAATAATAAGTATAAAGGTTCTGATAAAAATAAAATATTAAAATTTAACAACCGATATTATGCCCTATGTCATCAGCCTTTTAAGTTTTTTCATTTTCTGTAATTGTGCTTTTGCTTTTCGTTTTTTAATTAATAAGTTTTAATGTTGGTTTAAGTATCTCATCCTAATAAAAACTCTTTGTTTGATGTATGTTTGAATTACAGGTTTGTATTTTTCCTCAATTTCCATTTGACGGATAATTTTATTGGTCAGATATTTTACAACTCCAAGCCTTTTAGGAATTTGATTTTTTGTTATTTTTTTAAACAGCCTTTCTATTCTAATAACTTGATTTTTGAAATCTTGACTAGGTGCAATTAAACCAACATAAGATAAATGATGTATCCATGTTGGTATTTGATAGTCATGTTCTAGTGGGCTTTCTAAATTACATTTTGTTATAGTCGAACCAAGTTCTGGAAACTGTATTTTAAATTTTTTGGCAACCCAACCTGCCAAGTATTATGTAGCATCTTCTTCCATTTCATATTTATTGTCAATATCTTGTAGAGAATCGTTATCACTTTCTGTAGTACTTCCACTTTCATCTAAATTGTTAACATTGTTTATTTTTAAGTTTATTTTTTCCTAAAATCAACATCCTCAGTCTATAAAGGGCGTTTAAAGGTGTAGGGTGGTCATCCAATCCACCTCTTCCACGTAATTGAGAAAATAAATTTTCGAGTGCATCTTGGTTTATTTTGCATGTTAACATATATTTCAACCCGTTTTGTTGAAGTATTTTGAGAAGCACTTTAGTCCCATGAATTTGCATAAGAATAGCTTTTTTGATTTTTATGCATCATTTAGCTAGGTATATGTTGAACGCGAAATTTAATCATACAAGTTTTTGAAATCAATGTTGTCATTTTGTAGTGTTTAGAAATGGTATATCTAATATTAAGTTTATTCAAACAAAATATGATAATAGTATTAATAGGGCCTGAAAGTTCATACATTAAAAACTATCAAAATATACGCTTAAAATCACTAAAATATGAGCTAAATGTGTATTTTGTTTGTTTTTACGTTAAGGTTTTTTTTTCTGTAAAAATAATAATTCAAAGATGGGAAAAATATCCTCAATTTTAATATGATTTAATATGTTATATTATTTACTTCAAGAATTAAAATTTACAACTATGGATTTTGAATATTTTGTTAGGGTTTCAAATACAAATGAATGAAAATTATCAGCCCGACCAAGCAATGACGCTAATAATTTTAATCAGGTTTTTATTTCATATTGGTAACGTTGAAAGGACATATTTTTCAACAAATACATTTTGAAATATACTCAAAGTCCGACAATATCATGAAATATTAATAAAAAAAAAATAATAATAACACTAAAATGCAGTAAAATGCAATTTTATTTTAAGTATGCTTATACTCGTATTTTTAAAAAACCTCAAAATACCTATGCGAAAATATGTACATTAAAATTTTATTTTTGAACTCTTTGGATTGTGATTCAAACTTTTATCTCATCCAGCAACGTTTTGATGCACTCGCCACTCAATAAAAACATGCAAATGCATGAACTTCCGGGCCCTAGTTATTACCTATTATTTAAATTAAAAAATATATTTAGGTTCCTAAATTAGTCAAAAAATACAGGTACCTATTTGTATAAATTTTAAATAATTTTATGCTGTATAATATAATTTAATTTATACCACAATTTGGTATTAAATAGCTATAGCCTATTTATTTACTGTATGATATTTGTTTATAATTTTATATTATAAATAATAAATATTATTTTATGATTATAAATAGAACAATATACAATATATTACGTATTGTAATATTATGTACGTATACATATTGTTATAATGTGTTGTTTTTTTTTATTTTCAATACAATGATGCGATTTTACCTATGTAATATATTAAGCTTAAATTAAGATATCAAACATACGTTTTATGACTATAATAAATTGATAGTTAGATAGCGTAAAGATTATTAAGGTTGCATAAGAATGCATCGGCGTATAACAGAAGCACAAATGTCTATTATTATTATTCATTGATGGCATTTTATAAATTAAAATACAAAATTCAAATGTTAATAACTATTAACTTCTTTATTTATTTATGCATAATTATGAATGATACGTCAAAACTCATTAAAAAATAAATCGTATATGAATCATATTTCAAAAAATTTTTGTTCCCATTTGAATTTTAAAATTTACCACTAAAATTTCCCCTTTTTAATTAATAAAAAAAAATTATTAATATCGAATTATTTTAGATTATATGATTCAAAAAGGTTGACGTAGAAAATTTTATTAAAATTAAATAATCTTAAAGTTATAAATCATCATATCTTTAATCTTATATCCATGAATTTTAAAGAAATTCTCTAATGTTCATGCTTATATCACTATTATCATTGATAAAATAATTAAATAATACAAAACGCTATTATCACGGTCTCAGACTCTTATAGGTTATACCTACATATTAATATATTATTTTATTTTATAAAATTTAATTAAAGTCATCGATTGTCAGATTAAGAAATGCAATTAGGACAACATAAATAAAAATAATCTGTAATTGGTAATAAACTAATAATATCAAGCAATAATACTGATATACGTTTTGTATTGCTACTGTTTACTGTAATAAATTGATAATTACATACCCAGATAATTAAGGTCGTACAACAGAAGCACTTTTAGTATTAATTATTCACTGTAGAATTTTATAAATTAACACCAATATTCAGATGTCAATAACTCCTTCAATTATTAAGACATTTTTGTTAATGACCCGTCAAAATTCGTTTAAAATTAAACTGTGCACAAATCATATTTCAAAAATATAGGTTCCCATTTGAATTTTTAAAGTTACCCCTCGAACCTCCCCATCATAATTAGTAAAAAAAATATTTAATATCAAATTAATTTAAATTATATCATTCAAAAAGGTTTTCATATATGTAATTTTTTCCTAATTTAAGTAGATCATGCTGATATCTGCTGTCACATGAAATTTGGAACACTATGTATATTAACTAAATTGTTGATAATAAGTTTATAAATATAAGTATAATATGATATTTTATTGTTTCAATTTTCAATATAATATGTACAATCTTATTTCTTACCTTTATTTCAGTATCTAAGCCTTCTTTTAACAAATTATCGTTTTTGATAGTATCCTTTGTAATTTTTTTGACAATAATTGCAATAGTAGAATCACATTTCAAATTCCGATTACGTGTTTTCAATTCAAAGTTTTTTGATTTATTTTTTTCATTATGTTGACACTTTTGAAATTTGACGAAACTCTATCCAGTTGGTTAACGTTTCTTCAGAAAACTTGTTAATCCAATCTTGAGTTAGTTTTGATAAATCATTATTACTATCAAAGACAGTCCGTATTACAGCATCAAAATGTTCACAAGTTTTAAAATCACTATTTAAAACAACACACGATGAATCAAACTTAAAAATTTGACTTACCTATATCCATTTTTATTTTAATGAAGTATCTAATAATTAAAATTACCGCAGTAAATAGGTATCTGGTATACTTATACGCCACATAGAACGCTGTGAACACACTAACAGATATTTACAATTTTATCTTATTTGGGTACATTTTACAGACAAGTTTGAGAGTTACCCTGTGCACACAAATAATTGATATAATAATCGTTATAAACTTATAAAGATAACTGATAATATAAGATGTTGTGGCGATATGGCTGGTATCACCACTCGCGATCGCGAGAGCAGTTTGGCCAACCTTTATGTCCTCAGTGAATTATATATTTTATACTTGTAAATTATTTTGTGTATTATTCTTGTCACCGTACGAACTGTCGCGACTTTTGTTTCCCCCCACACCGCTGCCTACCGTTGCAAGCAAGTCGTCCGTCGGGCTACTTTTTACGTTCTCTTCGCTCGCGCCGTTCTTACGAACAAGTCGCAACGTCTCCCTACGCTCTTCCGCGAGTTTTGTCACGATCCGCGTCGTCTCCCTGCGAATTGTGCTTGCAACGCGTAACGCGACCACGTTCGACGACGAAACCGTTTTTAAATTATTTTTATTAGTGTTTAATAAATTATTCGCCTTTTACTGGCGTACATTCGAATCTTTAAACATTCGTGTATTTATTTTTTACCTCACCCTACGCGGGCGGTAATAGTCTCAGGCCACGCGCCTACGATAAATACATCGGCGTTCGAACTGTTGGTAATATCGGTGGAAACTACCAGTACCTCGCCCGTTATTACCACATTAGTGACCTCGTTTTCCTTCTCGCGCGACCGTTAATTCGACGCCACACGTGCCCGAAATCTCTGTGTTCTAACTACTACGGTCTGAAGTTCCGAATTTGGACAAAGTTCTACACTCTGCTAGAAAGGTATATGAGCCTAGACTCGTCCCCTTTCAGGAAGAGGCACCGGATGTCTTCCTAAAAAAACATACGGCAGCGTCAAATGAGAACAGTTGGAAGACTGTTCACCACCGTCAAACCAGGAGTTTTTACACCCCTCATTTGCGGCAGGGTTTCAAATGACTACCAGTTTGGTTTCAAAGTGTATCAGACCTTTTAACTAACCACTGGTGAGGCCGCGGAACTATCCAACCTACTACTTAATATGGTTTAAGCAACCGCCATGTAATATACTCTCACCGGCAGAGTGGCTGGGTTCCCGGGAGAATTCGGCAATTCCCTTCTCCTCTACCCTTTGTTCCTGCTTCCTCCCGAGCCTTTCTCTCCTACACCTAGCCAAACGGCCACATTGTCTCGACCGTCATTGATTGACCGTCAAACAGTCTCTCAGCCAGCCTTTGTCGGAAAACATTCCAGTTGGCTTTCCGAACATTGAATCTTTTTCTTTCCCATTCGTCTTTACTCCCCATCTCATTTGCGTCGTAGCTGAACACGATCAGTCGATGATCACTAGATACCGCGTTCACGACCACCCCCCAGTCACGGATGTTCACGGCGGCTCTTTCCGACGCGAGCGTCAGATCGAGTATCGCCGATCCCATACTGGACTGAAATGTGGGTGTCGATCTCACGTTACAGCAGATCATGTTACCCGGCATGATCATGTCCCCCACCTTCTCTCCTTTCATGTCTGTAGGCGTGTCGTATGGTGGGTCTCTCCTAGAATATATAGGAAACGCATCGACGGATTACATCGATCATGAAATACATACCGAGGGCAGCTGTTCGGAATTTTCTGAACAACTCATAGCAACGCCTTCTACCAAGAAGTCGGGCCCCAAAAGGCATTAGATCGGAGATGGTTAAACCACTTACCGAGGCTTCGTAAGAAGCGAGAACTGGAAGTGACCTTAAACAGTTGAACCAGGATCGTTTTCTAGCTGACACTAGAAACCGACCAAAAAGTGCGACTTGCAACTCGAAAGCATTTTCATGGAAAAACACCGGTGAATGCTGAGGCTTCACCGGGTGACTTTACCTATCTGACATTAGATAGGGATGTCGGCGAACCTCCAGGCAGATTAAAAACTGCCTGGAGGGGGTTGACCCCGGTTATTAATTTAACTGGGGTCAAATGCGATGCTGACTTTTATTAGTTGGCATAGACGCGTTCGGACCGGCACTACACTGCAAAGTGTTAAATGTGTCGAGAAAAACCGAAAGGTCCTTCATCGGATCTGCCTTGCGGATTTAAAGGGCGAGAAGTGTTCTTAATTGAACGTTTCAGCAACCTCCTAAGCTCAGGTATTTAGCTATGAGAATTAGGTTGGCACGGAGGAGGTTAATATACCGTGTCTATAATGATTCCGCGGTCCCCTGGGAAGGGCTGGGTAGAAATTCCTTACTATGTCAGAGAGGCGCAGTGACATAGTGGACCTATAAATCGTCCTCTATTCGTGGGAATAAGTATGGAGAAAAATTTAAGTAAAAACAACAACGAGATAATGGAAACGGATCAGGAAAAGAAAGGACAGTTGGTAGAAAACAGGAAGGTAAAATCGCCCTTTATCTTTGTTGGGACTAACGAGGAGTAAACTCCGACGAGTCACAATAAGAGGCACACTAAGTGCGCCTGGGGCGCGTGGTGATGCACGGACTTTGGGCCTGCAGGCGCTAGGCGGAGCGCGGAGAATGGAGTACTCACTCCATTTAAAAAATTAAATGAGGGGTCACGACCACCGTGTTATCTGCGAGCGCAGCGTCACGGGCCAACCACTATCCCTCGTGTATCTGGAATAGAAAATAGTAGGGATGCGTATGTCCTAGCTACAGCCTACGATGGACCGCTGGCCGAAACGTCACACTTTAGACGCCTAATATTAGTATTAGGGAAAAGTACTACGGGAACGACGTCTGGACCCAAGTATCGGGGAAACCCGGTACGGACGTCTGGGATCGGATTCGTAGTGGCAATCATGAAAATGACGAAAGTGGCTAATGATCGTATGCTGATCAGGTGAAAGTTAACGGTGAGTATTCTCCCGGGAACCCAGCCACTCGTCCGGTGAGAGTCTTCCAACTGTTCTCATCTGACGCTGGCGTATGTTTTCCTGGGAAAACATCCGGTGCCTCTGCCTGAAAGGGGACGAGTCTAGGCTCATATACCTTTCTAGCAGAGTGTAGAACTTTGTCCAAATTTGGAACTTCATGTTCAGTTTGTGGCATACACTAAGTTCTGTAGATATTTTACTAATCAATGATTCAAGTGGTTTTTTGTTAATTATTTGGTCTCCTATTAAAAATCCTGTATCAAGCAGCCAATTTAAAATAGTTTTAAAATATGAGGTACACCTGGGACATAAACTATTTCTCTACCATTTGGGATAGAAAAAACAGGGTTTTCGTAGTTAATGTCTAATGCTTTCCACAAGCCAATATTACCACCTCCGCAGTCACTCACACAACAAATTATTTTGAAACCAATTTCATCAAGTTTTCTATTACATCAAATATAATTTCTTTAGTCATTTTCTTATCAAAATCAACATATACTTATTGTTTCCAATTTGATGCAATACCTCTGGCCATTATCACAAGCATTTGACTGTGAGGACTGATAACTTCATCACGTACAACATCATATTCTAGAGTACTAGCCACTTTAACTTCATCGAACATTAAAACCGTGAACTTCTCATAACTTTGCATACCTTCTCCATTAAGCTTCATAATTTTGAGAACGTCTTCAAGAACTCCATTCCTCAAATCTATACTCTTAGCTCATCGTTTCAAAGATGATATTTCTGCATAACATAAAAAACATACTTAGTTAATATGCAACTAAAATTGAGAAAAATGTATCCTACCAGGCAATGGATAATTCAATTCTTTTTTGACATAAATATACGCACGCTTGCTGAAATACCTAAGAGTGAATGCTTTAGAGATTTCATCTCTTGAGTCTTGACCAATGTACTTTTTTCTTTTTTTTCATCATAAGATCAAGTTGGTTTTGTGAAAAAACAGATGAAAGGTATTTTCTGGCTTGAATTTCAATATTCCTGATTTTATTTACAGATAATTGTTTGATTTGTTTACTTGAAGATTTCTGACTTTTTTTTATTAGAATATTTAAATTACTGATATTTTTCTGTAATTGTTTTAGTTGAGACCGGAGTGATTCGTTAATCTTGATTAAAGATTCATTTGAATTTTTAACAGAAATCAATTCATTTTCTTGCAAATTTAGATCAGTTTTAAATTTATCATGGTCTTTCAATAAATCTCTATACAGACATTTATAATCAATGATTTCAGGTGGTTCTTCAGTTGAATCATGTAATAATATAGACTCATTTGAAGATGATTGTATTTCTGTATTAAGAGCCATAGTAATAACCTAAGTATGCAAAATGCAATAATTTAATACTAGTATTGTATAGACTATAGTGTTCTACCAGGTACTAATAATTTTAA
Source organism: Schizaphis graminum (assembly GCA_020882235.1). Lineage (NCBI taxonomy): Eukaryota > Metazoa > Arthropoda > Insecta > Hemiptera > Aphididae > Schizaphis > Schizaphis graminum. Next base: position 18,025,800 of record CM037036.1, read on the forward strand.
TAATTTTTGATCCAATTGATATTTTGTGTTACTTTTTTTTTTTAATGATTATTACAGTTTTAGTCTATATTACAAACATATTTATTATTATTTTTTTTTTTATTAAGAAAAAAAAGTAAAAAGAAAAGTAAAATATTTGCTGTATTGAAAGTTATTAAAGATAGCATTACCTGGTAGGATACCCAGTATGACAAAAATATAGCATAATTTGAAGAAGTAGAATTTAATTATATAGCATTGGTATTCTACTGACCTGTTTGGAGGATTTAGCTTCCATTCTTTTACTGCGATTAGAAGTTGATGTGGAAACTTGATTTCCTTGTATACAAAGCCCAGGCAGGTTTAAGGAGGGAATGGCATCAAGTATTAATCTCCGTCCTTTAGGAGCATATCCTAATAGTTCGGCTTGTAGATCACGGATAAATTTGTCATTCTTAAAATGTGCTGAACATATTATGAATGAAGAAGCAGGATTCCAATTGTCAGCACGTTTACATTTCAGAATCCATTCTTTCTGCAGTATCAATTTCTTTGGAAACCTAAATATTAAAAATGTATTTATTTATAAATATTTAACTTATGAAATCAGATAAAATAAAATAATTTTAAAAAAATTCTAAAATTATTCAATTAAATTGGAGTAATTGCCGTTCCGAGTATAACAAATCTAGTTTAATAGTTAGATAAAAAACTCATAGTTCTTAATTATAATACAAAAATAACCAATAGATACAGCTTTACTTCTGACCAATTAAGGAGTTTTTTAAAAAAAAATTATAGTGTCTTAAAAAAAACAATTATAATAAGTAACTAGTTGTTGTATTAACATAACTATACAAGTGAGTAGTAGGTGGGGCACTCTGGTACACTTTATCATAATTATCAGAAATAGATCACAAGATTGATTTTAAACACAAAAAGATCACAAGATAGTTTTTAATCAGAAAATCATCACAAACTTCACACTTTATCATAATTATCAGAAATAGAACACAAAATGCTATTAAACACAAAAAGATCAGAAAAATGTTTTTAATCACAAAAAGATCACAAACCACAACCTTTAGCATAATTATCAGAAATAGAACACAAAATGCTATTAAACACAAATAGAACACAAAATGATACTAAAATATGAAAAGATCAGTAAAATAACTTTAAACACAAATATAACACAAAATGAAATAAAATCATCAAATGCAAAATCTATCAAAAAGAAATTGAATAAATAAAAATGAAAATAAAAATTATAATAAACAATGGAACAAATAAATTCTATAAGAATATTAGAAAATATGAAAGTCTCTGAGCTTAAGTCAATAGCAAATGAGGCAAAACTTAAGGGATATAGTACCCTTAAAAAAATTGATCTTATATCAAGAATAAGGAAAGGTCATACAATTCGTGATTTAAAAATTTCTGAGCTTAAATCATTAGCAAGAAGTTATGGTATAAGGTCTATTTACAAACTTAATAAAGATAATTTAATAACAAAAATCAACAAACAACAACCTTTTAGTAAATTTAAAGAAGATATTTTCAAGACTGATAATAGTTCATTAAACAATAATCCGTTTCAGAAGTTAGAAAAAACATTTTTCACTGAAAAAAATTATTTTAATAGTTCATTAGAAAAAACACCAGAGGTTTTTGAGTTGATAGATGTAATTCAATTGAATAAACAGGTCCAAAAAAAATTTAAGATACACGAAGCTGATTATAAAATTCGTTTTAAAGAAGCGTTAATAAAAGATCTAAAACTAAGTAATGTAAAATACAAAATTGATTATACACATAAAGCTCTAGATTCTATGTTAAAACTTGTCCAAAAAAATTCAAATTATGAAAAAAGGTGATCAAATAAATATTATAGTGATGAATCCAAATTTAAAAAATACTATATCTACTGGTATGAAATCTGACAACTTTTTAACCAACTTAAAATCAATAGTTGGTAACATATTAACTTCAGATGAAACAATTGATATTACAGAAACTACTTTTCAAGTTCAATTAGTAAAAATACCAAGAGGTTCAAATCGAACAAAAATAATAAATTTATCAGAAAATATAAAAACAAAAAATAGTATTATTCAGATTAATAACGATGATAATTTATGTTGCCCGAGAGCTATTGTTGTTGCATTATCTACTCAAACAAATAACATTTTAGGACATGAATTAGATTCTAATAAAATTAAACAATTGAAGATAGGTAGAAAAATTCAAAAAGATTTAGCTTTAGAATTATGTAATATGTTAACAGAATATAACGAAGAAGGTTTTACGTTGACTGATATTAAGAATGTGGAAAGCACACTAGATATACAAATAAATGTTATATGTGCTGAAAATTTAAATACTTTAATTTATAAGGGCGATGATAAAGAAACTAAAATTTATTTGTACAAAAATGGAAACCATTTTGATGTTATTAAATCAGCTAAAGGTTTTTATGGATCGTCTTATTATTGTAAAGATTGTGACAAACCATATCAAAATAAAGATAAACATAAATGTGTTAAAGAATACAAAATATGTAAATTGTGTACAGATTTTGGTACAAGGTTTGAACATTCAAGTAGTACGAAAAATAGAATATATTGTGAAAAATGTAATAGATATTGTTATAATCAAGAATGTTTAGATAATCTTAATTATATATGTGATTATGTATACAAATGTATTGATTGTAATAGAATAGTATTAAGAGATAAGAAACATAAATGTGGTTATAGTGAATGTAGAAATTGCTTAGAAGAAGTGAAAATAAATAAACATCAATGTTATATGCAACATAGATCGCAAAAAGGAGGTAAATGTGACGGTTGTTGTAAATGCGATAAAAAAATACCGAATATTAAAGGTAATAGAAAAAAAGCCGGTAAATGAGTATCGCTCTGCTGTACATTAGTGGGTGGGGTGGACCTCGGACTATGGTAGGTTAAATTTGAATGCAATGATAGGTATCATTGTATACGAAAAACGATTCTGAACGGAGATGATTTATCAGTCCAGGATATATTATATTTAAATATTATCATATATTCTATTTTGAAACTAATTTAAACATTTAAGTAAAAGTTTCAAGATCTTACGTTTAGTAATTTTTTAAAAATAACAAAAATCGAAAATTATTCATTAGTAAAACGTGATTTTACACGTCGTGTATTTTTGATTTCAAATTAAAATTAAAACTTTAAACACTCGTAAATTTTTTTAAATTGAACAATCCTCAAACTTTTTTATAATTATTCTAATCTTAACTTATGGACAGCATAGTATTAAATTTTCAATTCTTAGCTTTTGATAGAAAAATATTTATAAATTTTTAACTACCAAATAGTGAAAAATATTCATGATTTTGACGAATTTTTGTCAATATTTGAACTTCAAATGCTAATAAAAAAAAATTGTGCATATGTATTTTTATAATTTTTGAATGAGAGTTAGAACTAGTTATGTAGACCCTTCAATTAAATTTTCAAGTAATTTGTCCCACCTAAATTTTTTTATCAACATTTATAAAAAAAAAATTGAAAATTTCAATTGTCTATAAATAGCTCAAAAAAAAGTCAAAATGTTTTGAAAATCAAATCACGTAAAGAAAATGGCAATCTAAATAACTGGTAAAATTTTCAAGTATTTACGAATTATACTGTTTGAATAACAACAAATATAAAAAATCGTTTGAGGCTAAACCGTTATTTAACGCGGCTTTGTAAAAATTTAAATTTCAATCACTCATAAAAATTTTTTGTTTTAGTCCGGTAGAGTTTTTTTTGCAGATAGTTGAAGAAAATTTTATGGAGAACCTTGTACCAAATTTTCAAATCTTAGTTAAAAAAGAAAAAATTTTTACGATTTTTTAACCACAAAATTACTTGCCAATTTTCGCAATTTTGACATATTTCATATAAATTCGAACTTTAAGCACTTATAATAAAAAATTGTGACTAACGATTTCGGATTTTTTTTTATAACTTTAAGAACAACTTATAAGAAACCTTGTATTAAATTTTCAAGATTTTCTGGCAGGCCAAAAAATTTTTATCGTTATTTTAAAAAAAAATACTTAAAAAAATTGAAATTTTCAACTGTCTATAAATAGCTCAAAAAAAGTCAAAATTCTTTGAAAATTTAACTGTGTATGGAGAACGCTAATATAAATATTTGGTGAAAATTTCAAGTATTTACATCGATTAGTTTTTGAGTTATAGCAAAATAAAAAATTCGATTTTGTCGAAAACTGGTTTTGCGTAAAAATTCCCGTTTTTCTGTCATTTTTTTTTTGTTTTTCTCGATTTTTTTGAAAACTGTTGGAAAATGTTTACTTTTCACCTCTATAATGCACCAAGGATATCCACTTTGCCATCGGAAACCACCCCCAAAGTTTGAAATTGAAGCATTATTTCGACTAGTTATGCTGTACACAGACACAAAAACAAAAAAACAAAAAAAAAAAAAAAAAAAAAAAAAAAACACATCATTGTAAAATCAATACATTCATCACTCCGTTCAGAATCTAAAAGTTTTGTAGTTATACAGAAAAATATTTGTTTTTTGATTATGAAGCTCAACAAGAAACAGGAACTCATATCGCAAATAAAATAATTGCTCATGATTTTGAAGGAAATAAAATTATGTTTGATACAAATGAAGAATTTTGTAAACATGTAATATCCGAGGAATATAGGGGTTATACATTTATAGCACATTACGCAAAAGGATACGATTCACAATTTATATTAAAATACTTGGTTGATAACACTTTAAGACCTTTTACGATTTATAATGGTACAAAAATAATGTTATTAGAAATTAAATATTTAAGTATAAGAATAATAGATAGTTCTAATTTTATTCAAGGTCCACTCAGTAGTTTTCCTAAAACTTTTGGTCTTAAAGAACTGAAAAAAGGTTACTTTCCACATTTCTTTAATACAGTAGAAAATCAAAACTATATTGGTATATTACCCGATAAAAAATATTATGGATACGAAACAATGAAAACAGATGATAAACAAGTATTTGAAAAATGGTATGATGATAAAATTAATGAAAATTATATATTTAATTTTAAAGAAGAATTAGAGGCTTACTGTAATTCAGATGTAGATATTGTACGAAGAGGATGTTTAGAATTAAGAAAACAATTTTTAGAAATTGCTAATATTGATCCTTTTCGATATACAACTATAGCAGGTGTTTGTATGGCTATCTATAGATCAAGATATTTGTTAAAAGATACTATAGCTGTTTTAGATAAAGAAAAAAATGAAAATTATTCAAAACAATCGATAACGTGGTTACAACATTTTAATAATAAAAATATCTCACATGCATTAAATGGCGGTGAAAAAATAATAGCAGGGGCTAAAGTAGATGGATTTGATAATAAATCAAAAACAGTTTATCAATATCATGGTTGTTTTTGGCACGGCTGTACTAAATGTTATAAAGATAGAGAAACTATAAATAATATAAATCATGAAACAATGGAGGATTTGTATCAAAAAACAATTGACAGAAGTACAACAATAAAAAATGCAGGTTATAATCTTGTTGAGCAATGGGAATGTGATTGGATAAATAGTACTACATACAAAAATATGAAAAAGTTGATATAGCTGACCCTATTAATCCTAGAGATGCTTTCTTTGGAGGTAGAACAAACGCCACAAAATTAAGAGTAAAAAATACAAAAATTCGTTATATTGATGTATGTAGTTTATATCCAACTGTGAATTATTATGATTACTATCCTGTTGGTCATCCTGAAAAAATATTTAAACCAAAATTATATGATAAAAATTGGTTTGGATTAATTAAATGTAAAATTTTACCTCCAAGAAATCTTTATCATCCTGTACTTCCAGTTAAAATAAAATTGGAAAAAAGTGAAAAGTTATTATTTCCTTTGTGTTATAAATGTGCTGTAGATCAAAATCAAAGATGTGATCATTCTAAAAACGAAAGACAATTTATAGGAACGTGGACAACAGATGAAGTTAATAAAGCTTTGGAAAAAGGATACATAATAACAAAAATTTACGAAGTCTGGAATTTCGAAGAAAAAACAACAAACTTATTTAAAAAGTATGTTAATAATTTTATGAAAATAAAATTAGAAAGTTCAAAACATAATTATAGTTCTAATGAAGAGTATATAAAAATAATTTTCGATCAATTGGGCATATTATTAGATAAATATAAAATAGGAGATAATCCAGGTAGACGAGCTGTAGCAAAACTGTGTTTAAATAGTTTATGGGGAAAATTTGGTCAACGACAAAAAATGAAAAAAAATGAGTTTGTTACAGACCCACAACAGTTTTATAAAATATTATTAGATGATAGATTAGAAAATATCAATATAAAAATATTAAACGACAATATGATACAAATGTGCTATAATTATAAAGATTATTACGTTGAGAATTTTCATAATACAAATATTTTAATAGCTTTATTTACAACATCTAGTGCGAGATTAAGATTATATAAAATGTTGGATAAATTAGGTAGAACTGTAGTTTATTTTGATACAGATTCTATTTTCTATATAGATAACGGTGGTAATTTAGTTAAAACAGGAACAATGTTGGGAGAATGGACTGACGAATTAGGTGAAAATGTACATATAACAGATTGGGCATCGACAGGACCTAAAAGTTATTATTATAAAACAAACGATAATAAATTTAAAACAGTTATAAAAGGATTTACTTTGAATTATCAAAATTTGTTAAAACTTAACGGTGAATCGATGATAAAATTAATTGAACAAAAAAATAAAGATAATAATATAGAATTAGAATATAATCAAATAACACGTGATACACTTACTAAAAATATAATTAATAAAAAAGTTACAAAAAAATTCTCGTTTGGCTATGATAAAAGAATAATATTACCAGATTATGATACAATACCATACGGTTACAATTAAATGAAAGTGATCATTAATTTTTAATAGAATAATTTCTATTAAAAAATAGTATTTAAATATAGTAAATAATCGCCCGGACAGGGACTCGAACCCTGGACTTTTAGGTTAAAGGCCTAATGCTCTACCTACTGAGCTATCCAAGCATGATATTTATTATGTATATCACTTCCTTTTTTAAAAAAAGAAAGAAGTGTCCACCTTTAATATTAAGATCCCATAAAAAACTTACACATTTTAATATTTCCTAAATCTTCAACAATCTTAATATTTTCTAGATAATGATGAGTATAATCACCTGTTATAATTATTAAATCATTAGCTATTTTACAAAGTTCTAACCAAGTTGGTGAATTTAATAATTTCGAAATATAAGGATTTCCATTTCCAAATTGATCGTTCCCTTGATCAATAATGAATATATTTCCATCAATTGGAATTTTATGTAGATTATATTTAACCGTTTCAGTATTTTCATAGTATTCAAAAGAACAAAAATTAACATATAAATTATCTTTTTTTGAATTTTTTTTCATTAATTTCAAATAATTATAATTTTTTTGTTTTTCATGATTAATTGGTATACCATTGTATGTTTTATTAAATCTAAAAGGTACAATTGATTGATCTTTATCATTTTTTTGATGTCGATATGATTTCAAATGAGAAGCCCAACTTTTGCAACCAATTGTTAAATTACATTTATCACAATTTTTGGTAGGATATGTTTTTTTGTTATCCATTTTATTAATATTATCATTCTCTTTAACTAAAGTTTCAATTTCATTTAAATCATCCATTTATTATATTCCATATTATTTTTAATAAGAATTATTCTATTAAAAATATCATTTAAAATATTGTTTTTTGCAACTCTTCGTTATAAAAACTCCCTTCAATCTCTTCATTGTTTAAATCTATAATTTTATATGTTATAGGATTTGTGTTTAAAATTTCTTTAATTATAAATAGTTCTCTTGTCCAATTAATACTATATTTATTATCAAATGTTTTTTTATAAGCTTTTATTCTTACTCTATCACCCACACTAAATTTAATTTTTGGTTCAGGTTCATTTTCTGTAGGAAATAATTTGTGTAGAACATCGTTTTCATTAGATTTATTTACTTCACAAGGTTTCATACCAATGGATCGATGTATGTCTTTGAAATTATATTCATCTAATACATTTTGTAAAATATTTATCCATTTTTTAGATTTTTGAACTTCAAAACATAATCTCATTTTCCCGTTTAATGTTCTATTAAACCTTTCAATAATTGCTGATTTTTCTTCGTTTTGTGTATGATACATATGAATACCATATTTATTCAAAACATTTTTAAAATGTTTATTTTCAAACTCTAAGCCTTTATCTGCGTGAAGTAATTTTGGTGTTTGATGATTTTGTGTTTTGGCTTGTTCTATTATTTTTTCTAAAGCTTTTGAAACACTAATTCCATCTTTCTTTTTTAGTGGAAAAGCCCATGCAAATTTTGAAAAAGTATCTATAACAGTTATTATATTACAATAACCCTCATTTTGATCTGAATAATTTTCTGAATAATAACTAAATCAACAGCCCATAAATCATCAATACCTTTAGTAAAAATTCTCCTTTTAGGAAATCGTATTCTAACTGGTTTATGAAGTTCTTTAGCTAATAACAATTTATCTGTATCATTTAATTTTTTATTAGAAATTATTGAGTTATTAGAGTGTTTAATCTCAGGAGTTTTTATAAATTTACTTTTATTTGTGTTACAAAGGAAACATTTTGATGAAATTCTCCATCGACCGTTAACTGTTTGAATTTTAGTTGCATTAATATTTTTTGTTCTTTTTTTACATTTATAGCAATGTATTAGATCATCTTCCATTTTATATTAATTTTTCAATAGAATTGTTCTATTAAAAAAAAATCGTGGTAAATTATTTTTTAAATAAATTTTTTATAATTGTCAATAAATTCTAAACACAAATGTCCACATATAGGAGGATCATTATAATCTTGAAATTTTCTATCGGTATACCATAGATTATCTTTACCCAAATATTTTACAACTTCTTTTGGAGGTTGAATTCCAAAAGAATCAAAATATATTTTTTTATTTTTTACTTTTTTCCATGCAACCCAATGAGAACCGTTTTGAGTAGAATAATTTAAATTAAGAACTCCACATTCATTTACCCATGATTTCATAGGTAATTCATCCCTCATGAAACACCCTCTATAGTTTTTTATTTTATTTCCAAATTGATTTATATCAAAATTACTTAGCGGTTCAATATTTATATTTTTTTCTTTGCTCCAAAAAACTGTATAAACTCCTTTAAATTTTTTAATATTTTTTCTAAAATTTGTTATATCAAAATTATTCATTTTTCGATTTTTTTTTTTTTGATTTTTCTTCAATCCAGAACCTTTATTTTTTTCCATTTCTTTATTGTGTCGAATTGTTTCTTTTTCCATTTTTTCCTTATATTTACCATCTTTATAACTATCATACTATTCAACTATAGTTGAAGTGGCTACTGCTGCAGCTTCTATAAAAGGTAAAATTAAAGGTAAAAATCCCCCTTCTTTTTTTCTAATCTGCTTTGGAGTAATCTCTCACCTTACTCCAGATTTTTTTTCCTTACTGTTTTTTAATTTATCTATTTAATTTTGATCTAAATAAAATTTATTTTCTCCTTCATATATTTTATTACTAGCAATTTGAATTATTGCATTAGTATTATTTTTACAAGCTTCAGCCAATTTTTTTTCTGGTTTTTAGTTAATTTAAAATACATTTTATTATACAAAATATTAAAATTTTATTCAAATATTAAATTCATTCCTAAACGTCTTTTTCCTTTCATTGCATATGTAGTAAAAAGAGCTGGAATTTTTTCATACATAGAACTATCAGGAGCATCAAATCTTTCCATTGCTTTTTGTTCTAAAATTTTATCAGCTTCATGTCTTGTTTTAGTATCTTTATGATATCTATAAAAATAATCATGATCTCTTGCAGCTTCGTCTAATTTGTTTATAGGTTTTTTATTTTTTTTCTAATTTTGTTCCTGGCCCTAAGTAATTATAACCAGGCCAATGCAATTCAGGCAAACATGAACAATTCAAAAAATCATTAATAAATCCTGAACCTTTTATAATTTTCTTTGGTAAACATGAAACATATGAAAACAAATAATCTGCACCATTGGGAATATCAATTATGTTTTCCATTTCTCTAATACAAATATTAAGAATATTAAGTTTTTCATCATGATAAATATTATTTCCTTTTCTTTCTTCATTTGATATAAAATATATTTTTTTTACTATGGAATCTTTTGGTATTTTTACAACTTCTTTTGGTAAGTTTGTTACATATAGTAATAAATATTCAATACCTTTAGGAGTATCAATAATTTTTTCCAGACTTGTTTTACATAAACGAAGAATACCAAGTTTTTCATTATGAAAATTATTATTTCCTGCTCTTTCTTCTGCAGACATAAGTTGTAATCTATCTGTTAACTGTTTCATATTATTAATATAATGATATTCAATATGATCATCTGTGTATTTTACTAAGCCATCTCCTGTTGGTTTTGTTATTGGCTTTTTATTTTCGATAATTTCTTTCCAAATATCGCTAATCATTGATATATATTTTGCTCCTCCACTTGATTTAGCTCTTCCTGTCGATTTATCATTGTTTTGATATATAGAATCAGTTTCAATTAACATTTTTTTATATATTTCAAAATCATCATTTGTATAACATTCAGGTCTGGTAATATCTGTATGTGTCAATAATCTCCACAAACCTGTCGTTCCTTCATATTTTTTCCATTTAAAAATATATCATCATTTTCAAATGTTATTATACATTTCCCAATCATGTGTTTCTTAGAAGCTTTAACATAATACATTCCAAAACAGTTCTTAGTTTTTACTGTTGGTACATATTTTGTAGCAATAGGACCTAATTTTATAGTATTTTCAGGCATTGGAGAATTAGTTATTGATTTTTTACCAGAACTTTTTGGTGTTCCAAAATTCTCTTCTGTACTCATTAATCTTTGTAATTCTGGATTTTTTGGTATATAAGGAGTAGGTGTTATCATTTTTTGAATATCATTATCGGTTTTAATAGCAACCTCTTTAACTTCATTAACAGATGATTCAACATTTGATAATGCTTTTAATATTGGTTCATAATGTTTTACTTTTTCTTCTGAATTATATTTATCGTTTAAAATTGATTTTCTATAGTTATTTTGTAATTGTTTTTTAATATTAATTATGTTTTTTAACTCTGTTGGTGAAGATTGGTGAATATTTAATTTTTCAATATTATTTTCACCTTCATTTTCATCTTTTTTTATAACATTTAATTTTTTTTCTTTTTGTTCTAAATCTGATTTTTATAAGTTTTTTGTAAATTTTGTTTAATATGAATTATTTTTTTCATTATTTCTGTTTCGTGTTCTAAATTAGTTCCTTTCTTAAAATTGTTTTGTGTTTCTGATGGCTCCTTCATAAATGTAACTTTTAAATTTTTTTTTATTTTTTTTTTTAATTTATTTTGAATTTGTGTAATATCCATTTATTACACAAAAAAAATAAAAAAAAAAACATTATAATCGTTCATCGATATTTAAAATATTATTACCTTTATTATCATAAATTAAATTTTTTATTAAGTCTATTGTTATAAAACCATATGTTTTAATTTTATTTTTTTTATCATATGTTTTACAATAAGTTCTACAAATTTCTTTAAATTTTTCTAATGGTATTATTTTGCTAATCAAATCGGACCATATTTTTTCAATATAATAATTTGACTGATTAAAAACAATTAAAACATTCAAATTATTTCTTATTGTTTTTATGTCTACTGAAGTATAATTTTGTGTTAAATAAATAACACTAATATTTTTTGATCTCGATCTTTTATCAACTTTTGATTTTCTAAAAGAAAATCATCAAAAACCACTAAACTATTGGGTTCACAATCATCTACAGATATTACATCATCATTAGAAAAATGAGTGATTATAGAAGGTATGTCATCAAATATTTTTTTAAATTTTTTATAGACTGGTTGATCAATATTTTTTGTAAACAAATATAGATTTAAATATGGTATCCAATAATTTATAATCAGATTATACAACAGAGTTGTTTTACCACAACCCGATGGTCCTACTAATAAACCACGTGAAGGTATTTCAAATAAAGATTGTTCTTTATTTTCATCTTCAATAAATTTTTTTACTACAACTTTATTCATTTATTAAAAAAATATATATATTTGCTATTATAAACAATAATGTATAATATTTTTAAAAAATATGATCAACATATTGAAAGAGCTCAATATAAAACTTTTTTACCTGTGAATAATTCACAACTTAATACACCTAATAAAACTATAACTTTTAGAATAGATTGTATGGATGATTTTCTGAATATTGCAAATACAAAATTTTTCATTTATGGTAGATATTTGCAAAAAGATGGAAAAGATTATCCTAAAGGAACAAAATTAAGATATATCTTAATTCGTGGTCTGTGTACAGCATAACTAGTCGAAATAATGCTTCAATTTCAAACTTTGGGGATGGTTTCCGATGGCAAAGTGGATATCCTTGGTGCATTATAGAGGTGAAAAGTAAACATTTTCCAACAGTTTTCAAAAAAATTGAGAAAAACAAAAAAAAAATAACAAAAAAACAGGAATTTTTACGCAAAACCAGTTTTCGACCAAATCGATTTTTTTATGTGGTTGTAATTCAAAAACTAATCACTGTAAATACTTGAAATTTTCACCAAATGTTTATATTAACGTTTTCTATATAGTTAAATTTTCAAAGTATTTTGACTTTTTTGAGCTAATTATAGACAATTGAAATTTTTATTTTTTTTTAATATTTTTTTTAAAATAACGATAAAAATTTTTTGGCCTGCCAGAAAATCTTGAAAATTTAATAAAAGGTTTATTAAAAGTTTTTCTTAAAGTGATAAAAAAAATCCGAAATTGTTAGTCACAATTTTTTTTATAAGTACGTATTTATACGAAATATGTCAAAATTGCAAGTAATTTAGTGGTTGAAAAATCGTAAAAATTTTTCCTTTTATAACTTAGTTTTGAAAATTTGGTACAAGGTTCACCATAAAATTTTCTTCAAATATTTGTAAAAAAAACTATTAGAAATATTAGACTATTATTAGAAAATCTAATATGCTTATCTCATGCATAGTATTCACTATTTTTGTTTATTTTTGTGTATTTACTAATTACATTTTATTAATTATATAAAATAATTGAGACTTTAAGTTCATTTCCATATAAAAATGTTTTTGTATAAATTACCTGTACAAGTTATAAGTACCTACCTAACAATATTAAAAATGTTACACTATATTATTTTGTTATTTATAAAAATGTTTTTCAGAGTTTTTATTTTTATTTTTTGTAAATATAAGTTTGAAGTGCACACGAAAACAAAAATTTTGATACCAAAGTTAACGTAATACGACCATTTATCCCAGAGTTATGTCAAGTTAAGCTTGAGCCCTGTTGGTCGGGGTTAGAATAGACCATTGGTTGTTCCTGCCTGTCGTAAGAAGCGACTAAAAGGGACTTGTAGTAGGGCAGCAGCTACTACAATATTGGGTGTAGGTGCAGGTAACCACAATGGTAGAAACAGCTACACACCAAACAGCAGCCAGCAGATACGGGAACTGTATAACTGGTGGCTGCACTGCGATACGGAAGGCAAGGGGAGACCACCGTATAAATTACCCCAAGAAATAGCAATAACATGACATCTTCTAAAGTGAAACATTCCGGAGGTAAAATAGTCCCCCGTTCGGATCTCCGGGTGGGGACTATTGAAGAAGAAGGAAATGTAAAGAGTTGGAGAAGAATAGCTACTTGGAACGTTAGAACCATGTTGTAATGCGGGAAATTAGAAAACTTGAAAATAGAAATGGCAAGAATGAAGATAGATATCCTTGGCCTGTCAGAAATGAGATGGCCAAGAGCTGGAGATCTATGGAGTGGAGAATATAGGTTGATACATACAGGAACAGCGGATAATAACCCAGGATTTGGAGGGGTAGGCATAATAATGAGTAAGGCTATTGGGAAAAAAGTTAAAGGATTTGTACAGTACAACGAACGAATAATATTAGTCAAAATCGAAACGAAACCTAAGGATACAATCATAGTCCAAGTCTACATGCCTACTTCTAATAGCAGCGAGAGGGAATTAGAAGAAATCTATGAAGGAATAGAAAAATTTATTGAAAAAGTTAAAGGAGATGAAAATCTTATCATTATGGGTGATTGGAACGCTGTTTTAGGAGAAGAAAGCCTAGGGGACATAATAGGAAATTATGGCCTAGGAAACCGAAATGAAAGAGGCGACAGATTAATAGATTTCTGTTCAAAACACGAGTTATTAATAACGAATACCTACTTCAAACACCATCTAAGAAGAAGGTATACATGGAAAATGCCGGGAGACATAGGTAGATACCAAATTGATTATATTATGGTCAAGAAGAGATTTAGAAACCAAGTAAAAGACTGCAGAAGCTACCCAGGAGCAGACATAGATAGTGACTATAACTTGTTAATGATAAAAGTAACCTAAAGTTTAAGAAAATAGTATCGAGGAAAATCAATGATCGATGGCATATAAATAAATTAAAAGAAGAAAAGATAAATAATAAGTTTAAAGAACTTACAAACGACATAAGTATAAATGAGAGAACCGATATACACAATAGGTGGGGCATTATAAAGAGCACAATGACAGAAGCAGCATCAAAGACTCTGAAAGACAATAAAAGGACAGTACCCAAGAAAGAATGGATAACAACAGAGATAACAAGTATGATAGAAGAAAGAAGAAAGCTTAAGATTGGAACTACTTTTGAAAGTCAGCGCAAATATAGAGAACTAAGAAATCTTATAATACGAAAATCAAAAGAAGCAAAGGAAACATTTTTTGAAGAAAAATGCAAAGAAATAGAGGTACAAATGAGAAATGGTAGTAGAGATTCAGCGTATAAATCAGTTAAAAATTTCTTTAACAATTATAAAACAAATAGGGGGACAATAGAGGATAAAAACGGAGTAATTATTTACGAGGACATACAGAGAGGGGACGTATGGAAGAAATATCTTGAACAGCTATATGAGGGGCCAGAACTCACAGGACAAGAAATAGAGCATGAAGAAGTAATGGACAATAGCTCAAATTATAGTGTATTGAGGGAAGAATTTGATAAAGAACTTAGAGATCTAAAAAAGAAGAAGGCAGCAGGAATTGACGAAATCCAAGCAGAACTTTGGAAAGAATCTGGCGAAAGCATGCGTAGTGAGCTTTTTAAACTCATAAAGGAAATATTTGTCTCAGGAGAACTTCCTCTAGACTTTACAAAGTGTAAGATCATTCCTATTCCGAAAAAAGCAACCGCAAACAAATGTGATCAGTACCGGACAATTAGCTTAATGACACATGTGTCAAAAATACTGACAATAATCATGTCAAGAAGAATGGAATATAAGATTGAAGCCATATTGTCAGAAGACCAGTTCGGGTTCAGAAAAAACATGGGCACGAGGGAAGCAATATTGGCTTTAAGAATCATTATCGAGAAAATAATTAGAAAAGATAAGCCTACATACATAGCTTTTGTTGATATAGAAAAAGCTTTTGACAATGTAAACTGGGCAATAATGTTCAAGATACTCAAAAGAGCGGGTATAGAATACACTGAAAGGAGACTACTCTTTAAACTATACCAGAAGGAAACAGCTGTTATACAATTTGGTGAAACTGAGGAAGAAGCACGCATAAGAAAAGGAGTAAGGCGGGGTTGTATCTCTCACCTAGCATATTCAATGCATACATCTAAGAGGCAATTGACATAATACGAGAGAAAATACAATTGGGTATAAAGATAAATGGCAGGAAAATCGATATGTTACGGTTTGCAGATGATATAGCAGTCATAGCGGAAAATGAAGAAGAATTACAAAGGATGCTGAGATGTATGGAAGAAACTCTGCTCAATGAACTGAGCATGAAAATAAATACGCAAAAGACCAAAGTTCTCGTATGCAGCAGGAACAATAATATTACGACAAGAATACATCTGCAAAATAATCAAGAATTTAAACAAGTAGAAGAGTTCTCATACTTGGGAAGCATAGTAAGTAAAGATGGCAGAAGTAAAAAAGAAATAGTTACGCGAATATGTCAAGCTAAAATAGCATTTAACAAAAAAAGAGGACTTTTTACTTCAAAAAGTATTAGCGTTCGCACCAGAATAAATCTTCTGATGACATACGTATGGAGTATAATGCTGTATGGCAGCGAAACGTGGACGATTGCCAAAGTAGAGCGGAGTAGGATAGAAGCTTTCGAGATGTGGTGTTTCAGAAGAATGATCAAAATAAGTTGGACGGACATGGTATCAAACGAGGAAGTATTAAAAAGAATGTCCGTGAGAAGAACTTTATGGAGTAATATCAAGAAAAGGAGAAATGAATGGATCGGACATGTATTAAGACATGGTGGGTTACTAGGATTAATCATAGAAGGCTGCGTGGAAGGAAAAAATGCTAGGGGAAGACCACGGATGGAATATATGCAACAAATAATAGAGGACCAAGGGTGTACTTCTTATAAAGAGACAAAGAGGAAGGCAAGTAACAGGGAAGAGTGGAGAATTGCTACAAACCAATCTCAGGATTGAATACTGAAAAAGAAGAATGTCAAGTTAAAATGTGTAGTCTTTCAATGTTATTGGTATGGAAGTTCAATTTCTTGCCATACAGGAGTGGGGATAACGAAAAATACGTCGACCAGTTTTTACATCATATTCCGCGCTCCAGTATATTCTTATTTATCTCAGTGACCATGGCTAAAATATACAAGGTTATTGCACAAAGCTATTATTGTTATCAAATAAAATAAAATGGCAGCGTAAGGGTCACGATTCTTATCAATTATTTTTATCACTTAATTATATAATATAAACATAATATTTAACTAATGCTGTAATGCTTAATATTGAAGTGTTTTTGTACATTTGTAAATTGTAATGTATTTAATGTTGGATCATTACCAAGTAGGATTTATTATTCACCGTTTACGTTTTTTTTTCAACTCAACTATTCAACTAAATAAGTCATATTAATAGAGGCAAGAGATAATGAATGTGTAAATGACTAAAGAAAACCACAAATTTTGAATAACTATTATAATATTTTCTGTATTTATGTGTTTTTACATTTCTAAATTTTTTAATTTCTATGTGTGTACTTTAGGTATTATGTTAATTGCTTTGTTCAGTTTTTTCTTATTTTTTTTCATGTTTTCATATTTTTGTTTATGTTCTGCATTAATAGCACGAATTAAAATAAAAGTTCTTGTACGTATTAAATACAATAAAACCTTTTCTGGAACAGGTAAATCTCCTTTATAATAATTTTTGGGCGTATCCGAGTTGGGTCCGAGATAACATTTATGAAAAAGATAAACAACTAATTGGGTCCGACTATAAAAACGATAACACACTAATTGGGTCCCATTATAAAAACTGTACCAACAGGCTCCTACGTAAGGCGGTTAACCTAGGATGGCAAGCTAAGAAAACCCAGAGTATACAATAAACTATTGTACAAGGAGTGGATGACCAATATTATAATAAGCAAAGCAATTAATTTATATGCACATTTTAACATTTTTTACTTTATATACATAATGATATTTTTAAAAATCTTACACATATATCTACTAATATTAACATTTTAACATTTTTTATTAAACTTTAAAAATATATATATATATAATCGCAAAAAAATATTTTTATCATATCTGAGTTCTAATTTATAGATCACTGACAGTCCTAAGTCTTTAAAAATGAGAAGGGAAATGTTTTTTTGCACGGACCCAACTAGTGTAGTACCCTAAAATATCCCGGACCCAATTAGTCTTGTACCTGAAAAACATCGGGACCTAACTAGGTTAAATAAGGGGCTTCCGGACCCAACTAATAAACGCCGTAATTTTTAACTTTCTCATCTATTTTCCTAATTATTGAATTGTCTTTAGAAAAGTATTCACCATGGAATTGTATAAAAAAATGCTCCATTACCTTGGCTATATCCATCAATGTATTACTGGGCACTGTTAAGTTACCTCTTGAAGCTAAAATTAGAATCAAATAAATGTTTAATATAGGTACACCCCAGATAACAATTTCTCAACTTAAATATTGTTAGAACATTATAACTAAGTTTCATTAAAAATATTATATATTTTATGTTATTATACATTTTTAGAAATATTTTAAATATAATATTTAACATACAACATTTTCAAAATGTTTCAAATTTAATATTTTGAATTAAATTTAATGAGAACATTTTAAAAACATTTTTTTGAGAACGTAGAATAACATTATTATAAGTATATTCTTACAATATTCACATCTAATTAAATTTGTAACT
Source organism: Schizaphis graminum (assembly GCA_020882235.1). Taxonomy (NCBI): domain Eukaryota; kingdom Metazoa; phylum Arthropoda; class Insecta; order Hemiptera; family Aphididae; genus Schizaphis; species Schizaphis graminum. The sequence continues at coordinate 18,044,283 of CM037036.1, forward strand.
TAAAAATATAATACTTGAAGAATATTTTGAAAATGATAAATCAATAAAGTAGAATAATGTTTTTTAAAATACATTTTTTAAATGTTCTTTTTATCTTTTTTTTTTAACAAAAATTTATTCTTAAATAACAATGATTTATGCTGTAAAGCTACATTAAAATTACTGAATTTGTATAAATATGCTTATACTAAAACACAAGGTACACAAAAAGTAGATAAAAAAGTATTAAAATGTATAGGTACTTGTAAAATGAGTAGGTCTTAGATTTTTATATGTATTAAAAATCCAAATATGGGTTAATAATAAAAAATAGTACGGTTATTAAATAGATTAAATCTTATTCTGAATCTTGGTTCAATTAGATATACCTAATAAAAGTGTAATATTTACGTACATTTTTTTTTTTGTAATTTTTCAAGAAAAATTTACGTAAATTTTGTAATTATTGAGATCATATAAATATATGTAATAAAAATTATATTAAACAAATTTATCACTTGTTGTATTATTCAAATTAAATTATTTATCAGAGTATAAATATGTATTTATATGTCATATAAATCTGAGCCCTAAACATAAGTTTTATATATAATTATTGATCTAGAGATTTGCATATTTACATAGTTTTATCTTATCCTGCAATATTATATGTATATTTTATAATAGGTATACCTACTACGATAAATTATTTGGAGTAGTATTAAATAGCCGATTCAGAAACCTCACCCTCACCCACACACTCACCCAAACTCACCCGTGCCGCCTGCCAACGACCAGAATCACCCCGCCACCGCCTGCCGACGACCAGACTCACTCGCCGCCGTAACGCCCACCGCCGCACGATCCGCTACGTAACCGACATATATATTTTCACGCATGCGCATATGACAAGCATTTCTTATCATTTGCCGCCGCAATCACTGTTATCAAGTATTATTACTTTGTTATCACAAATGTTATCATATCAACCGATCCACTACGGAACCGACATATTTTCGCGCATATCGCTTACGTGACAAGAATTTCTTATCAGTTATCGCGTACGCCATACATTTACCGCGGCAATCACTGTTATCAAGTATTATTACTGTTTATCATATATTATTTTGCCGCCAACCATAAACGAATTCATACGTTACCTTGGAACAAAAATATAATATTCTGGTTTAGAGTCGTGCCGAGTGTTATACTGAAGATATACAGATGCGTTAGACCTAATATATAATATTCGGCTAAAAATATATAGAATATCTACATATTATTTCTCCGCCTTAATACATACCGGGATAAACCACATCGATTGGCACTGGTGACAATTTCACCGTGTGTTAATGTTCCGTTTATTGTTATTTCGGATGTTTAATATCCCTTATTCAAACACAATAGCGTTTTGTCCAATATCGATATGTCCAAACACAACCAGTTAGGTTAATGTGCTGAAATTTAAAGAATGTATTGATACTTAATAGCACAGACACATATCCTGTCATTAGAAAACGACACACATCCGCCAACACGGTCGGGCGTATAAATGTATTCATACTTCTTAATTTGTTTGTAATATCCCGAATTGTCATTGAGATATACATTATGGAATGTACACATTAATGCTAAAGTCTAGCATTTATACCACCGAAAATGTAAAGAATGTATTGGATTTAATGTATTGATACTTAATAGCATGAATATTATATATAATGAACCAATTTAAGAGCCTGACCGAAAGAGCCGACAGCTCTTCAGTGTTTCTCCAGCCTTATGGCTCTTTGCACCACAACGCACCACAACGTTTTTAAATATATTTAGTGCATTTTTATTTTTTTATTTTTATCAAAATGTTTAACTGTGAAATCTGCACGTCATCGTTTACACGATTAGATAATTGCGCAAACATGAAAAAACGCACAAAGGTATTCGTTTTCCGTGCACTATTTGTACATCGACGTTTAGTAACAAGTCTCATATGAATAGACATATGAAAAACGCCCATGGTATGTTTTTTAATTTTAATTTTTTTAATATTTTATTTAATATTTATTTTACAAGCTATAACATGCGTCCAGCCAGTGTTACAACGGCGTGAAATAGAGATAGCCCCGAACATAATAGTGCCAGATCAGCCAGCAGGCACATCAAATCAGCCTCAAAATGTAAATAATACACGCCTTCGACCAGTGCTACAACGAGGTGAAATAGAGATCGCTCCGAACATAATAGTACCAGATCAGCCAGCAGGTCCCTCAAATCGGCCTCAAAATGAAAATAATATAGCGGATGATGGGTATGATGATTTGTGCGTAGAAGTTTTAAAACACAATGAAGATGCCGGACTATGCGATGTGACCGGTAAGATTTTTTCTATATAATATGTGTATATGTGGGATTGATTAATTTTTTTTATATACGTTAGGAGGTAAACGTGTACATGTAGAAAATGTCAGGTCACGTATAAAATCGAAAAAGGCTCGTATGGATATGATAAACTCATCGGGTTTTATTGAGGTTAAATCGGCACATAATCGAAAAATCGTATGGTATTATGCTAAAAATCTGAATAATATTGAAAATCATATTTTTTTTCTCGAATCTTTAAAACCAGAACTTATTAATTTGTTAAGAACAATAGTTAAAATACATCCAATTAAATTTAATTTGAAACTAGAAGCTACTTACAACCAACCACATGTAGAAAACTCATCGCAAAATAGGTCTTTTAAGACATCTGCCCAAGCAATTTTCATGGATTCCGATATAAATGTATTAATAGAGCAGGCTTTTACGACATTACTTAGTGAGGAAGAAGATTATGCAGCGAAGGGCAGTGGGTATTCATTAGAAAGTATTGATGGACTGTTATTATCAGTATATAAATACGCCCCCATAGGCAATACTACAAATATACAACTACCAACAGTAAATTTTGATTCGCATAACGACAAAGAGGACGATAACAATAACAATCTTAATCAGCAAAATAATATTAATAATCCCCAGCAGAATATTAATATTATGTTATAATATTAATAAAATCATACATTGAACATATATTAATATTAATAAAATAGAAAACAAAACATGCATGTAGAAATTATAGTTGAAGGATCTAAATACTAAAAAGTACAGACTGGAAAAAATAATCTTAGATATATATATATTATATAAATATATATACTATATAGTGCTTATTATAGCTTACCTAATGTTTTTAATTGTTATTATGAATTTTAACAATAATATCTATGTTAAATTACTATTACTTAAAAAGAATAATTTATCATGATTATTTATGTAAACCTAATTACTCTAAAATGGATTTTTTATAATGTTTGAATTTTAATTTATTTATGATGATATATTTAATCATGTTTTATTTTAGATTTTCAAAATCTTGTCCTAACCCCATTAAATAAAATTAAGTATGAGATATCTAATTTGAACTCAACAATGAACATCCAACAAAATACCATAAACTCATTTGATACATTTTTAAAAAATACTGGCCAAACAATTGCTTCTCAAATTTCAAATCAAAATACTTCTGTTACACTTGATGACATGTTTCCAATAAGAACTGAAGAGGAACTGGAAATATTTGAAGAAAAAATTAAGGGTGATAAAATATTTCGAAATACTGCAGTAATTTTATATATATTTTTTAATATTTATTTACTATTTAATGAAAGTTAACCTAATATATTATGATAACTCTTTAGGTTTTATTTAAATTTAAAAAAGCGCTATTATAAAAATTCAGATCATATTAGTTTTATGATTTATTATAGGTACCGAAAAAAATAGCATCTAGATTTAATATTAACACTTATAGTTGATAAATATATGTGGCTAATAATAATTCTATTGAAATTTAACTACCTATTACCCCTAATCATATAAAAAGAAAAACTTAATAGGTACTTGGAGTAGGTATAATTGTATTATTATATTCTATAGATTAACTAATGAAGTTAACTAACTACTTTAAAGGTATACTATGGATATTAATTAAATCATTAGATAAATAAATAAAATATGTAGGTAAAGTGATTAATTTATTGAGACTAGTGATTTTAGGTTATATATTCCTACCTAGGCATTTTCTATGTGATAATAATAAATATATTTAAATGCATTAATTTATTTCACAGACATCAAAAACTATCAATGTTGATTGGAATTAAAGATATTGGTGATAGCACGAGGCGTTTGATGTCAAAAATGTTTGTTGATGAAGTTCTTTGCAATTATTCATTATTAGGATTTAAGAAAAAAAAGAACTTTTTACAACTATCCACCTACCGTTTATTAATTGGTAAATGGAAATGTATAATCAATTAATGTTTAATTTTCAAAAATGAAATAATTACCAAAATACTGTAATCATAATAATTAATAAATATAATATTCAACTTATTTAGCTCCAGAACAAGATAAAAACTTTAAAGTGGTAGTTGAAAATTACATGATAATTATTAATTACATTCAGTGCTGTAGACAGGAATTTTATATGGGGGAGGGGTAGGGGTATTATAATAATTACATATTATAGTTAATTAAGAAAAAATAACACATTATTTATAGGTACTTAAAAAAATAAATAATGGGTCATTTAAATCTGTTATTTAATTACTGTATTAAACTCAAAATAACTACAATATTTAATAAATATACCTAATTAACAATAACTTACTTGACTATGTTCAGTATTTTGAACACTTTATAACTCAGAAACAGATTGAGTTACAATTTCATTGCTATCACTTCTAACGTAGGTTAATTAAGTAAAATAATTTGTCATAACATGTTTTTTCGTTAGAATGCATTACATTTTCCATTTTTTTATTCACTCTTCAACAGAGTTGAGTTCAAAGAATTGATTTAAGTTTTCACGTGGTCACATTATACCTATGTATATATATTATTTATTTTGTCAATAGTTTTAAAGGTTAGACTGGTTTGATTAATATACGTCATACCTACGATAAATTAGAAAAAGAACCATAATCAAGGTGGATATATATATATACATATCCTCCTTGACCATAATAATAATGCGCGTTGATATAACGGTTTAAAATATAGGTAATATTATAGTCTATAATAAATATATTGTGGTCTTATCAGTTATCACAATAATAACACAACAATAAAGTTGTTGTTACTGTGATCACAAAATAGATGAAATTTTATCTATTCTGTGCTGGCCGCTGGGATTATGATTTGTAAGTGCGACCTTTGGACGGTACACAAAATATCTTACAACCGATAACATCACACACACGACATATCTATTATTATTTATAAAAATTAATAATATATATATATATATAAAATATATTAGTTAACTTAATAGTTTTAAATATGTTACAATTAATTTATTATACACACTATAGAATATCATCCACTCCTCTGTATAATATTCATTCTATATTACCAATATTTTTCTCTTAGATTGCAACTGCAATACCTGTTAAGGGTGGGTGGGTGTAATAAGCCTACGAAACATACTGGCTAAAATTATTTTAATTTATGAAAGTTATAAATTATTTTATTTATCATAGCTAACATTATGAATTAGGATAAACCATAAACCTAATACCTAAATGCTAACAACAGAGTAGTATTATAGTATAGGTATAATATTATATATAATCATAACGCCATATGAACTATTATTTTCATATCAGTCAGACGTATAAACACAGATAGACAGAATAGACGTATTTTCCACAATATGGTTTCTAAAAATAACTAATTTGATAGCCCGTACCCACTACTCACTAGTCACTAATCGCAATCAGTAATCACTACAACAATATTTTTGTCGTTCTCGTCTAGTCGTCTCTCTTTATCGATTTCGACTACCTATTATAGTCATGTGTGATTTGTATAATATACTTCTTGGTTCTTTTTATTTGTGACCAAATTCCTTTTATTAATGACTGGGCGTCTGTGTTTATATTTTTGATTTATTTGCATTTTTATTCTGTTTTATTTTTTAATAACAATGATTTGTAAGTACTGTGGTCGTGAACGTAAAATTTCTGATAATCATGTTAATTGGTCCAGACATACCACCGCATGCAAAATCAAAAATCTACAAAAGATGAAGACAAAAAAATGCAACATAGATTCATACTTCACATTCTTTACAAAAAAAAATAAAGCCGATACAGGTAATTATAAAATCAAATTGATTTCATAAAAATAATTTTTTGGCACCTACCTATTAGCAAACAGTTAATTCAGTTTCATGAATTATCTGTAGAAAATAAGTTGTTTTAATTTAATACTTTTTAGAATATATTGCTTTTTAAAAAGTTTTTGTTTAAGATGTATTGTAGGTATTATAGCATAATATTATTAAATTTAAATATAACTATACATACCTACCACCTATTTATTAAAAATAATTTCATTATTTAAATATTTAAAAAATTATAAACACCAAATAAAAGTTCTTGCTTAGTGTATTAATGTATTATTATAAAGTTCTAAATTTACAACTTCTTTCAATTTAATAAATCATCGTCAGTTAGTAAAGAGAGGATTGATATTTTATTTAATATTTCATAAGAAATTTCTTTTATAATTTACTATTATTTACAAAATATTGAAAGAGAAAATTATTTTTTGAAATCAGTTAGTATATTTGGTATATTACTGAATTTATTTTTCCTAACTTCATTATGTATACTATGCAACTCTTCCAATACATAATTAATACACACCATATGCGTAATACATATACATTTTACTCTCATACTTATATAATATAATTTAAAAATAATATAGAAGTATTAAAAATTCACTACCAAGAGTCTAATTAAAAATCAAATTGATATCTTTACTACTTACTAGCTTTGGCTTTAGGTAGGTACCTTAGGTACCTATAATATTATTTTGGTTATTTCATATTTTAAAATCTTTATTCGTATTCAATCACTTTTGTTTCAGGCGATGTTGTTGTAAATCAATCAAATATAAGTACAAACAATAATATGATTGTAGACAAAAGTGAATCTGTTGAACCGGGTTTGAAAATATTTGATTGTGCTGTGGAAAGTGTACCTAATTTATTGTCCCCTGTCGAATTTAAAGATATTTCAGAAAGTGAAATAATATATTTTTCAATTTTAAGTATAACAAATAATTCAATTGGTTTCGAATATAAGGTATTATCAAGTTATATAATATTAAATTTGGTAGATAAAACTCACTAATAAAATAAAATAAATCTATCAAAATACTAAATAAAAAAAATGATAAACAATTAATAATTAAATCATTAGTCATTACTTTTTTACTATTTTAGATTCTGAACGGAGTGATGAATGTATTGATTTTACAATGATGTGTGTTTTTTTTTTTTTTTTTTTTTTTTTTTGTTTTTTTTTTTTTGTGTCTGTCGACAACATTTGGGGCAGTAAAAATGCTTCGATTTTTGACTTCAGCCCCTCTTTGAAAAGGAAATCGGATCTAGTTGGTACTTTGGGGGGTCAAAAGTTAAAAATTTTCAATATTTTTTAAATGAGTCGGGAAAAACCCTAAAAAAATGACGGAAAAACAGGATTTTTTACGCAAAACCAATTTTCGTCAAAATCGAATTTTTTATTTTGCTATAACTCAAAAACTAATAGATGTAAAAACTTGAAATTTTCACCAAATGTTTATATTAGCGTTCTCCATACACAGTTAAATTTTCAAAAAATTTTGACTTTTTTTTAAGCTATTTATAGACAATTGAAATTTTTAATTTTTTTTAGTATTTTTTTTTAAAATAACGATAAAAATTTTTTGGCCGGCCAGAAAATCTTGAAAATTTAATACAAGGTTTCTTATGAGTTGTTCTTAATGTGATAAAAAAAAATCCGAAATCGTTAGTCACAATTTTTTTTTATAATTGCTTAAAGTTCGAATTTATACGAAATATGTCAAAATTGCGAAAATTGGCAAGTAATTTTGTGGTTGAAAAATCGTAAAATTTTTTTCTTTTATAACTAAGTTTTGAAAATTTGGTACAAGGTTCTCCATACATTTTTCTTCAATTATCTGTAAAAAAAACTCGACCGGATTCAGACAAACATTTTTTATGAGTGTTTGAAATTTAAATTTTTAGAAAACCGCGTTAATTAACAGTTTAGCCTCAAACGATTTTTGATATTTGTTGTAATTCAAACTGTATAAGTCGTAAATACTTGAAAATTTTACCAGTTATTTAGATTGCCATTTTCTTTACGTGATTTGATTTTCAAAACATTTTGACTTTTTTTGAGCTATTTATAAACAATTGAAATTTTCAATTTTTTTTTATTTTTTTTTTATAAATGTTGATAAAAAAAATTTAGCTGGGACAAATTACTTGAAAATTTAATTGAAGGGTCCACATAACTTGTTCTAACTCTCATTCAAAAATTATAAAAATACATAGGCACAATTTTTTTTTATTAGCATTTGAAGTTCAAATATTGACAAAAATTCGTCAAAATCATGAATATTTTTCACTATTTGGTAGTTAAAAATTTATAAATATTTTTCTATCAAAAGCTAAGAATTGAAAATTTAATACTATGCTGTCCATAAGTTAAGCTTTGAACAATTATAAAAAACTTTGAGGATTGTTCAATTTAAAAAATTTTACGTGTGTTTAAAGTTTTAATTTTAATTTGAAATCAAAAATACACGTGTAAAACAACTTTTTACTAATAAATAATTTTCGATTTTAGTTATTTTTAAAAAATTACTAAACGTAAAATATTGAAACTTTTACTTAAATGTTTGAATTAGTTTCAAATTAGAATATATTACAATATTTAAGTATTTTTATTTTAGATTCTGAACGGAGTGATGAATGTATTGATTTTACAATGATGTGTGTTTTTTTTTTTTTTGTTTTTTTTTTTGTTTTTTTTTTAGTTTTTTTTTTTGTTTTTGTGTCTGTGTACAGCATAACTTGTCGAAATAATGCTTCAATTTCAAACTTTGGGGGTGGTTTCCGATGGCAAAGTGTATATCCTTGGTGCATTATAGAGGTGAAAAGTAAACATTTTCCAACAGTTTTCAAAAAAATCGAGAAAAACAAAAAAAAAATGACAGAAAAACGGGAATTTTTACGCAAAATCAATTTTCGACAAAATCGAATTTTCTATTTTGGTAAAACTCAAAAACTAATCGATGTAAATACTTGAAATTTTCACCAAATGTTTATGTTAGTGTTCTCTATACACTGTTAAATTTTCAAAGTATTTTGACTTTTTTTGAGCAATTTAAAGACAATTGAAATTTTTAATTTTTTTTAGTATTTTATTTTAAAATAACGATAAAAAAATTTTGGGTGGCCAGAAAATCTTGAAAATTTAATACAAGGTTTCTTATAAGTTGATATTAAAGTGATAAAAAAAAATCCGAAATCGTTAGTCACAATTTTTTTTTATAAGTGCTTAAAGTTCGAATTTATACGAAATAAGTCAAAATTGCGAAAATTGGCAAGTAATTTTGTGGTTGAAAAATCGTAAAAATTTTTTCTTTTATAACTAAGATATGAAAATTTGGTACAAGGTTCTCCATAAATTTTTCTTCAACTATCTGTAAAAAAAACTCTACTGGACTATGACAAAAAAATTTTATGAGTGATTGAAATTTAAATTTTTACAAAACCGCGTTAAATAACGGTTTAGCCTCAAACGATTTTTGATATTTGTTGTTATTCAAATAGTATAGGTCGTAAATACTTGAAAATTTTACCAGTTATTTAGATTGCCATTTTATTTACGTGATTTGATTTTCAAAACATTTTGACTTTTTTTGAGCTATTTATAGACAATTGAAATTTTCAATTTTTTTTTATTTTTTTTTTATAAATGTTGATAAAAAAAATTAAGCTGGGACAAATTACTTGAAAATTTAATTGAATGGTCCACATAACTTGTTCTAACTCTGATTAAAAAATTATAAAAATACATAGGCACAATTTTTTTTTATTAGCATTTGAAGTTCAAATATTGACAAAAATTCGTCAAAATCATGAATATTTTTCACTATTTGGTAGTTAAAAATTTATAAATATTTTTCTATCAAAAGCTAAGAATTGAAAATTTAATACTATGCTGTCCATAAGTTAAGCTTAGAATAATTATAAAAAAGTTTGAGGATTGTTCAATTTAAAAAATTTTACGAGTGTTTAAAGTTTTAATTTTAATTTGAAATTAAAAATACACGTGTAAAATAACTTTTTACTGATAAATAATTTTCGATTTTTGTTATTTTTAAAAAATTACTAAACGTAAGATCTTGAAACTTTTACTTAAATGTTTGAATTAGTTTCAAAGTAGAATATATTACAATATTTAAGTATTATATATCCTAGACTGACAAATCATCTCCGTTCAGAATCGTTTTTCGTATACAATGATACCTATCATTGCATTCAAATTTAACCTTCCCTAGTCTTAGGTCCATCCCACCCCCTAATGTACAGCAGAGCGATACTCACTTACCCGCTTTTTTTATACTGGTGTTTTTTGACTTTTTGTTATTAATCAGTTTTATTTACTAAATTATATAATATTATGTTACTTGATTATGGCTTATAGCTGGCATTAAATAAAAGCAATTGAATTATTTATTATACTCTTATGTCTTAGTTTTATAATTTTTATATTATTGTACCTATATAATATATTGTATTGGTTATTTCATATTTTAAAATCTTTATTCGTATTCAATCACTTTTGTTTCAGGCGATGTTGTTGTAAATCAATCAAATATAAGTACAAACAATAATATGATTGTAGACAAAAGTGAATCTGTTGAACCTGGTTTGAAAATATTTGATTGTGCTGTGGAAAGTGTACCTAATTTATTGTCCCCTGTCGAATTTTAAGATATTTCAGAAGGTGAAATAATATATTATTCAAACCTATGTATAAACATTAAATTATATTTTATATCAATGTATTTTTATTTTTTATTTAAAACTCGATTTTTGGTTACAGAATGGAAAAATGATCCAATTATTTTAATAAAATATGGCATACAATCGATGTCACCAGAGCTGAAAAATTATTTTTTTTCTATGGGATCATGTCAGCCATTACCAGAAGAATTACCTGCAAAAAAATACCCAAAGGACACATTGGGTCGTCGATTTAATCATTTATGGTTTTACAGAATCCTTCAAGATGGTACCAAAATACATAGAGATTGGTTATCGTACTCTCCCTCTGCAAACAAATTATTTTGCTTACATTGTTTATTATATGGTAACAACATGCATCATAGTTCTTCTAAAACTTGGACCAAAGATGGATTTTGTACATGGATAAATGGTATTTTAAGTATTAAAAAACATGAAACATCTAATGACCATATATTTTCTTCAATAAAAATAAAAACTAGAGCCCAATGTGCTCCAATTATTCCAAGTTTAGAATATGGGCGGAAAATGCAGATATCCTTCAATAGGCAAGTGGTTTCTGAATTAATAGATATTGTAATGTTTTTAGCCCGACATAATTTGTCTTTTAGAGGACATAGAGAAAGTTTTTCTTCTACATCTAGTACAAAAGGAAATTTTAAGGATATGGTCATATTAATGGCTAAAAAATCAGCTGTGAACATTTAACTAAAATTAAAACTAATGGTAAAAAAGAATTGTCTTTTATCAGCTGGGAACGTCAAAACCAAATAATTGATTGTATTGCTCAAGATATTTTTACAACTGTTGCAAGTCGGTTGACCGTAGCCTCGTACTTGACGATAGTTTAAAAATAACAAACACGAATAAATTAAAATCAATGGTTTTTTATTAAAAGAACTTAACAGCTATGGGAACTGTCCATTCCCAACTGCCCTGATCTACTCATGTTCCTCCTTATATCTAACTTAAACTAGGACAATCCTTCTATATACAAATGCTTTAGTGCAGTTTTTAAGATGTTTACATTACTTTTCTAATAACTACTTTCTTACGTAATCTAATTTTAATTTACAATTGTTTATTAATTACAATTTTAATATCCGCTCTTATTATCTAATGTTATTAATACTTAATCATAACACTTATTACCTAATGTTATTAGTACTTAATCATAACACTTATTACCTAATGTTATTAGTACTTAATCATAACACCCCCCTTGTTAAATGAAAGCTCATGTCCTCATGAATAAACGACTTTTTACAAAATAAAACTACTAAATATAAAAAAAAAAATGTTGCTACAATTCACTTAATATGTATGTCACTATTAATTTAGTTCATGGAAATATATTTCGTTTATATCTCTTATAACTTACATTACATATTACAATTGTTAAAACTAATATACATAATCCTACTATTAAAACTACATAATTTATCTTCGGCATACTAATATTATATTCTATATCATCTATTTTTAGTTGTAATAATACATCTAATTGTTTTGCATTAAAAGCTAACGAATGAAAATCAGGGTATGAGGTATTTAAATTTACAAATTTGTTCTGTACACTAATGGTTTCAAATGGTTGAATATTAGCTGTTATGTTAATTCGCGGAATAAAATCGTATGAGAATTTTGTCTCTATCAGTCTGGTGGGGATTAACTCGTATTCGTTTGCTATCGCACGACACGGATACGAAAGGGAGATAGTACCCGTATTCCGTAAGGTTTGCGACACTGGCTCACAATCGTTTCCACAATCAATGTTTACAACCATCGGTTGTCGTGTTGTGTATAACCATACATTTTCATTCTGTAATTTATGCAATATCAATCCATCAATGCGCGTGATTTTGACTTCACATGATTTTGGAATTCGCCCGTCCTGATTGCTAAATAGTTCGGTCTCACAGTTATCGGTGTCTTGAATGTTAAATGTTTGCGCGTTTGAACAAATCCAATATTCTTCCATATGTATACACTTGTCTAAATCCCGATCATTCACGTATATTGTGTATACATTATCTTCTGAAATCGCTAAGTATTTGTTGTTTGGTTGTATTAGTGCGTATATTGAATCTTTTTGTTTTATAGGTAATGGAATGGATTTATACAGCCGATATTCTCTAGTGCTGATTAATGGAATTGAAATTATGAAAACTAAAGTGTCTACTACTCTTAAAACTTGTAAAGTACTCATCTGCATTAACTTATGAATGTTCTGAATTGTAACCTGTTCTGCAAAGTTTTCTTTTGCGTCTAATTGTATTCTTACTTGTTGCAATTCTGCTAGAAAATTTGTTGGTGAAATAATGCTGGAATGCATATGACCTAATTGCGCTGTGTTTATTATTGCTATCAAATTGTGAGTTTGAAACGAATGCTGTGTCAAAAGAACATTTATTGCTACTGTTTGTTCATTCATTATCTGTCTTACTTCTAGTTCATTTATTAATTTATCTGTTCTGTTAGCTTTGTCACCTAACCTATTTAAATTTTTTATTATTAATGTTTCACTTTGTTTTACCTTATCCATTTCTTTGTCCAAATTGTGTACTGTGGATTGTACAATTCGTGTCTGTTGCTGCATATCATGAACAATTCCAATTTGTTTTTTGCTTATTTCGTTAATCCTTTTGTCAAAAAATTCATAGTCTTCGTCCGAACATATGCCAAATAATGTGTTTGATAATCGACCAATTCCATTTATTATACCTCTTCTACGACGTTCATTCTTCCTAATTGCATAGTTTATTTGTTGCCGCATTTTTTCTATGTCGTGAATGTATGACATTGTTGTTGCATTAAACTGTTCACATAAATATGACCAAATTACAAAATGTTCTACTGGAACTGAATTAGTGTTCTTGGCAATTTTTAAACAATGTTGTAGTGTTTCTGTCTGAAAACTTTTTATCTGTTTAAAGTTATCATCATACGTTGTTAGGTTTACATACACTGACAATTTCCATTTTGAGTTTGATGTTTTTATTCTTGTTAAGTAGTTAAAAAAAATTCCTGATGGTGATTTAATGTTTTGAATTTGGTATTTCTCTGATATGTTTGTTGTCATGATTGGTTGTATGATTAATATCTTTAACCAACTTTCGTCCTTTAGTGATTGTTACATTCTCATTACTGTTTATTTCTGCTACATTGTATGGTCCTAACCACTTTTGTGCTAATTTATTTTTTTGTTGCTTTTCCATAAGCCAAACTTTGTCATCTATTTTTAATTTTAGTGGATTAATTTTATTATCATATCTTACTTTTGTGTTTTCTTTAGAATTTACTATACGTTGTTTTGCAATTTCATGTGATTGTTGAAACTTTTGCTTAATTTCATAATTATAATCTTCATAATTATACCTTGGTTCTGGTTTCTTTTTCAATGATGTAGGTATCTTCCCTGGAAAACCGTAGAGTAATTCATATGGTTGAAATTTTGTTGTTTCATGTTCTGTTGTATTATACACATACATTGCATATGGAATAAATTCATCCCAATTCGTTAGATTTTTGTCAACATAATGACACAAATAATTTCCTAGCGTTGAATGACTTCGTTCTAATGCTCCGTTACTTTGTGGTCTATATGGTGTTGTATTAAATTTGGAAATTTTCAATAATTTACATACCTCTAAAAAATGTTACTTAGAAATTCCGTTCCTTGGTCTGATACTATTGCTTCTGGAATTCCGTGTATACAAACAAATGATGTGCTACAGTATTAGCTTCATGGCATTCCATAGGTGTCGCAATACTGAATTTTGTTAAGTCATCTTGCATTGTGAGAACATATTTGTTTCCCTTATGTGAAATAGGAAGTGGTCCTACTATATCCATAAATATTTTCTGAAATGGCTTATCAGCTGTGGAAGTGATAACCATTGGTTGTTTCGTATGTCTATTTGAAGTTTTATTTTTTTGACATGACTGACATTTTTGTACATAATTTGCTACTTCTCTTGACATCCCTGGCCAATTATATAATTTCTTAATTTTCTTCATAGTGTTTGATATACTTCTGTGTCCTGCTAAAGGATTCTCATGCATTTCTTTTATAATTATTATTCTTTCTTGATCCGTGAGTTCATTTGGTGTGAATATTTTGATTTTTATTTCGGTACCTTTGAATAAATATCTTAACATTATTCTTACTGTTGCCCAATCGAGTTGGAAAATCTGATCGCCTGTTTTTGAAAATGCTAAATTCGTTATTTGATTGTTTAGACAAAATGTTCTTAAATTTTGCAGACCATGATACATGTTTAAATAAGTAACTTGACTTTTTTCTTTTTCTAATAATATCATATATATTATATATCGGTTACCTTCTTTTTGATACAATAAATCTGTAATTTTTTTATTCTCAATATTTTCTAAGTTTCCGAACCGCCGTCGAAATTCAAGTGCCAATCCTGTTTTTGAAGTTAATTCCTGTGATGCGTAATACACCAGATTTGCTTGACCGTCTTCAAAAATATTACCAGCTACTTCCATAATATTTTGATTTTGAACTATATTTGTCCCTATATAGTCCATGTATTCATTGTATGTCTTATTAGTTACTACCTGTTCTCCTTCAATTTGCATAATTTGGGGTATTCTACTGAGAGCGTCGGCATTAGTATTCAATATTCCTGGTTTATAAATAATTTCGTATTCATATTCTTCCATTGCTAGTCGCCTTTTGTAGTGTTAGAAGTACTATCCTCACTCATTAATCTTAAAATACGTATGCGAGAAAGGAGTTAAAAAAAAAATACACAAAACTTACAATAAAATTATACTTAACATCGTCGACTTAATTGCTCTGAAAACTGGAACTGGTACAATTGGATGCTCTGATTGACGTGTTTTGAATTTGACTGTGTTGAAAAGATGCTCCGAATTTGACTGAATTGTTTTGAATTTGACTGAATGCTCTGAATTTGACTGGATGCTCTGAAGATGTTCTGAAGTTGTCTGGACTGCTATGCCTTAGCCGGTTCAATAATAATTTAAACTTTACAAAAAAAATATTTTATAAATCGTTTCGTTTGTTAGTAGAATAGTTCGATTTTTTTTCCCGCTGCCACCAATGTTGCAAGTCGGTTGACCGTAGCCTCGTACTTGACGATAGTTTAAAAATAACAAACACGAATAAATTAAAATCAATGGTTTTTTATTAAAAGAACTTAACAGCTATGGGCACTGTCCATTCCCAACTGCCCTGATCTACTCATGTTCCTCCTTATATCTAACTTAAACTAGGACAATCCTTCTATATACAAATGCTTTAGTGCAGTTTTTAAGATGTTTACATTACTTTTCTAATAACTACTTTCTTACGTAATCTAATTTTAATTTACAATTGTTTATTAATTACAATTTTAATATCCGCTCTTATTATCTAATGTTATTAATACTTAATCATAACACTTATTACATAATGTTATTAGTACTTAATCATAACACTTATTACCTAATGTTATTAGTACTTAATCATAACACAACTATTAAAACAGAACTTTGCAATAGCCAATTGTTTAGTATTTCCATAGACACTACATTTGACTTTTCACGGAAAGAACAGACATCATTTATTGTCCGATATGTTGATGAAAACACAGGACTGGTTTATGAACGACTTCTTGCAATCGTAGAGTGTGCATATACAACTGGTGTAGACCTTTTTGAACTATTTAAAAAAGTTATGAGTAAGTCCAATTTGAACTGGATTGAAAATCTTGTTGGTCAGTCTTATGACGGCGCAGCAAACATGAGAGGAGAGTTTCAAGGATTACAGTCTCATATTAAAAATGTTAATAAACAATCTACGTATATTTGGTGTCATGCTCATCGTTTAAATTTAGTTGTAAAAAACGTTGTGTCTTCCAATAAATATGCAATAGATTTATTTGGAAACCTTGAAACCCTATATTCATTTATTTGGTGTTCAAAAAAAAGAGTTGCCATGTTCAGAGAACATCAAGAAAAATGGATAAATGATCGGAAAGATAATAAAATTAAGGCTCTTAAAAGGGTATGCACAACAAGATGGTCTTCTCATTATTCAGCTCTTGAAACTGTTTTAAATAGATTTGATTCTACTATTGCTACTCTTGAAGTTATTAGCAAAACAGAAGGACCAAGTGATGCAAAAGTTGGTGCAACTGCTAATGGGTTATTAGAATATTTTAAATCTTATCGTTTCTTGTACACAGCACACATCTATCAAAAAATATTTCATATCCTAGAACCATTAAATAAGATATTACAGACCAAAGACTTAGATTTGCTTGCAGCTACCACATTAATAGAAAATGCTAAAACAAAAATTGCGGAGCTAAACAATCGAGAAAATAATAGTTTCATTAAAATTAAATTAGAAGCTGAAGAATTTGATAAAAATTGTCAAATTGAGTTTATTCTGTTATCGCGACCACGAAAAAGAAAAGTTCCTAAAATATTATGTGAAGAATTATGTCAAGATGAACCAATAATAGACCCTATAAAAAAGTTAAAAATTGAATGCTTCTACACAGCTCTTGATAAGATCCAAACAGAACTTAACGAGCGTTTTGGAATGGATGGAAATGGATTACTCAAAGAAATATCACTTGTTTCAAAAAAAAGGATTCTAGAAATAAGAAATAAAACTAGTTGTCTTCCAAAAGATACATTTTCTGAAGTGTGTAAAATATACAATAAATATTTAAATCGTGAAAATTAAATTTCTGAATATATTCAATTTTCTACAAACTTTGAAGAACTTGAACAATCTATAAAGCTTTCAAATTATTTACATGAACAAAAATCTGTTAATCATGAAGAAAGTGAGATTGAATCAGATACTGAATACATTCATGATTTTAGTTATGATTTAGAGGATAAAGAAGTTTCAAACGATAATAATAAAAACATGGCTAGCGTAGGTCACATGTACATAATGTTTTGTACTGCAAGGTTAAATAGCATATTCCCAAATCTCTACTTACTTTTAAAAATTATAATGACGTTACCAGTTTCTAGTGTTTCAACTGAACGTTTTTTTTCAAAATTAAAGCTCATAAAAACCAAATTAAGAACTACTATGAATGAAAATCGACTGCAGAATCTCATGATGATTACATGTGAGCCAGATTTACACATCAACATTGAAAACGTGATTGATTTACTTTCCAAAAAAAGCGACAGAATGTTAAAACAATTGCAATACTAAACTCTTTAACTCTACAATTTTTTTGTAAAGCTAATTTTAATTTTAATATTTTTAAATGAATTAAGGACTTTTATTGAGAAATGTTAACGATTTTTTAATTTGTATTATAACAGTTATACCCAACACAGGGTAATATAAAATATTTATGTATTATTAATATAATATAGAAAGTATTTAGTAGCAAGTAGTAACTATTTTTTTTTTATAGTTAGCTACATTACATGGACTTCTGTCTAACGATGATTAGCCGTTGAATCTAAACAACTATATATAAGTACATAGAAAAAATATGTTAAAGTAATGACATGACTAATAATTTCCCGTGTAGTCCCCTATGCTACTGGCTTATATACTCTACTGTCCCCCTTAACACAGTCCTGCTGGTAATCTTTAAATGCACTTATAACTTATCTTTGTAACCATATATAACCTGTTGTCTATGTAAAAAAGGGCCTAGCCCGTATATTCTAAAAATAAAATAAAATAACTTGTAGTTATTAAAATTATAGATAAATGGGTGGAAAAAAATTGAGCAGTAGCTCAACCTAACGTGTGTAGGTGGGTGGGTCTTGATTTGCAGGTATGCTTTGCAACACCTATAAAAACTGACTTCGGCGCCACTGCTATGTTTCAGACACCATACGACTTAATCCTAAGTTCCAAAATAAATTGGACAAAGAAATTGATGTACCATTGGCCACATGGTTATCCCATGCAAAGTTTCGTCTTCAGTCTTCCTAATAGTTAAAAAAATATATATCAAAATAATAATAATATATAAATATATTTATATTTATATAATTAGCTACAATTTTAATTTCATACTTATTTTGTATATCTATTAATAAATTACATAATATTTCAAATTTAAATGTTTTATTTATTCAGCTTGCCTACCTATTCCTGGTTAGACAAGTATTTTTAGTTTCAGTAAGTATAGGTATCATACATTTGTACCTATACAATATACATAATAATATTATGTAATATCTTTACCATATTATTTTAGTGTAACACATAAATAAAATAACTATTTAATATCAATATCTATTTATAATTAGGTAAAACATACCTATCTAAGGTACCCACCTATTTATTTATTTTTTACTATTTTATTTGCTAAAAACATTACTAAATTGTATTTATTGGCATTAGTAAGTAAATAATAAACATATAACTTATATACATATTTTAGGTAAAATATAAAATGTTTAATTTACAATATTCATAAAAATAAATAAATATAAGTATAACATTTCAAAAATAATTAATTTACTATATTCTTGGAACATTTAAAATATAACATTTCAAAAATAGTTAATTTACTATGATCTTAAAACATTTTAAGTATAACATTTCAAACACGTTATATTCATAATATTCTCAAAACATACAAAAAAGCGGACCATTAATAAAGTGAGAACATGTTAAGAACGTTCAAATAATATTATTGAACTCCAGTTAATGTTGATATAAACTTAATATTACTATCAAAATGTTGTATTAAAGTTCTTAGAATATAAATTTGTTATCTGGGACATGGTAATATTTTAGCTGTTATAATAACTAATAATATATTTGCTTTTATTTTCAATTATTTATTAAGTGCTGTAAACTTATAAATACCTATGTCTGAATTAGTGAATACATAGTTTCATGCAGGGACTAAAATTGTATTCAGTATGACACACTGTTTGTTGTTTGAAATATGAAATTAAATAGGTAGTGTGTTATAGCCAGTTATAACTAGTAACTTATTTTACATTTTTTTCTCCATTAATTGAAAAATTAAAATTGAGAGATAGTTATAGGTATTAATTGTATGTAGCTATACCATCTATGTTATCAATATGTTGATTGTCTATTTATTTTAGGTTTAATATAAAGTGTGTAGTTCGAAAAAAATAATATTTCAACATCTGGTTTCATAATAAATAAATAGGCATAATATATGAATGTATGATGTATTTATTACAAATATAAAACAAATTATTACACACAACTCAAGAAATAAGTACAAGACAATTGTTTTAATTATAGTATACAAATTAAAGAAAATATTTGTTACACTCGGTATAGTAACAGTTTAGTTACTAAACTTTAGTATAATATACTGCATGAATATTAAATATGTTAACATTTTGAATATGCCGCCAATTCGTGTAATATGCAGCCAATCAAAACATCGCCCCTTACTCTGCCATTTTAATTTCTTAACAAGATAAAACGATTTAGTGGGGGTACTACTGCAAAAACCTTGTATATTTTAACCATGCACTATACGTGACAAATGATAATACTTTAATCACAGATAAACTCTCATCGAACCAATTGAACCAAACCGTTGGGTATTCCCAATAAAAATAGATAATACAAATGTTTACTTTTCAGTGCTATACTGCTATGCCCAATAACTATTAACTTATAAACAAAAAAATATAAAATTCATATGACATTTAGTATTTTAGTTTAATATTTAAGTTGTCTTTTCTGTAATTGAAAATTCAATTATGTTATTACTTTCATTGCTAACGTAAAGAGTAAACACGTCATACGCCAACATTCATAATATAATTAAATATTGAAACATTTATTCTCTAATATAATGTTATTAAATAAGTAAAAATTATAATAAATATGATGGGTAATCATAAGTAGTTTTTTTATGACGTATTATGTTTAACTATTTATTTAAACCTAAGTTTCATTTAAATTGATATTACGCATGTGAATACTACTTGATGACCTATCGGGAACTTGGAAAATTATATTTAGATATTACATACTAGTTAGTAATATCAAAATAAACATTGTTTTTTTGTAAATGGTTGATATTGTTGCCTATTTATTGCTAATTATTAAGTTATTAATTATTACTATTAAATTTACATATCTAAGTTGATATATTATTAGTGCCACTTTTAAATGTTACTATTGTTTTAGGTCTGGGGTTAATGGAGAATTTGTTCTGAATTTCTTGAACACATGTTTATCATTACTCATATTTTGCATAAATGCTTAACGAACATTTTGATTAAACTGTGTCATCAAATTTGGAATAGATTTTTCATAATCCTGGAATTTAAAATGATATTAACATTTTATAGTGGTTACTAATAATATAAAATAAAATTAATTAGGGATTTATTCTTACTAGGGCCCGGTTTTTAATGCAAACGGGAATTTTTACGCAAAACCGTTTTCGACAAAATCGATTTTTTATTTTGCTTTAGCTCAAAAACTAATCGATGTAAATACTTGAAATTTTAACCAAATGTTTATGTTAGTGTTCTCTATACAGCGTTAAATTTTCAAAGTATTTTAACTTTTTTTGAGCTATTTATAGACAATTGAAATTTTTAATTTTTTTTAGTATTTTTTTTTTTTTTTAAATAACGATAAAATTTTTTTGGTTGGCCAGAAAATCTTGAAAATTTAATACAAGGTATCTTATAAGTTGTTCTTAAAATGATAAAAAAAAATCCGAAATCGTTGATCACAATTTTTTTTTATAAGTGCTTAAAGTTCGAATTTATACGAAATATGTCAAAATTGCGAAAATTTGCAAGTAATTTTGTGGTTGAAAAATCGTAAAATTTTTTCTTTTATAACTAAGTTTTGAAAATTTGGTACAAGGTTCTCCATATATTTTTCTTCAAATATCTGTAAAAAAAAACTATACCGGACTAAGACAAAAAATTTTTAGGAGTGTTTGAAATTTAAATTTTTACAAAACCACGTTAAATAACAGTTTAGCCTGAAACGATTTTTGATATTTGTTGTTATTCAAATAGTATAAGTCGTAAATACTTGAAAATTTTACCAGTTATTTAGATTGCCATTTTCTTTACGTGATTTGATTTTAAAAATATTTTGACTTTTTTTGAGCTATTTATAGACAATTAAAAATTTCAATTTTTTTTTTATAAATGTTGATAAAAAAAATTTAGCCGGGAAAAATTACTTGAAAATTTAATTGAAGGGTCCACATAACTTGTTCTAACTCTCATTCAAAAATTATTAAAATACATAGGCACAATTTTTTTTTATTAGCATTTGAAGTTCAAATATTGACAAAAATTCATCAAAATCATGAATATTTTTCACTATTTGCTAGTTGAATATTTATAAATATCTATACTATTATATAAAATTGTAAGGGTTTTTCTTCGACCGCGCTAACCGAGAAAACTACTGGACCGATTTGTCTGAAATTTTTTTTGGCTGAAACCCGACACTCTGCTGAAGGTTATAGTACCACTTTTGTCAGTAAAAAAGTTCATAAAAGTTCATAAAAAATAAAAACAATTGTACCTATATCGTGCGGCACGGCGGGCCGCGGGTTTACAGCTACCTGTAACTTGACCTTTTTTTTGTATCGTGTTTGATATCGGCGTTCCGAGAAGTTTATCGCACTTACACCGACAACACGTATACCCAACCCAATATTCATATCTATACTATATTGTTATTATTATAACTTCGTTATCTATATCTATACTATTATATAAAATTGTAAGGGTTTTTCTACGACCGCGCTAACCGAGAAAACTACTGAACCGATTTGGCTGAAATTTTTTTCTGTTATACCCAACATTATGCTGAAGGTTTTAGTACCACTTTTGTCAATAAATAAAAAGTATAAAGTTCATAAAAAATTAAAAACAATTGCACCTATATTATATACATATTATATATTGTACGGCACGCTGGCCCGCGGGTTAAAGCTACCCGTAATCTAACCTTTTTGTTCATCAAATTGTATTGTGTTTGATATGAATAATATTGTTTCGAGAAATTTATTGCACGTACACTGACAACATGTGTACCCAATATTCGTATTAATCTATACAAATATATAGTCAAACATTCAAGTAGATCTTCGTAAAGAGTGCTCTTCACATGGACTAGGTGGGATTTTCTCGAACTGGGGACCCGAATCATCTTATGATTTTAATTTCAACAAGAGATAAAACAAAAAAGGTTATATGCTCAGAAGTCTTATAAAATTCTTAAGAAACCATAAATTACTCAGCATTTTTTTTTTATCTGTGTTTATTTTTAATAAAAATATATTTATCATTTATACCGTAAGAAAAATTTCAATCTATTTTCATTAACCGTTTTTTATATTTACTTGGCGATCACGTTAAACAATAATATTTGAATAAAAAATTCTACATATCATGGTCCGAAAGCAAAATAAACAACCAATCATGGGCGAAGTCGTGACGGGTCGGCTAGTTTTACTATAAAAAGCTAAGAATTGAAAATTTAATACTATGCTGTCCATAAGTTAAGCTTAGAATAATTTTAAAAAAATGTTTGAGGATTATTCAATTTAAAAAATTTTACGAGTGTTTAAAGTTTTAATTTTAATTTGAAATCAAAAATATACGTGTAAAATTACGTTTTACTAATAAATAATTTTCAATTTTTGTTATTTTTAAAAAATTACTCAACGTAAGATCTTGAAGCTTTTACTTAAATGTTTGAATTTGTTACAAAATAGAATATATGACAATATTTAAATATAATATATCCCAGACTGACAAATCATCTCCGTTCAGAATCGTTTTTCGTATACAATGATACCTATCATTGCATTCAAATTTAACCTACCCTAGTCTGAGGTCCACCCCACCCCCTAATGTACAGCAGAGCGATACTCACTTACCTGCTTTTTTTTTTTTTTTTAGGTTTTTTCCGTTGCATTTGAAAAATATTTTAAAAAAAATTTTAAGTTAAATTTTGACCCCCCCCCCCCCCCCCCAAAGTACCAACTAGTTTTAATTTCCTTTTCAAAGAGGAGCTGAAGTCAAAAATCGAAGCAACATTACTGCTCCAAATGTTGTCGTCAGACACAAAAAAAAAAAAAAAAATAAAAAAAAACACACATCATTGTAAAATCAATACATTCATCACTCCGTTCAGAATCTAAAATAGTTGTGTAAAATCTATTACCTACATAAAATTTTTAAAATTATAATTATATTTTTTTTGAGTGATAAGCACTTGACCGAAAAATGTTAACAGTGATAGACCTTCGGACGAAAAAATCACCCTGTATATTAAGTACACTATTGTAATCAATAAATATGTATTGTAAAATTAAAATATTAAGAAAATGTTCAAATAATCGTAATATGATATTGTAAAAACATATAAATAATTGTAAAATGTATTGAAATTATTGTAAACAAGTTTTATAACTTGTATTGTATTTTGTAAACTTATATAACTATTTTTGTACTAAGAATTTGAAAGATTTCATATGTCTTGAGGACATAAACCTTTTTTTTCGTGGGGAGGTGCTACGTGCTCTGATGTCCTATACCAATAATATAATACATAAAGGGAGCGCCACAGGCTTGACTATTAAGATAACAATCACCCATATAATATATTAGTAGTATCATTGATTATAATCAATTTATAATCATGGTATTATATATTATTATAAACAAAATACCTATATATATTAACTAAATTGTTGATAATAAGTTTATAAATATAAGTATAATATGATATTTTATTGTTTCAATTTTCAATATAATATGTACAATCTTATTTCTTACCTTTATTTCAGTATCTAAGCCTTCTTTTAACAAATTATCGTTTTTGATAGTATCCTTTGTAATTTTTTTGACAATAATTGCAATAGTAGAATCACATTTCAAATTCCGATTACGTGTTTTCAATTCAAAGTTTTTTGATTTATTTTTTTCATTATGTTGACACTTTTGAAATTTGACGAAACTCTATCCAGTTGGTTAACGTTTCTTCAGAAAACTTGTTAATCCAATCTTGAGTTAGTTTTGATAAATCATTATTACTATCAAAGACAGTCCGTATTACAGCATCAAAATGTTCACAAGTTTTAAAATCACTATTTAAAACAACACACGATGAATCAAACTTAAAAATTTGACTTACCTATATCCATTTTTATTTTAATGAAGTATCTAATAATTAAAATTACCGCAGTAAATAGGTATCTGGTATACTTATACGCCACATAGAACGCTGTGAACACACTAACAGATATTTACAATTTTATCTTATTTGGGTACATTTTACAGACAAGTTTGAGAGTTACCCTGTGCACACAAATAATTGATATAATAATCGTTATAAACTTATAAAGATAACTGATAATATAAGATGTTGTGGCGATATGGCTGGTATCACCACTCGCGATCGCGAGAGCAGTTTGGCCAACCTTTATGTCCTCAGTGAATTATATATTTTATACTTGTAAATTATTTTGTGTATTATTCGTACGAACTGTCGTGACTTTTGTTTCCCCCCACACCGCTGCCTACCGTTGCAAGCAAGTCGTCCGTCGGGCTACTTTTTACGTTCTCTTCGCTCGCGCCGTTCTTATGAACAAGTCGCAACGTCTCCCTACGCTCTTCCGCGAGTTTTGTCACGATCCGCGTCGTCTCCCTGCGAATTGTGCTTGCACCGCGTAACGCGACCACGTTCGACGACGAAACCGTATTTAAATTATTTTTATTAGTGTTTAATAAATTATTCGCCTTTCACTGGCGTACATTCGAATCTTTAAACATTCGTGTATTTATTTTTTACCTCACCCTACGCGGGCGGTAATAGTCTCAGGCCACGCGCCTACGATAAATACGTCGGCTTTCGAACTGTTGGTAATATCAGGGGAAACTACCCGTACCTCGCCCGTTATTACCACAATGTAAAAGATAAAATTTAGTAGAAAAAGGTTGCAATAACACTACAACATATAATAATATCGATCTACCTATAGGCTATAGGTAATTTTTAGTACTCGTCGTGGGATTTGAAAAATGTTTAGCTGGCAACACTGCCTATAGCCATAACCACGAACTAAGATATACAGTATGTCCCAAAAGTCCCGTATCACCCTTAATATCTCCTTAGAAAATCAATATATTTAAACGCGGTTTTTTTTACAGTACTAAGTATGGAAATTCTGATCGAATGACATAAAATTAAATTTTTTTTTTTGAAAAATTCAAAAATTTTCAAAAAACTTTTTTATGCATTTATAAGAATTTCAAATTTTTAAGATAGCCATTTTGTTAAGCACATTTTTTAAAACAGTTCAAAAAAAAAATATTAAAATTCAATAAAAATTGATCAAGTTAGAGCATGTTATTAGTTTTGAATAATTGTAATAAAAAATCAATTGTTTTATACCTATTTCAATAAGAAAATATTTATTTCAGAATGACAATATTTTTACATACCTAATTAAAGTTTTGATTTGAGTAGAAATAAAAATAGCCGTGTCTTATCGTTTGCTGAATAGCGAAACTAGTTACCTATTTTTAAGTATTTTAATTATCATGAAGTGAACTTAAATTTTCGAAATTGGACATAATAATTGGAGTTATAATTAATGCGATTTATAATAATTATTATTATAAATAAATAATTATTATTCCTACGCACATAGCAATTTTGTAAATTTTAATTAAAATCATTATTTTGTGTTCTTTCTTTATAGCTATTTCTGCTATTATTGTCATACGTATATGCAATACGTACTGTGTCTTTGGCTATAACTTTTTATTTCTTACTTATTTTGTTCAATTTTTAAAATGACTAAGTTAGAGCAAATTATGTTTTTGAATAATTGTTATACCTAATAGTTATGTTACCTACCTGGCAAAACACGAATTGCACGATTAAATCAATCTCATTGGAATATTGATTTTTTATGGCAATCTGAAAATATTTAATTATTGGTGGAGCTTTTAGGAAAAATTAAAATTCAGATAATATTTCTGAACTTGATTGTTAATAGAAGATTTTATTAATAAAAACGAAAATAATTTATTACATTTTCTTTTTATAAATGTTCAAAGTGACCTCCATTATTTTCAACACAGAGTTGAAGTTTTAGGACCCAAGCGGTTTTCGTAACTTTAGGTTCACTTTATGATAATTAAAATACTTAAAAATAGGTAACCAGTTTCGCTGTTCAGCAAACGATAAGACACAGCTATTTGTATTTCTATTCAAATCAAAACTTTAATTAGATAATATGTAAAAGTATTGTCATGTAGAAATAGATATTTTAAGGTCACTGACCCTGGTACCACAATAAAAATTTTGGGGTAAAAATGGTTTCAAAAATTAGTAATCAATTCGTAATAATTCGTAACCACAAATTTGGAATTCGTAACTCAAGTTTAGTGCATTTTATTTTTTTCTTATTGAAATGTGAAACAATTAATTTTTTATTACAATTATTCAAAACTAATAACATGCTCTAACTTGGTCAATTTTTATTGAATTTTAATATTTTTTTTTTGAACTGTTTTAAAAAATGTGTTCAACAAAATGGCTATCTTAAAAATTTGAAATTTTTAAATGCATAAAAAATTTTTTTGAAAATTTTTGAATTTTTCAAAAAAAAAAAATTAATTTTATGCCATTCGATCTAAAATTCCATACTTAGTACTGTAAAAAAAACCGCGTTTAAATATATTGATTTTCTAAGGAGATATTAAGGGTGATACAGGACTTTTGGGACATACTGTATAGTATATCTTAGTTCGTGGCCATAACCAATAATATTGATACCATCTTCTTTAGTTGAAATCAAGATTATCACGAATTGATAGAGCAAGATTAACCAAACTTGCGCTGGGTGATTTAAATAAAACAGACGAGACTTTTTTACGAAAAAACGAATTCAAGCAGGACGCCCATTTAAAGTCGAAACAATTAAATTTAAAAAAAAAAAAATTAAAAGAAATTAATAATTATAATAATTCGTCATTTATTGTAAAAAAAAATATATAAATAATCCATTCTATATAATATTTAATAATTTACCTAATAAATATTATCAATTTAATAATCTCAATATAAAATAACAATAAAAAAAAATATTATATTTTATGACTTTATGAGGTTTATTTCTGAAGCTTAAAGCTTTAACGTAGTCATAATTGATTAATTTATTTAGTTGAATATTCTTTTATTTTTTGATTTATAAAATTTTCTCTTTCGGCATGTTTTTGACTTATTTTAATTACTACGTTACTATCAGTTATTCTTATATATGTATTAACTTGAAATAATTTGAGAATTTCGATAATTTTAAAAATATGCGGATGTTGGTGATAAAAATTTGAATTAAAATCAGAATGAAAACTTTCACATGCGTTTGTGGTGTGGATTCTATCAGAAGATGTTTAGCCCATATTTTTGGTGGAAAAATACTATTATTTGTAATACAATTGTCAATTAAATAATTACAAAATTCTGTTATTGCTGGATTTTCAGGTTTATCTGCCATAAAATGATCTGTAAAACCTCCACTTCCTCTGGATTTAGAAAAGAAAGTCCAAAAATATGTATCTATCAACCATTTTCCTACATCATCATCTGCTAAATTAATCAATCACATCGATTGGCACTGGCGACA
This sequence comes from Schizaphis graminum, assembly GCA_020882235.1. Lineage (NCBI taxonomy): Eukaryota > Metazoa > Arthropoda > Insecta > Hemiptera > Aphididae > Schizaphis > Schizaphis graminum. The sequence continues at coordinate 18,072,849 of CM037036.1, forward strand.
ATTTCACCGTGTGTTAATGTTCCGTTTATTGTTATTTCGAATGTATAATATCCCTGATTCAAACACAATAGCGTTTTGTCCAATATCGATATGCCCAAACACAAGCAGTTAGGTTAATGTTGTAGTAACCTCGTACTCGTAACTCTCTTCCTTCCTTGTTGCGCTTCGTGAACGTGGCTCCGTCGGTGGATCTCAGCTTACTTCCATTGATCAAGCCAAACAGGTATTTCTGCTGATGAAGTGTGACCCCACACCTGACACCAAATTTTATGTAGTAACCTCGTACTCGTGCTGTCACCACTCGGTTACTGCAAATACTTCTTTTACGACGGTGGCACGTGTCGTTCTACTTCAACGTAGAAGGTGGAGGTTGATTGTAATAAGTATAAATAAAGTTAACACTTGTAAAATAATAACTGTTTATTGAAATTAACTTATAATTAGTATAAAGGTTTTTCGACAGATCTACTGTATGTAAATCTACCGGAGAGAAAGTATTTAAAATAGTCTATAACTGGGAAGTACTCGTATAAGCGGCGGTGCGGCTGTTACAAAGTCCGCGACTCATACAAGTACATAAAACTGGGAATGACTATAGCTCGACGGCTGTACAGTCTCTGGAGCTCTCAGCTCTGGGTGACCAGGGCTCCTATTTATATGGAACATGCTATGATAAGGAGAGGACGAATGACGTCAATGGGAAGGTGATTGCGGTGCTAGGCAATGAAATGCCTATAATAGTGGCCTGTTCCGGTGGCGTGATGTTGTTGTAGGTTTAGACTTTGGAACCTCGTTTTAATGTGAAAAACACCGGTTTACTACAGTAGTTTAAGGTGCGTCCACACCTAACAAACAATTAAAAAACGTCTGTCAAACGTTCGCCGAACACCAACAATTTCTTGACAAACGTTAGTCGAATGTTTTTCGAACGTTTGTCTGATGTAGACGTGTTTTCAAACTAATTTGTTTGTCAATAATCCAAACAAAAATGTTCGCTCACCAAGCGAACATTTTGCATGTATGTTTATAATTGTATACCGATATATTTATTTAATTATTAATTATTATGATATTATTATCATGAAGTATCAATATGTGACAGACTACAATATATATATATATATATATATATATTGTTGATGCCAACAAACAAAAATATTAAAACGTATTATATTATTCATTATAATAATATACTAAAAACAATTATATAACCGGTAGCAGAAATAACACCACCTCATTAACTATCATAGTAGATACCGCGAAGCCCTGTGCCGGTTATCGCCACCACACACATACACATACACACAAATAATATTAGATACGTTTATTTAGATACGTGACACCAGTATACCACACACGGGTAGGGCTGCGCGGTTATTTTATATAATCGATAATTTTAATCGATTAATCGATTAATCGATTATTTTCATATTTTATAAATAATTGATATAACCGCAATATTCGATTAATCGATTATAATCAAATAATCGAAATTATTAGTTCGATTATTAATCGAGATTATTTTCGATTTTTTCGATTAATGAAAAAAATTATTAATTGACTTTAATTAATTGAAAAATGAATTATAATTGAGATTATATTTTATACGTTATGTTAATGAAAAATATTTTTGGAATAATAAATAAATATGTATAAAATGTTTTCATTGTAGCGCGATCATGGTATTGTACTATTGTTATTGAAGTATTTATATTTATAACTTAAATAGCTTAAAATATCTTTTACCATTACTTAAATAATATAAATATAAACGAGTTTAGTGTTTATTTTTAAAATTTGATAGAATTATTATTGATAAAACGACGTATTTATAAATATGTTGTTATTCTTTTCACAAAACGGTGTGAACGATGAACGAACACTGGGACACACATTTAATTTGTGATCTGCGTCCTGCGAACACGTATTACAATTAACGAGTAACGACATTTTTTTATAGTAAAAAAAAGGTAAGTAAAGCAATAGTTTATAAACCTAAATGTTATTTTTTTTTCTAATTTTAATCTAAATATTTAATATACGTATCAAGAATCAAGATGAGTGAAGTGTGGCAAGTTTTCACTAAACATGAAAGTGGCATTAAAGTCATTTGCAAAATTTGTTCTAAGCATTATGTCAACTCTGGTTCAAATACCACCAATCTATGGAACCATTTGAAATTTAAACATAAAAACAAATATATCGAACTAGATCGGCTTCGAAGAGGAGTATCTGGTCTCGATCTAGAATCTCCTGATTTTGAAATAACAGACGATGGGTAAGTAAATAATTTACTATTTCTTCTAGGCGCTCTACCTCTACGACACTGCTTTTCAGTCGAGTTATGTTATTTTTTTCTGCATACATTAACATATTTGTTACAAAAACACATTACTTAAAAGTAGAAAAAATTCGAATATAATAATATATTACTATTACCTACTTTTATAAGTACACTCGACTTCTCGAGACTCGACACTTACTATACAGCAATTCCCTGATTTGTATTATTTAATCTCGTAGTTACGCTTACGCTTCCACGCAATGTTAAAAATAAATCACATTTAATCAAGATAGATTTAAATAATTTTAAATAATATTATGTAGTTTGACAAATTATGAATTGTTGACGTACTTTAAAAATTATACTAAATGTTCAGGTATAAAAATTCAAATTAACAATTTTAAAACATAAAAATCTCGAAATCTAAAAATTACCTCCATAAACTGCGATTGCATAATTGAAGAGTCTACCACAGTTAGTATTTATAATTATAACAGAACATCATGTATTCGGTGTAAATTTCTAAATGTTTAATAATCATTATTTTTAGAATTTCAAAGTGGTGGCATCTTGTGGTAGGGGGGGCTGAGGGTGCAGTTGCACCAATGAAAATTTTTCTACAATAGCCAAAAATATTATATTATATTCTAATTATTATTTATTGAAACAAAAAAATTATTTATTTTAACATCTCATAATAATAATAATAATAATAATAAAATAACTTTAGTACCTACCTACTAAATATATACCATATAATATTATGTGTATGTATAAACTAATTCTATGTTATATGTGTATTTAAAAATATACTTAGTAGATTTTTACTTATAAAGATATAATTAGATATATAATTAACGAGAAATATCCAAAATATTTGAAACAAAATTTTAAATCAATAGAAATTATTTCTTAGGAATACGCAGACACACAGTTGTTGCCATCACTTAAAAATAAATTAAAAACAATGCTCCCCAGTTCAAATTTACCTGAACGTTTTAATTTTCTAATTAAAATACTGTTCCTATTACTATTTCTATAAAATACTGTAACGCGCTCAGCGCGTGATTAACGTATTTTTCTATTATTGTGTTTCGTCTCGAATGTATTAAATGTTAAAAAGATTTTAAATGATAAAATTATTTGTTTTATCTTCCATCACGATTATTAGAATTTATTCAACATTTTGTACTTCTTTACTATTGTTCCTAAAAACTATAGCCGCCCGGTACAATTGTACCCGTTGTACCCCCCTAAATGCAGCTCTGGCTTTGTTGCATTGCAACATTCTATCAATAGTATTATAGTAATATAATATAAAATTTATTATTACTATTATGGGTAACTTGAATATTTCAAATATGAATTTATTATTCAATTAATTGTCATACTACTCATACTTAAAAATAAATTAAATAATGCAATAAGCTAAGATATATTTATAATTAAATATTATACTAATTGAAATACAGAATACAGTTAATATGCATACCACAGTATTTTTATTTATATTTTTGTTAGGTATATTGATGAACCAAATTCAGCACAAACTTCTTCAAATTCAGAACTAGATTTAAATCCATCAATTTCAAATTTTAGTCAACCTTTTGTTTTTGATTCACAAAGTCCTTCTACATGTACTATTATTGAAGAGTCAAGTTCTAAAATAACAAATAAGCAAATGAAAATGACACAATTCACTATAAATAAAACCTCCAAAATTAAAATAGATAACGCTCTTGCATACTTTATTGCTACAAGTATGACACCGTATAATGTGGTGGAAAAAGAAGGTTTTAAACTTTTTGACAATGCTTTAAATCCAAGTTATAAACTACCTAGTCGAAAAACAGTTACAGAATCTCGAATTCCTAATCTTTATATAGAAACACGCAATAATGTCGGAAAAATTATAAAGAGAGCGAATTACCTATCTTTTACTACCGATTGCTGGACGTCGAGTTCGAACAAACCATTTATTGCAATGACATGTCATTTTAATACCAATTTCAAATTGGACTCCGCTTGTTTAGGTTGTATAGAGTTATCCGAAGACCATACCGGAGAAAACATTGCAGATATATTACATATGTTAATTTTAGACTACGAAATTCCAGACTGGAAAATTTGTTCAATTACAACCGACCACGGCTCAAATATGCTAAAAGCAGTTGATAATTTGAGTATACCACATGTAGACTGTTTTGGCCATGCATTAAATATAGGAGTTGCAGGTATCTTAAATTTGGATAGTGTCAAGAATGTTGTAAGTAAAGTAAAATCAATACATAATGTATTTGCGCATAGCTGGAAAGCCGTAAGAGAAATGGAAATAGTCCAAGAAAGATTTAGTCTACCAAAATAAAAATTTCGATCGTATTCTAAGACTCGGTGGTGGTCAATGTTAGAATTAATTAATGTTATAATTGATTAAGATCTTGGACTTGCTAGTTTTCTTCGTGCCTATAAAAATGGTAATCATTCAAATTTAATTTTTCAAGAATCTGATGTTATTATATTGAAGAATCTTAAATTAATTTTACAACCAATTCGTGAGATAACGGATAATTTGGCAGGTGATTCATATGTAACAGGCTCAGCAATACTCCCAATAATTTCTTCACTTAAGTTGAAATTATCAGAAGCAACAGAAGCAACAGACATGAATTTGAACAGACCATTGGTTAAAAATATGTATTCAGCCATTATTGATGTTCTTGATAGGCGTTATACAAATAATACAACTCTAATGGTTTGTTCAACATTAGATCCTAGATTTAAAACTGAATTTATAGCCCCTGATGGTTTATCAGAATTAAAGATCAAAATAATTGAATTATGTGAAACAAATTTTATAAAAAGTACAAATGATGAAACATCTGATAGAAGTTATGAAAGTCAACCAGCTAGACAAAAAAAAAGAAAAACAGGATTATCAGCAATTTGTTGTGTTCCGGAAGTTAATAACATTCAAGTAATAATTTCAAATCTATCTTAACAAATACAAACACTTAAAAACTTTATTAATTTTGAATGTTTATGATTTCAGGAAATTACCATTACCCTAAGAATGAAAATTGAAAATGAGTTAAACTTATACCTCACAATACCAAAATGTAATTTTGATCAAGAACCACTGGAATGGTGGAATATGAATAAAGATACATATCCAATGTTGTCTTTATTAGCAGAAAAAAGTTTAACATTGCAAGCTACAAGTGTAGCATCTGAACGTGTGTTCAGCAAAGGTGGCTGTATTTTAACAGATCTGAGATCATCATTAAGTAATGAACATGCGAGCCAACTGATATATTTAACAATGAATAAAGATTATGTCCCTAAGCCAATATTTTAAATAAATCAATATGTTTTTTTTTATGATTATATAATTCATATTCTAATACAGTGTGTTTTTATTTTATTTTTTATGATTTTATAATACAGTGTGATTTTATTTTATTTTTTATGATTTTATAATACAGTGTGTTTTTTTATGATTTTACTATACATTGTGATTTTATTATAATTTTAAATTTTAAAATCAAATACTAAGTATTATTTTTTTTAATAATAATACAGTAGAATATTTCTTATGGGTATTTTGAATGTATTAAGTTTCAAAGTTTTTTTATTAAAAAGACAATTAATATGTTTACATGGTAGAAATGAAATAGAAATTACTTAACAGAGTAATTAGGAAAAAAACCAATTTATACAGATGGAGAAAACTTGCATAGTATGAGAGTATGACCTCATGGTCCATGAGGATTAATGGTGCCATGAAATAAGTATTTAGTATGAGTATGACTTATGGGCAAAATGGATAGAATAGTATACACATTGGCAAATTTCTAAGAAGAAGGGTTTTTCTATGGTTTTTTTTTTATATAAAAGAAAGGTTTTAAAATATACTTTTTTTTTAATGTTATATCTAATAATCAAAAAATATACTGCATTAAATTAATTTTTATATTCTTTTACATAAAAAATTTAAGAATTAATTATTCGTTTTCCTAATTGTATATATATATTCAATCTTTTATCTATGATATACTCCCAACTTCCCAAGTGTAATTATCAATTAATCAGTCTAGTTGTTACAGTGAATTCTCAGATTATAATTCTTAATCGATTGTAAAATATTATCAATTATAATTGATTATAACTGTATCAATTAATGTTGATTGTAATTTATGTTTAAATAATAACCGATTAAAGATTAAGTATCAGTTATAATCGATTATAATTTATGTATCAATTATAACCGATTATAATTTATGTATCAATTATAACCGATTATAATTTATGTATCAATTATAACCGATTATAATTTATGTATAAATTATAACCGATTAAAGTTTAAGTATCGATTATAACATGTGTAACTGATAATAATCGATTAGAATGTATGTATAAAAAAAAACCGATAATAATCGATATAATTTTCTACATACCGATTATATGGAAATAAAATAATCACACAGCCCTACACACGGGTAGCTTTTTTTTATTCATAGTGTTGTTTATATTGTATAGTGTTCAATAATATACCGACTAGCGAGTCACAAAATGAGTGATAAGTGGTCCAAAGAAAAAATAATTCATTTAATTGAATTATATGAGAATGCCAGTTGCTTATGGGACTCGAAATCTTGCGATTATAAAAATAAGATAAAACGTAAAGATGCATTTATTGATATTGCTAACAAACTTAAATTTGAGGAACAAGAGATAAGAAAAAAAATTGTATCTCTTTTAACTCAGTATCGCAGAGAAAAAAAGGCTTTGGTTTTAAAATCTGGAATGTCTAGCGATGATGTAAAAACACCTTGGTACGCTTATAAATATTTCCACTTTTTAGCTAAGAAAAATACTCCGAGAATTACGCGATCTAATACCAGTGAAGGTGGTGAAAGCAATTTATTTGATTCCTATTTACTTGAAACAGTATCGGGTAATGAGGATTGTGTCAGTGAACAGAATTCTGTCGAAATTGAAAATCCTTCCGAAAATGTTGAGCAAAGTGTACCACATTTCAATAAAAAAAAAGAAACTTTTTTTATCGCCTAAACGCCCGAAAATTTCAAAAAGAAATTATGAAGATGATGATCAAACGATAGAAGCATATGCAATTATGAAATCTTGTTATTCGAAAATACAAGAAAACCAACAAAGGGACGAGTTAAAAGTTTATGGGGAATCAGTTGAATTTAGATTAAGAAAAATTAAAAATCCAATAACTGTATGTTTACTGAAAAATCAAATAGACAACCTGTTATTTAAACCCAAAATGGATCAATACACACACGATTCTTCGCTGCCTCAGCCATTACAATTGAATGCACCATTACTAAAACCATCGACTACTACAGTTACACAACAGGCAAGAGAATCTTCACAAATAAAAGACTTCAATATGCAAGATTACGTTCAATTTTATTAAAGTATGTTGTTTAATTTTAATAAGTTATTTTCATATGATATTCATTTTTTTACGTGATATATTATTATATTTATAGAATTATAATATAGTAAATTATAATTTATTTTTAATATAGCACCATAAAAGCGTGTATTGTAGAACGTTTCAACCGAACATTAAAAGAAAAAATGTTTAGAGAGTTTAGAGACGGGGGTCTCACAATTGGATTTCTATTTTACCTTCATTGATTAACGAGTATAATAATACAAAACATAAAACAATAGGAATGTCGCCTGTACAAGCTGATGCAGATTCAACATCGGTAGAAATAAAAACACGTAAAATCATTAATAAAAAAATTAAATTAAAAATTGGTGACTACGTTCGTATAAGTACATATAAAGGTGTATTCACAAAAAGTTATTTACCAAGTTGGTCAACAGAAATATTTAAAATTGTTAAAATTAATCAAACATCACCCGTTACATATCAATTACAAGATTATACTACAGGAAAACCGATTGCTGGTTGCTTTTACTCGGAAGAAATATGTAAAACAAATTATCCAAACGAATATTTAATCGAAAAAATTATTCGTAGGAAGGGGAATCAAATATTTGTAAAATGGTTAGGGTTTGATAATACACACAATAGTTGGATAAATACAAGTGACATTAGAAAATAACCTCAGTCGAGTTCTGACGATGACCGTGTTTGGTACTTCTCAGGCTGGCGAAACAAAAAAAATTATTTCAAATCTTGAACAATCAATAAAATCATATTCAAATAAATTTGATAAAATTGAACATTTTCTTGAAGAAACTTATAAATCTGTCCAAATACAAGAAGAACAAACAGAAAAGTTAGAATTAACGTGCTTAGAAATAACGGATCATATGTCAAATGTTGAACTATTACTAACACATATCTAAGAAAAAATAGAAGATTTGAATAAAATAATCCCTGCTATACTATCTCGTCTCAATACTATTGAAACTTATTATAAGGATAAACCATAATGTTTACAGCCATCATTGACATTCAATGCGTTCTTGGGTTGAACAATAAATATATGATTAAAGAAATGTCTATTGTGGACACAGAAACATGGGCCACTCAACACTGGATTTTTAAAAATTCAAACTCAACACAGGATAACAAAAGTCGAAAAACTAATAAATGGTTGGAACAAAATTATCATCATCTTTCTATTGACTACGGTGATATCGAGTATGAAGAACTGGAAAGGATATTGAATTCATTAAAATTTGCTTACATTTACGTCAAAGGGGAACAGAAAAAAAAACTTCTTTTCGAGTTTATACCACACGTTGCTCTCATCAACATTGAAAGCTTGGGATGTCCACGATTTGATCATTTATGTAATGATGAATCTTTACCTTGTTGTATTTTTCATATGGAATATAATCTTAAACATTGTACATTTTATAAAGTATTTGCTATAAGAAAATGGTTTTTAAATAATTCTTGAAAATTGTATTCATGTTTTTAAAAAAAATAAATAAATATCTTATTATTATTATTCCAACAATGAGTTTTATTTATTGCTTTCCTTACCAAATATGAATAGAACGAATAATTTAATATTTAAAAAAAAAAACTAATTTAATAAGTGTAACATATCTACAATATACAAACAATATCTACAAAATTAAATGTATGCAAACAAAATATAAATAATTATATGAAAAAAATTAAATGTATACAAACAATATGCAAGCAAAATATAAAATTAAATGCATACAAACAATATCTACAAATTATCTACAGAAAATAATATGTAAAGAAAAAATTAAATTTCTATTCATTATTAACTAATTCTGCATAGAGCAAATCCATTAACTCTAACGTTGGTTCATCGAAATCATTCATCCTCCACACTGTTTCATTAGATGATTCAGTTTTCCTACAAAATTCAATAATATCATAAGAAAAAATTAAATAAATAAAATAAATTTTAAAATATATACTCACTCTATAGAGTAATGACCATGAGCCAGGGTATGTACTTTATCTTCAAGTATAACCCTTTTATCGTCAAAATTATTATAAGTCAATTTATCGGCTTTAATGGTTTTTAATTTGTGTTTGAAAGAGCGAATAGAGACATTGACAGTCTTCACCTCCAAACTAGTATCACCAAACAAACACCGCTTGTGATCTTTGAAAGTCATATGGTTTTTAACAACATGACCACGGATTCCTTTTTGCCTTAATTTTCTCCTTGTCTTCTATAATGTAAGCATAGGATTTTGCTCGCAGTGCTATAAACTTCTTCATAATACGTCCATCGGTTTCATCAGAAAATAGTCCGGGAATCTTCTTTCTCTCAGCAATGTAACACGGGTGGTCCCTGGGTAGATTTGCAGTGTCCATTCGGTCGAGCAAGTTAGAATTATTCGCCAGGTCATTGTAAAAGTCATCAGTCTGGATATAATATACTAAAGAATCTAAAATAATACAAATATATTAATATGATGATAATAATAATAATAATAATAATTTACCTGTATCTGTATACATGAGCTCAATTTTGTCACCATAATGTTTCTGCATTACGTTATAGTGATAGTCATACATCAACGTTTTACTTATATCTAGTACTGCGAAACCTATAATAAATAAGTTTAAAAAGTAATACACTAAAAAACTAGTTGTATTATGTAATAATTACCTATATATATATCGGTTTACAAAAATCAATGATTTTATTTTCTAATGAGACTGCATTCAGGTTTTCATTGTATGTTGTACAGTGTTTGAATGTTGTTCGGTTTATCAGTTTTTTTTGTAAACGTTGATCACTAGACACCAGTTCCATCTTCATACGTTTCCTCATTGACTCCATGGTTTTTCCTAAAAAATTAATATAAATGAGACTAACATTTTTTTATTTTTTTTTTATAATATATGTATATTTATATATACCAAAGACTGCATTATTTAAAAGTTTAAAAAAGTCTTTCTCAAAGTCATTTGCTGCCTTTTTCCTCGTCTCTGTGTTTAGTGCTATGTATGGAGCCAGCCATGGTGATTGATTAAACTGAACTACTCTATGAACCTATAATGTAAAATAATTATGTTACAAATATCTATAAAATTAAATATATACATACTTTTTCAACTATAAGTCCATTAGCTATAGCTTGCTATAAGTCGCGGTAATGAATGACATAATTTTTTTTCGAGTGAAGTGTCGTCATAAGTTTTTTTACTTTTGAGCTAGCCGGAATACTGTTCTATGGTAGGAAAGGGAGGTCGTTATGCTGATCATGGAGTTCTTTAGGATATTTAACGTCAACCTCATATATTCGTCCGATGGGAGATATTTCGTTTAAATCATTTAGTCCTTCTAATTTAGGTTCTACCCACTTAAACCCACCATATGGCATATACTGTGACATTGCCCACCCGTACAGATTATTACCTAAAAAATAAAATAATATTTAATAATATATTTATATATACTTACAATCTTGATAAATTAACCACGATTTGGGCTTAGTCGGATCATAATCTAGAGTCTTTTCATTATTGGCTTTAGCATTCCTCATACTTGCTTGAGTTAAACCACCTCGGATTCCTATGATAAAAATATATATGTTATTATTATTTTTTTTTTTTTTTTTTTTTTTTTTATAAATATAATTATTATAATTACCCTTTTCAATCATCAACAGCATATCATACTCAGTGAGTAACTCTAGTTTGACGTTAGTGTATTTCAACATGCAGTCGAAACTAAATCCAGGTGCTGTATAATAAAAGGATGGGTCTAAGCAGTATGTAGTCAGACATAGATCTCGAAAATTCTCAAATACATCAGCCAGCAATAAAACATCTATTTTAACCCTTAACTTGGTATTGTATCCTATGAGATACACTCACTTTTATCATTTTTAAATAATTTAAATATTTATTTTTTCTTTATACATTTTAACGTTGTTAATAATGCTACACTGTTTGATTACTATCATATGAAATTTGAAATCGTGTCACGGCGACTCATTTAACTTGCCCCTTCTACCACTATACAACGCCGACCAATCTACCGTATTATCACAGTGCTATTATCATTTAATAATTTAATATCAATATTATATATTTTTCCTAGTAATTTCAGTTTTGAGTTTTCTAATATTAATAATTATTACTTATTAATCTTATTACGATTTCCAACTTTCCAAGAGTTTTAAAATGAGTAAGTTGTATTTGCCAAAATAACTACATAAGATACTATTGTACTACCCTTGTACTTTAATATTTGATATCTGAATTTTAATTGCTTGTTATATTATAGGTTCAAACGAAGCAGAAAGTGTAAGTATGGCATCAATGTCTACATATCACTCATTTATTATTTTATTAAAAAGCTTCCATTTCATAGGTGTATAAATATAATAATATTGCATGTAGCTCTTATTGTCATATTAGGTCAGTGGCGGATCCAAGGGAGGGGTAAAAGGGTAAATACCCCCCCTTGAGCTTATTATATTTAAATTTATAAAAGTATAAAAATGTTTGTACCAGTTTGTAAGAATAAATTGTAAATGGTAAATATTAATAAGAAAATAATAAGTAATTAATGTTTATATTAATAAGTATGTTATTAAGTTAGTATGAATATTATCTGATGGATATATTTTAATTACCCTCCCCTTGATGAATTTCTGGATCCGCCCCTGTATTAGGTTAAACTAGTTAATTTAAAAAATTATAAAATATTGAATGTGCCTTGTACTTGTATTAACTCTCAATATTTAATTATTATTTCTAAATAATAGTAATAACTTATCATTAATTACCTTTATTTTATTGTATGTTTATAGTGGGGGCATATTATATATTGAGTTTTAATTATTATTATAATATGTATATAATATATAAATTATATATTATTATAAATATTAAATTTCGCATTAACCTAACCTAACACAAATTGTGAATATTTATTGAATTTTTTAAAAATATAATACACATTTTTATAGTATATATGTATTTGTTTATTTATTTTTGTTATCCTGGTATTCAGTAGTAACTAATGTTTACTACACATATTGTGAATATTTATTGAATTTTTTAAAAATATAATACACATTTTTATAGTATATATGTATTTGTTTATTTATTTTTGTTATCCTGGTATTCAGTAGTAACTAATGTTTACTACACATATTGTGAATATTTATTGAATTTTTTAAAAATATAATACACATTTTTATAGTATATATGTATTTGTTTATTTATTTTTGTTATCCTGGTATTCAGTAGTATTATAATATTATAATATATACAAATAAATTATATTTTAAAGAGTCAAAATCCCAGGTATTAAAGGGAGGAACGTTATATCTTTACAGAAATTTAATTGTGATGAATGTGGAGTAAAGTTTAAACACAACTGTACATTAAAAAAACATTTACTCAAAAAGCATAACATCAAAACACAGGCTCCTAAAGAAAATACAATCAAATGTTTGAAATGTGAGAAGGCTTTTACTCAAAGAAAAAATATGATTAGACATATGAAGATGCATTTGGAAGAAATAGATACCCAAGTACACGTTAAAAACAGCTCAGAAATATAATAATAATAATAATAATAATAAATTATTAATTAATTAATAAATAATTAATTATGTTAATTGATTAATAATTTATTAATTATGTTAATTAATTAATAATTTATTAATCCACTTTTAATAATATATTTTTAAAAATTGATCTATAGACACTACAAGATAATTTAGGTCCAGGTTCATTAGAATTAGAAAGTTCAAAAATAATCAATAGTCAGCCTATGCATGTTGATTTACAGGTAATATAAAATAGTAAATACATTTTTAAGTAATATTAGAATTAATAGAATAACAAAAAATTAAACAATTTAAATTTGGTTCAGAGTCAAATTCCCACCGGTTACAAATATTCAGTAATAGAGTACACGAGTTTAGGAGAAAAAACCTTCATAGCAAAATTTTTTATACATGAATTTGGAGTTGATGATGTTGTTCCTTTTATAATGGCAATGAGAGATCAAAATAAAATTACTTATTTGGCTACAAATGTGCGAAAACCAAATTCTTCTGAGATTATTTTTAAGGTAATTTATATTTAATGAATGATTGATTCATAGATAGAATTAAATTACTATGTATGTAATTTTTAATAGAAACGATACCGTTGTCACCATAATACCAGACCAAAAGTAAACTCAAATTCAAGTCAAAAACATTTCAATTGTAAAGCTACATTAGGAATACAAATAGTCAAGGATGAACAATTATGGTCAGAATTTCTTAATAAGTAAGTTAAATTAACTAATGTATGCATTTATTACTTGATGTTTTTATTTTATTAAGCAGTGAAGATGTGTCATCTAATAATTTGATTACAAAGGCTGAAGTTCAGTTAAAACATATTCATAACCATGAAATTTTAAGAGCTGAAGTTCTAAAGCATAGAATACCTACCAATGACGTTGAAACCAAGTTTCTTAAATTGTTCGAAGAAGGGAAAACACCATCAAAGGCATTATTTACATTTAAATCACAATTAAGAAACGAAAAAGGTAACAGTTATTACATGTATGCAGGTGATCGTGGAGAACTTCCAGATCCACAATGGGTATATTATCTATATTATAAATCTTTTAAAAAACATTTTGGTTATTCACACGGTGAGCATATGATGACATCTCTTAAAGAAGCAGTCGAGGAGTACAATATAGAATGTAACTCGGATATGGCGGCAATAAAGGTACTTGAAGATCAGAATTTTGCTATTGCTATACAAACACCGTTAATGAAACGTATAAGCTGTGGATTTGATGAATGTGGAGAGATACTCTTCATAGATGCTTCTGGAAACATTGATAGATTTGGTTGTAAAGTATTCATGATATACTCTAATAGTTGTGCAGGAGGTCTACCTATAGGAACAATAATTTTAACTAGTGAATCCACATCTGTAATTACAGAAGGTTTGGAACTGTGGAAAAAATTATTATTACCTGGTGCACTGGCTGGTAGAAGCGAAAAAGGACCAAAACTGTTTATGTCCGACGACTCAGCTGCCGAAAGAAGCGCACTAAATAAAGTATTTCCGGAATCGAACCTTTTATTGTGTATTTTCCATATTTTGCAAGCTGCTTGGAGGTATCTATGGGACTCTAACCATGGTGTACCCCTTTTACATCGTCAAGCTTTGTACTCATTGGTAAAAGAGATGATTTATTAAAAAAATAGTGAAGAGTTAACAAATAAATTTAATGCTGCACTTCAAAATAACTTGGTGAAGAAGTATCCAAAGTTTATATCATATTTAAATACTTTATACAATAGAAAAGAACAGTGGGCATTATGTTTTAGAAAAGGATTGTTAACTAGAGGTCAAAACACAAATAATATTAGCGAAGCTGGAATGAAAATTATCAAGGATGTAATTCTGGAGAGAACTAAAGCGTATTCTCCCGTTCAGCTATTCTTTTTTATAGTTAATGAATTAGAAGCATTTTATGAAATGAAACTTTTTGATATAGCAGCAAATAGACCACCACAATACTTAAAAAACAAATTTAATATTTCTAAATCTGAAAAGGATAATTTGGAGTATAAACAAATAGATACTTTAATTTTTGAAGTCAAAAACAAACACAAACAAACCGAGTACAATGTAGATTTGGACCTTGGAATTTGTTCATGTCCTCAGGGTAATACTGGATTTCCATGTAAGCATCAGATTGTTATTGCCTCAGATTTAAAAATGGATTTAAATCTTTGTTTACCTACAACAGAAGAAATAAGAAAAAAAATACATATTATAGCTTCTGGAAATTCAGATATTAGGAATGGATGGTATGGCTCAGCAGATAATAAAATAAAATGTATCACTGATAATAATGTCAATGAAAATGCGCATACCAGTACAAGTACACAAACCATAGAAAATAATCAAATAGATAGCCAGAATATAAGTCACAGTTATGATCAAGTAATGAATGATTTTAATAATGCAATTGAAAAAATGAAAAGCACATTTGATTCAGATAAAGAATATTTTTTACCATCTATTAAATCATTTGTGAATTCATTTCAACACAATGTAAGAACCCATGCAAGCCTTTCTTCTGCAATGCAAACATTTGGGAAGTATTCCGGCTTAAATCCAAACTCCAAAAAACCAAAATTGATGGGTAACAAACAAATTGGAACACAGCCCACTGCTAGGTCTAGAAGAACAACCCAAATTAGAGGGAGAAAAAATCTGGCTGCTGGTAGAAACCCTAAATGGAAACGAGTGTCAGAACATGGTTATACACAAAAATTAAAATCAAGCCATTTACCTCAAATTAAACGTAAACCCTTCAATTCAGAACAATTGCCATCAAAAACTCCAAAAACACCACATTCATTATCGTATTGTGTAGAAACAAATAAAACATTAGGAGCTACACATAACACCAAATAATAACCTAACCTATGACATTTAAACTATCTTTGTTTATTTATGTATATAATTTAAGTGAGTAGTGAGTGTTGTGATTTTTAAATTGATTTATTGTAAAATATTATTGACATGACGACTAAGTAAGTGTTATTTTTAAATTGACTTTTGAAATACATTATTGAATATTGACAATTGACATTAATTAAATATATTATATTATTAATAAATATAATTATAATAAAAATATAATACTAATATTGATATTAAATTATTAAATGATAATAGCACTGTGATAATACGGTAGATTGGTCGGCGTTGTATAGTGGTAGAAGGGGCAAGTTAAATGAGTCGCCGTGACACGATTTCAAATTTCGCTTCCCGCACAAATGTTATCATACTTTTTCTGTTAAGCATTACAAATCGAGTATTACCCTCAGGCTTTATTGTAAGGATATTTTCCAACTGCACAAATAAAATATATGTTACACTTGTTACAGTAATAAGTAAGGGGCTCCACACTAAATATAAAATTTAAACTATAAAAAAAAAAAATACACGAAAAATAGTCAAACTAATTTTATTATGAGTTATTTAGTAAACAATTAGTTATTAAACATAATAATAATAATATTTTCAAATATATTTATAGATGAAAATTATTTTTTAAAATTGTCTGTTTTTGGAATGCGTTTCCGCTTTATTATTTTCAATATCTTGTAAATCCCTTTTTAGACCTTGAGTTTGAGTTGCTTCTGCGAACACTCCTTTGAACCAACTTTGTTCGCGTGCCTTAGGAGTCTCTTTTACTCGGCGACATGTTTCGTTAGTCCACGATAAAACGGCATCTCTTGGGTCCCATAAGGATAAAGGTGGCATATTGAAATGAACAAATAAATATTCATTCTCCGACTCAACGATCAAATTTTGTCTATCAGCAGATTTTAAAATGTTACTTGTGCTAATGAGACGCTCTACATCTGCACTATGTGGTTTAGCAGCGAGAACTCGAGAAAAAATAATTAGTATGGTGTTAAATGATCCAGATTTAGAGAGATGTTCAACAAAAGAGGCCATAGACATTTTACGTAGGTTGTCGATGTTGCTAACTTCTTGAATTTCTTCATATTCAAATACAAAATTTGATAAGTCTAAATCCCTTCCAATTAACTTATGCACTTTTTTTAATTGGTCTTGTGTCAATGTGCCTAAACTAATAAATGGCTTAAGAACTTGTACTAATTCATCATTAATGTCAATTCGGTCTAATAAAAAATTAGCTAAACTCTCCACTAATTCATTACAAACAGAAGTGACATTTCGTGAATCTGTAACAAATAAATGATGTTGGGTTCTTCTCTTCCTAAGGGTATCAGCACCAGTTAACTGAATACCTTTTATTTTATTTTCATTTAATTGAGCTTCAAGTGTATTCACCCATCCACCAAGTAAATTATTAGTACATAATGTTCGAAGCCGTTTAACAACAAACTCTGTTTCTTCGTCAAATCTAAGATAGTTATAAAATCACTTTGTATTGTTTTTTGGTATCGACTGAAAATGAGTAAGGTATCTGCTAAAAAGCATAATAAACGCAAATTATCAATGTTGGTCAAAAATTTTAAAAAACCTTTTGATTCTTTTTCTTTAGAGGTTTGAAAAAATAGAACAAGAGCATGCCAAGATACAAGAACAGAATTTACAAGTGAAAACGAAAATTCAGTCCAGCGTACCTGAAAAAATTTCGGAATTCTTAGGAGCTTGCAATTGTTTACTTTGGCAATATTCTCAAGTTCTCTTGATCGGAGAGCTGATGTGTGGAAAAATGTAGATAAACTTGTTAATGTTAAAACTAAATGCTGTACTTCGGAAACTAAATTACTTGTATCTTTCCATGCTAAGTTGGATCTATGAGCAGCACACCAAATTGTAATTAATGGAATACTATTTTCTTCCAATGATCTATATTTTTGTTTAAATAATGTCCAAAGTCCTCCACGTTCTCCAGTATTTACAGAAGCTCCATCCGTCACAATTGATGAAATATTATTAAAAACATATTCAGTCGCTTCGGAACCAATCGTGTTAATAGATGCGACTTCAATTGCATCTAAGATTCCTTGAGCCCCACGTTTAGAAACTAGTCCAGCACCGAGAAAAAATTGATCTTCTTTTCCAGACTTGTCAATAACTTTTATTATTACATATATTTTGTCTATTTGAGATCTATCCACTGAACCATCACATCTCAATGATATAGTCAAAACATCTTTCATTAGTTTCAAAGAAAACTGTTTCCTATAACTTGTAACTATAGTTTTTAATAAATCTTTATGAGTGGCAGGAGTCAAGTATTGAAAATCGTAAGTATCAAAATTGTTTTCTTCGTTAATATGATTAAACTTGAATGATGAAGATAGTTCACCAGTTATTACCCTCATTGGATAAGTGTGAGCACTTAAAGTTAATTTTTTCGCATCACCATATACATGAATCATTAAAGATCCTATTCTATTAGCAAGTTTTTCTTTCGATTTTATTACCATTTGGCCAAAAGTAGTTGATTTCGCGACTTCAGGTATTGACATTTTGCTTATTTTGAATGCTTTTAAGCATTCGTTGTGGTAATTCTGTTTAAGATGTTCATCAATAGTTACAGTTCTATACTGGGCACCTAAGTCCTGGCAGATTTTTGGAACTTGAGTTTTTTTAGAATACATTTTGACAAGTTCTGGGAATTTGTGACATATTATACATCTAACAAAATGTTTACCTCCTCTGTGCATATGGTCAAATGTTTTGGAAAGTTTAGGCTTTTCAATTATAATCATAGAGGGATTTGAAAAACTATTTTGGGTTGATTCAATCGATGAAGAAAAATCACAAGATGTTGTGGTGGTTGTTGTAGTTTCTGTAATTGTTACATGACTTTCTGATGAAGAAGTTTTTGTGTTAGTACTATGAGATTTTATTGATTCTGATAAAGCAGATGATGAATCCAAAGACGCAGAAGATGCCATTATCGGTTTCACTAACCAATTATTCAAAAAATTTGATGTCATATTTATTATTTATATTATAAAATATGAATAACCTAGACAAAAAATTTAAATTGTAGAAAATATTTGTTCAAAAGACAAAGACAAGTGAATTTCAATAAAAAGTATCTAATAAAATATACAAGTTGGTGAATTCAATACCAATTTTTGTATTAAAATATTTAATATTTTTTATTTCATTAATTTGTTTATAATATTATCTAAGGTTTGATAATAAATTTTGCAAATGCAGTGATGCACCATTCACATAGTCATTTGTACACAAGCCATCACAAATTAAAAATAATAATAATATAACTTTATAGCATATCGATGGCTTAGTGCACATTAGTTATAAGTCACAAAATTTAAATTGTTCAGGAAAGCCATTTTAAATATTAACTTTTTTAAACCCACTTAACTTAAGTAATATTTAATCTATTTGTTTTTTTTATAAATTTATATTTACTTAATAATATATGTACTATGTAGTTTCCTTTTAATATATAAGTTTAATTCATATAACATGTATAAATGTATTTATTTATTTTGACGACGTTTTTTTAAAAAATATGCGGACTTGATAACTATGTGACAAAATAAATTTGGATAGACATGGACTTAAAATATTAAATGGACCTACAAAGAAATTATTATATTTTCTTTTCATAAAACCTTAAAAATTAAATAAGTCCTACAACTAAAATATTTTTACTGCACTCATATAATAATATGTCCGGACTAATAACATGTAAGCAGTTAATAAATTGGGTAATACAAATCAAATTTATATCAAGTACGGATATATAACAAGTGTGCATTTAAATAGCAGTACAAGTACACAATTTAAGGACTTATCATTAAGAGTCGAGGACTTAATATATTAGAGCAAAAAAAAAATATAGCTAACTGCTATTCATGAAAAGCGAAATAGTAAATATCACATGAATAATTAATTAATGGTTATAGAATACAAACACCTTGTAAAAAACGAAGATAATTCAATTTTCTAACGATTAATATCAAAAAGTGTTTTTGGAAAAAATTACCTAACTTATAACAAGTTTGCATTAAGCCATCGATATAAGAGTACTGAGTAGGTATCTAATTATTAATATTAATTAAAAATTTTACCTTAATGACGATCCGATGATTACAAGCCCGTGAATAATGCAAAGTAAATCAATAAAATAAAAGCATGTATGGTATACACACGTACAGTTTCAAGAAATAAAATGTAAAATCGGAGATAATCGGCAACGATCGGTGATAATGTGATATTATGGTAAATGGTAATTAATAATTATATTTTCTAAATATAAAATCATAATATAAATAGTAAACAAAAATATTCAAAACTGGACGCGCCTGTTGTCAATAATCTATTTTTAACACGTTCAACGCCGATAGCGAGCGCGTAATCGTCAATCGTCATTCGATGTCGGGTGTGACTGATTTCACGTACTAAATAATACATGCATTATTTAAATAATTTTGGCAAAGTAATTTTTATTGTATTTCTGAAGTGCACATTTTCGCCAAGCCAACTGCACATTGTATATTTCCTAATGCACAATTAGTGTCCTAGTGCACCTTACAATAAAGCCTGATTACCCTGTTATCAAATATACAAGGATTCGCATATTCGAAATTGTCAAAAATTGTTATTTGTTAGACAAATGCACGAAAGAAGGGTGAAAAACTATTAAAGGAAGTATTTATAATATGATTACATATATTTATTTGATTAAAATATTGTATAAATAGTTTTAAATGTCATTTGAATCTTATGTATCCTATAAGATACATTGCTACAACGCCTGTAAGTTTATACATGTATCTCAGAAGACACATTACCACAACGCCTATAAGTTTATACATGTATCTCAGAAGACACATTGCCACAACGTCTATAAGTTTATACGTGTATCTCAAAAGACACATTCCTAGTATTTTTGTATTATTAATAGACGATTTTCGCAATAAAGGAAGATAACCAATTCATAATATTAAATTATTTTATTTTATATTATTAAACTATTATTATAAATTATTCGAAATGGGCTCCACGTGGAGCCTTAATGATTAATTTCATCACATTGGCCAATGAAATAATAATATTATGTTTAGTTATGTGTCGTTTTTCTTGGATAAACACGTCTTTATTTCTGTACAATTATTATAGGTATTATAATATATTACCGTTCTGTGCGATACAAATATGTACCTCACCGGACAGTCGCCCGGTTTAACTCGTGCTGCAAACAACGCGTTAATACATATTATAAATTATTTTATAAATACCTACGTGTTTAGATTTTAGAAATGTTTTCTAGAACTAGAAAAATGATGGCTTTGGCCTTACCTCCGCTAGATAGTGGATCTAGTTCGGAGTCGGAAATAGATGAACAAAATATACCAGAGATTGACAGGCTCTTGGCAGAATTTGAAGAAGAGAATGAAAACAATGTAGGTTTCTTTTAATTATTGTATTTTACTATATTTATATTTTATATAAATAATATAAAATAAATATAAATATGTTATATTATAGAAAATAATATATAATCAAAATTATAATATATATATATTAATTATATAAATGTAAAATAAATAAATTACATTTATATTTTATTATATTATATAATATAGGATTGGAATGAAGAAGTGTTTGAAGAATTTGACGCTCAGATAGTACCAGAAGAAACTGAGATGTTAAGAGATGAAGCTGTTTCAGAAATAAGTATTCATTTACCATCTCCAAATCAAGTACCAAGTCCTGCAACACCTCTTCCAACAGCATCATTATCTGTAACACCCGTAAGTTCATCATCACGGCGTTCAGCTCGAGTTCATAAAAAAACAGTAATTGAAACTTCGGTCATCACTCCTGTTCACCATCCAAAAAAAAAAGTGCCGTTGAAACATATAGATTTCAATTGGAAATCAATAAATAAATTTAATTTTGGTGTTGAGGCTCCAGTTGAACAAAACTATATTATTAACGATACTATTTTAACGCCCTTAGATTACTTTATGAAAATTTTTTCTAATGAGGTAATCAAATTGTTAGTTGAACAGTCTAATTTGTTTTCAATCCAAAAATTTTCGAAACCTCTTTCTACAACTCCCGAAGAAATGAAAGATTTTTTAAGTATTAAATTATGGATGGGTATAGTTAAAATGCCGTCATATACTGATTATTGGGCACAAGGCACTAGATTTGGACCCATCGCAGATATTATGCCACTAAAAAAATATCAACATATATTACGATGCTTACACCTAATAAATAATGAATATGATAACAACACCGATCGATTTTTTAAAGCAAGGGAATTCATTGAAAAAATTCGTATTAACTGTTTAAATATTTCTCAAGGAAATAAGTTTTCAATAGATGAAATGATGGTGCCATACAAGGGCAAAAAGGCTGGTTCACGTAGGCAATATATGAAAAATAAACCGAAGAAGTGGGGCTTTAAACTATTTGTCCGTGCTGGAATCGATGGAATGGTGTATGATTTTTTCCCATACTCTGGCGAAAATACATTCCAGAATGTACAGTTTTCCGATTATGAAAATAGTTATTTCGGTTTAGGACCAAAAGTAGTTATTGTATTATGTAAAACTATCCCTAATAAACCACTCAGTACGGTTTTTTTTGATAATTTTTTTACAACTCCAGAGCTTATTCATTATTTAAGACATGAATATGGCATTCTTAGTCTTGGAACATTAAGAAAACAACATTTACGTGGATGTGATATAGACGATAAGAAATTAAGTAAAATGCCACGGGGTACCTTCTTTAGCCAGTGTGATAAAAAAAAATAAAGTAATTATTGTTAAATGGTTGGATAATAAAATTGTTAGTTTGGCAAGCTCTTATGCAGGGGAAGAACCCGTACAAACAATTCAAAGATATTCAAAAACCGAAAAAAAAAGTGCCTGTCCCTTATCCTAAAATAGTACAGGAATATAATACTCATATGGGTGGTGTTGATCTTGCAGATATGTTTATAGCGCTTTACCGAACTAACATGAAAACACACAAATGGTATATGGCATTATTTTCGCAGATGTTAGATTTATCTGTAAATAACGCCTGGTTATTGTATAGAAGAGATTGCAAAAATGAAAAAAACACGATGAGGTTAAAAGAATTTAGAAAAGATATTGCTATTGCGTTGGCTTGTAAAAATAGGCCAAGAGTTGGTCGTCCTTCTTCTTCGATAACAAAAGAAAAACAAAAAGTAAAAATAGTTCAAACACCGGTTACACCAAGGCCTCCACAAGAAGTGATTCAAGATAAATTAGACCATTGTCCAGCATTTACTATAAAAGGCAGATGTAGGTATTGCAAATCAGGCCAAACTTCTGTCATATGTCTTAAATGTAAAACTCGTCTTTGTTTTGTGGAAGGAAGAAATTGTTTCCAAAACTTTCACTACACAAAATAATTGTATATATTTTTATCTATTGTTTTGTTTCGATTGAAACTCATTAAGTAATAATAACATTAAAGGAAGTTCCTATACATTTATTTTTTATTAAAAAATTGTTTATTTATATTTTAAATGTGTTAAAGTTATGGTTTTATTTTATATAATATTAAATATACTATTATGAATTAATTTTTTTGTATTTCCTGAATCACTGCCGACGGTTTAAATTATACACATGTTTTTGGTAATGTATCTCCCTTGAAGCAACTCTTATAATACGAGCTTATGGCAATGTATCTCATAAGATACACAGTGCATATCATAAGAATATGGTAATGTATCTCACCAGATACATAGTACATATTATGAGGTTATGGCAATGTATCTCATAGGATACATCTTATAACTTAAAAAGTTTAAGTCCTAAAATTTATTTTTTTATTTTTTTGGCCTAGGCCTCAAAATATAAAGAATAACCAAACTTCATAATTATCACACCAATAATGTACACTTGCCAAATTAAGGGTTAAGGTATAGATTTGAATATTCACCAAGTGATTGACAGTTGAAGTGGTTCCATACAGTCTTAGCATGATCATAATCTTCTTGTTGTATATGCGACTCTGTTAGTGTACTATAAAAATCACTTTATTCTGGTAAATTAGTTTCTTCGAGCTTGTTCCAACTATCAGTATATTCGTAAGGGTAAACACCTTTACGAGTAACGAGCTGCATATCTTCGGTAGAAAAGTGTTTTGCTATCTCTCTGAACTTCTCAAACCCGGGTGATATTAAATTTGATGCTAGTGTTGATAAACTTGAAGCCATAAATCTTAATGTATCGACGAATCGTATTGTGAATGTGTAACTAATGTATTTCGAAAATGAAATAAAATTTTCTTCACTATTCGGTATAACCGAAAAAGTTTTGGAATCGTATCCCAACTCGGTTACGATAAAATGTGCGTCATAATTTGATAAATTATGAAAAAATCATGGAACAAAGTTAGGTGTTTGAAGTTTGAGGTTGCAGGTATTACACAACGTTTGTCTGAATTTACCCGATAAGTGACAATGATCTGCTACTTTATGATTTTCCATAGAAAAATTACATTTACATAAATTACATGTGTTGCATAAATTAAGTGTATGTTCTTGTTCGGGGGTTAAAGTTATAGGTGTGTTGGTTTTTAATAATTTTTCGATGTTTTCGGCTATTTCGACAATACTCTTTACAAAATGTTTAGCTACATTCTGATTATCTTCACTTCCACGAAATAACTTACTTTTCCTGAAAAACTTCCCCGTGAATAGCAATGAGTTCTGCTCGTGTAATTATGCAATCATCTTCGTTTTTTCGTTTCCATATCGGATTAAAAAAATAATAGCACATATATAAGAAAAATGTGTTAATCATCTTTTAACTTGTAGAAAAATTAGTAGATAAACTCAAGTATGTAAATGATAATATCTGAAATGCGACTAATTTCAAAAAAAAGATTTGCTCCTTGATCATTTTTTGTAATTGAAACAGATGGTCACGTTTTCACTTTTGTATTGTTTATATATTTTAGTCAGAGATGTCAAAAGTGACATGGGTTCTCGAGTGAAAACGATTTTTAATTCTAAGGATAATATCTCTATTGATGAGAGTTGTCCGTTGTTAGGGATTACATGGGGCAGGACCCGTTTGGACCAATTTTTCTAAAACACAGCTCGTTTGGACCAATTTTAAAGACCCGTTTGGACTAAAAAATATTACTTTTATACAACTCGTTTAGACCAGCATTTTCCTTCCCATTTTATTTTTAACAGGCTTAGGACTGTCTTTGGCATGGTTAAAAATGCTGTTTCTTATTTTTATTTTTATTATTGTTTTTTTTTTTTTATAATAATATCAAATATGTATGATTACTTCGTTTTAAAGATAAAAATATTAAAAAATAAATAGGTACATTAGGTACAATATAAAATTTGTCAAATTATTATTTTTTTAAATACGAGTGGACTAAATTACGAAAATATATTTTTTATGAACTATTTAAATTTTAAATTTGAGCTGCTTGAAACATTTGTCCAATAATCTTCAAATACGTCAATTGAGATATCTCACCATTTTTATATTGTGCCCATCGTGCATGTAGTATGTTGTGTTTTTTAAGTGTATCATTTCTTTGAACATTCATTTTGTTATTTGAAATTGATGATATTTTCAGCATAGTTTGAACTTGGAAATCTTTAAGAACGTCAATTACTTGGAAAATGTTTGGATGGGGTGTATAAAATTGTGAATTATAATGAGAGTGAAACGATTCAGGACCATTTGTTGTACGCGGTGAATCGGAAGGTTCTGCTGCCCAAATAGAAGGATTAAAATCTGCATCTTCTGATACGTAATAATTTAAAACATAGTCAGCAAAGTGAGTAACGTGTTCGATATTGGGAGCAATAGACATCAATTGAGCATACCCATCTCCAACTTCAGATGGTGGTAAAAAAGCTAACCCATAAAAATATCTCAACCAATTTCCAACTTCTGAGTTTTCTTCTTTGTATTTACTATGTAAATAATAATGTTTTTGAATTTTGCGATAAAAACTTTGGCTTAAATGAAAAAAGCAGCACACAATTTTACAATTAGGAAATGTATTAAAAACAGCACAATGTGCAGGTTTTTCGAAATCTGCATGGAAATTTTTCATATCTAGTTTTTTGCCAGTTAAATGTTTACATAATAATTTTATTTCATTCCACATATATTGGTACATTTCCAAGTTTTTGAATGGGAGTAAACAATAAATTACAGGAATGTAAAATTTATTTACATACACATGAATTGTATACAGCTGGAAAAAAAATTTAGGTCCATAACGAAAAGTACCATCTCCAAAAACATGAGTGCTATCACACAACAGATTTAGATTTGTTTTGCAGGTGAATAAAATTAAATTTTTTATCCGAAGAAATATGACAAAATTTTTCATCGTTAAATTTTGTTATATTGTCTCCTTCTGCCGAAAGTATATCAATTGTATCTTCTAATGTTTGTGGTAACGTCGGAAATAATTTTTTACGGGCACAATATAATGATTTACGCACTAACCTTAAATTAGAATATTCAATATCTGTATCAAATCCACTTTGACGTATTTCTTTTAAAATAATTTTGTTTGGTTTGGTATGCAGGTCTTCTGTCCCCTTTCTTTTTACAGCTGTTCTAATGATGTCCAATTTGATCGAATTATCTTTTAGAGGAGGATGATTGTGAGGAAAATTTTTAGTTTCAATTATTTCATTTAGCTTATCATTAACGATAATAGTCACGTTGCACGAACGATTTGTACACCGAAAACGAATATTACTAGGTATTCATTAAAATATTACATTTACTGAGTTTAAAATTATCAACAGTTATACACGTATTACCTCGTTTTGTTTGGAAAACATTTTCGATTTGGATATCCATTTTAACTACAGTACTACACGAATATTAAGAGTGCACGAACCAAAATTGAAAATACTAATACTAACTTAGTATGGTATAAGCTATAGAAACAGAGCCTCGATGTCACCATTGTGCATACGTAGAACATAGTGTTTTAAATTTTTGATAATAATGTTTAGCCGAATAACCGCAATATTGCCAATTAGTATTATCGCACTGGCCGATAAGACCGTTTTGTAACAGATATCTATTATATATTTGTATATATATTGTATATTTGTATTATACGTATGTATAATATAA
Organism: Schizaphis graminum; assembly: GCA_020882235.1. Taxonomy (NCBI): domain Eukaryota; kingdom Metazoa; phylum Arthropoda; class Insecta; order Hemiptera; family Aphididae; genus Schizaphis; species Schizaphis graminum. The sequence continues at coordinate 18,100,255 of CM037036.1, forward strand.
CTGTGGGTTTTTGGTCAGTTATCAATTATAAATAATTTTGTTCTGTACATAATCTAGAAATTAAAAATTAGTTTACACAACTGAACATCTTATTACTCCGACGATGGCGTGTTTTAATCACCGATACGGTGCGTATGAACTTAACCATTGTAAAATAAAAGCGCGAGCGTACGATACGCGTCCATGTGAAACGAGCATAATCGGGCTTTCTAGTAATTAATTAGAAGTCTTTATCTTGAATTTACTAAAAAAAAAAATTGCCCAAATGGGTTCATAAAATCCTGGCCCAAACGGGTTGCATTTTTATTAGTGACCGAAACGTCCCTGGCCCAAACGCGCCTCGCCCATTACATGCTAGACATATTGTTTGCATGTATATTATTCGTTACTGAGTGTATTGTTGAATGTTTGCATGTAAGAACAAGTTTATTGTGTGTTACGATTTCACTTGTGTATTATATATTATTCGTATAGCGGGTGAAATTATTCGAAAAATGTAAACGGTAATATATCTGATAACTGATTGTCGACCGATAATATGCGATAACTATTTGTTACCGGGTAATATTTTTGATAACATGAGATAACTGTGATAGTACGCGGTAGAGTATTGATAAGACACATGTTTGTACAATCACATGGTTCTTGTGTAGACAGTGTACATGCACTATCTTGATCAGCGCCCTCACGTGTGGGATGTCGGAACTACTATCATGTACCGTCTATGATTCTCTGCGTCGGCGGCGGCGGTGTCGGACTATGACGCGGGTGGGTACGGGGGTGTGCTCCTCTACGGCGGTGGACTATGACGCGGGTGGGTACGGGGGTGTGCTCCTCTACGGCGGCGGGCTATGACGCGGGTAGGTACGGGGGTGTGCTCCTCTACGGCGGCGGCAGCGGCGGTGGCCGCCGTAGAGGAGGAGGACGTTCTAGAACTGTCCAAATCATCCTACTGAATGTGTATATGTTAAATGTTTTACTAAAATATATTCCACTAAATTTTTTACTACTGTATAATATTGATTAATTAAGTCATATTTTTAATTGTATAAGTATCTTTCTTTTTAAATTTTTTTTTTTTTTACTATTATAAGAATTTTAATTTATATGAACTCCGTATACCAGATACGAGCTTAGCTCAGTTGGTATACGTATCAGCCATTGTTAATGTATTTTTAATGTAATAATTTACTAATAGTATCATATAATTGTAATTAAATTTGGCTGAAATAAATAAATAAATAATAAATATTCACGCGCAAGTTGGCGATTTATTTTACAATATTATATTGTCATAAAACTATAAAATAATTATTAAAAGAAAAATTAATTTAATAAAGTGGTACTACAACAATTAGAAATATGTTATTTACTAAAACTACCTTATACATTTAATTTTTATAATTATGCGTATTCATCTTGCCAAGGAATACTTCCCTGTTCACTTGTAAAATATATCGCAAATTTGTCTCTTATAGCTTTTGGATCTCTTCCCGACTTGCGTCCAATACGTGAGAGAGGTAAATATGATGTACTTTCTGAATGTGTTCTCCATGATCCAGGTATAATTTCTCCTGATTCATTATCAACGTCAAGACTTCCTTGTGGTGTATAAGAGTTTTTAGATGTTTTACAAGCACGAAGAAAATTGTGTAAGTAAACACATGCAAGAGTAACTGATGTTGCTCTATCTGGACTTAGTAACATAGGTTTTCTAAGTACTCTAAATATAGAACTCATAATGCCAAAAGCATTTTCTGATACCCTGCGTGCTCTGCTTAATCGATAATTAAAAATTCTCCCTTTACTTCCTTTCATTTGGTATCCTGGATATGGTTTTAATATATTCTCACCGAGTGCAAATGCACCATCAGCCACTATAACGATGGTATAGAAATAGTTCTACCAGGTAAACTTATAGGTTGAGGTAGATTTAGTGATTTATTTATCAAACCTTTCTATAAGTCAGTATTTTTCAATACACCGCCATCGGAAATACGTCCCTGACAGACAACATTTACCTATGTGAACGAGTAGTTCGCGTCAACAAGTGCCATTAAAACAATACTAAAGTGGCCTTTATAGTTAAAAAACTCGGTTCCGGTGTTAAATGGAGCTTGTAATAAAATATGTTTTCCATCAAGGGCGCCTATACAATGAGGAAAGTTCCATTTTTCTTCGAAATCGAAAGCAATTTTGAGCCAACTATTTGTATAGAATAATAGAGTAGAATAATATTTAGTATATTGTTTATAAATATATTATATAATAAATGTATTTTCTTACCATTATATAAGTGTGGAGGCCAGTTATTAATGCTTCGCATACTTCAGGTACAATCTGTGATATTAATTGTTTTGATACTTTGAACGTATACATTAAAGAATGATATGAATCACCCGTAGATAAGAATCATAAAGTTATTGCTAAACGCACCGATACAGAAATATTATCCCGAAAATTTGTGTTTTCTTTTATGACTTTTAAGCCAATTAAATTAATTAAAAACTCAAAATCAGTACTTGACATTCTGGTAAAATTATTAAATAAATCACCGTCATGTAAATCTAAAATGAAATTCTCACCACTGTAATTCTTTCTTCGTTGTCTTTCCCACCACCTTCTTTTTTAAAAACTTTTTTTGATGTTATGTTCTTACGCATTATAACAAACGCAGCAGCGCTAATGCAGCATGCGACTTGTTCTAGATCATACATAGTCACGAATGTTAGCAATCATATAGCAAACAACTAAATTATGAACAAACGTTTGTGGTTATTAATAAAATGTTTGAAAAACGTTCGACAAACAATGTTTCCCCAAACGTTTGTTAGGTGTGGACGCACCTTTAGGATAACAATTTATTCTAGCATTATGAATATTTCTTGCTATTAATTTTAAATCAGGAAATATCAAATCTCCTTCGTTAGTGTATTTAGATATTTCTTTTCTTTTTATTTTTGATGGTTTTTCAACTATGGAGTCTAAAGCTTTTCTTTTGCAGAAATTACTTATTTGTTGCCGCTTTAAAGTTTCATCACTTGCGTGACTATGGTCAAAACACGATTTATCTATATTAATCAAATTAACATTTAAACCCACTGTGTACACTTTTGCCTTACACTTATTTATAACACATCGCCATGTATTTTCATTTTTTTTTTATGTATGATATTTAAAAAGTTAAAAATCATTTAAAACTAATAGGTCTTTGCCTTTTTCACTGAGCATAAATGATACGCGATTTTCGCTAGTCATCGTGACTTCGTAACGGATATGTACAGACACACGAATGTTGCAAATAGTACTAAACTACTAACATAACTATTATTATTCAATATGACAATGTACATTATTTTGCGGGGTTTTTTGTACAATTTTTATCAGTAATGAAAAGTCGTAAATATTTCGTAGATTGAAAAATCGAATTTATAAGTCACTTTGTCAGCTTTATCGATAAACTATCGTTATAATCTATCTTTATATAGGCATCACCATAATATATAGATTTAAACGAATGCGATAACATTATTTCATCACTTACTCCACACTATTATGTTCTTACAATTATGAATTATCATTATATAGAATGCATTACTTATATTTTTTTTTACAATTATGATTTATTACAATTAATATTATTTTTAAAATTATTAAATTAAATTAGATAGACAGCTTATAAATTATACATTATATAGAATAAAGAGTTAAAATGTACGACAGTATTATAATATGATATAACTAATATCAGATTGATAATTTATAATATACCTAATTAGTGTAGGACTTACACATGTACCTGTCTTTCGTCGTGTAGGAACTTACACATCACATATGTAGGAATTAACGTGTGTAATTGTCTACATGTTACTCTCGTGTAGGAACTTACGATTCCCCGCTAAATCGTTTGTGCTAAAAGTCAAGGGTCACAGCGGTTATGATTCATGCACCTGGTGCATAGAAGAAGGCGAGTATTTGAAAAATAGATCATGTTTTCCTGTTTTCCATATACAGCAAGTAGTGAAAAAAAACACACACATGACGACTACATTAGTATGAAATATGAAGAACATCATGTTGGGAATACAATCTCAATTTTATCAGATTTACCTGGTGTAAATATTGTTGATGCATTTGCGTTAGATTACATGCGTCTTGTTTGCATAGGTATTGTGAAAAAATTAATCCAATCATGGATGAACAAAGGACCATTGAATGTTTGTATACCTAGTTCTGTTGTAAAAATAATATCAGACCAACTGGTATCATTTAAAAAGAGCGTTCCTTGTGATTTTTCCCGAAAACCTTGTCCTTAAATGAATTACCAAGATTTAAGGCCACAGAACTGCGTCAAATCCTTTTGTATACTGGATAGGTCGTTTTCAAAGACAATATAAACAGCAACTGTTATATGCATTTCATGGCACTTAACATAGCTATGACCATATTATTAAGTGATAATATGAAAAAAAGTACATACATTTTGCTAGAAATTTACTCAAATATTTTTTTCAAAATTTTGAAAATCTCTATGGCAGACATTTTATTTCGCATAATGTTCATGGGCACTTTTACATATCTCTGATGACTATAACAATTTTGGTCCTCTCAACAACTTATGTTGTAAGTGCGTTTCCTTTTGAAAATTATACGAAATCCCTCAAAAATATGATAAAAAAACACAATAAACCACTACAACAAATAATTAAAAGATTCTATGAACAAAAAAATGTAAATACTCCTAAAAATACTAATTCAGAAATTATTTTTAAAAATGAACACACAAATGGACCTATGTTAAATGATTTAATAGCACCACAATTTAAAATTGTCCATTTACTTAATACAAAAATTAAAACAACATGTATAGCTGTGACACGGTACGTTACAGTCGCCAGTACAAAGTACAGGCACCGCAACGACCAGTCTGGCTACAACACGATTGGGCATAAAACACCTTTTTTGCGACACGATTGAGCATAAAAAACTCTGCAACGTTGCCATTTTAAATTTTGAACTGTATTGTATAAAAACATTTATTTAAATAATTATTATAATTCAAAATATAACATGACAAAAAAATATCATGTTTTCATAGTCAATATTTTTAATTTACATGAAAATACTTATGAAAAAAATAAAATCAAAATATTTATAAATAGTTATCACAGTATATAAATCTTTTTGTTAATAATAAAATAATAATAATAGTTATGATTTATGAAAAAAATAAAATAAAAATATTTATAAATAGTTGTCACAGTATATAAATCTTTTTGTTAATAACAGTATATACCTAGATCTTTTTGATAAATTAAATTGATACACCTTGGTATCTGTTTCCAAGTTTACTTAAATATGTTAATAAAGATTCCGTATTCTTACGATTTAAATACTGGTTATAGGCTTGAATATTAAATTCAATTTTTTTTATTTCTTTTGCGGATTGTAATTTTCCAGGCTTGTGTCGAATTGAATTGATCTTAGCCGACGTTTCCGCTTGTGTTTCACAATACATAAATGGGAACTGTAATAGTAATCGCTGAGTCAGTCAGTCTCCAAAACATTTAGGTAAAATCAAACTTACATTTACATAAAATTAAAATTATACATTAGTTATATTATTAAAAAAATAAAATATATATATATACATCACTATATTTATTTTGAATCTTTGTTTGTTTAAATCAAAAAAAATTTCATTGAATTAATTTTGTACTTTACTATTATTACTTTCAGAAAACATAAATACAGATTTGCTTAAGTTTCCTACAGGAAACTGACGCATAAATGATCATAATATTGATGATGTTGCTATTACTCAAGTTGATTTTAACACGTCACCCATGTCTTGTAGTCTTAATACTAATGAAGTCTCAGCTATTGATGGTAAAAAAATAATTAAATAATTTGCATATTATTCAAAATCATAATATAACTAATTTGTGAGATGTATATAAAATTGAATATTATTAATAATTTTTCAGGTTTAAAAAGTACTTTAATAAATTTGACTCGTTCTATTACATACATCAAGTATGATATGAAAAATTGTATGATAAAAATTGATAGGATTGAAAATATGTTAAGTGATATTCATACAAATCAAAATAAATCTTTCTCAAAAGAAGTTAATTATTTTGTCAATGAAAGTATTTATAAATTCCCAATGACAAATATTGATGAGCTGAATATATTTTAAGAAATATTAGGTGACACAGAATTTCATCAGAAAGTGGTGGGTTTAATAATATATCTTCAATAATTTTACATACATTTAATAATGCTACGTGCTCTGATGTCCTATACCCATAATATAATACATAAAGAGGGCGATACAGTGTAAACCTAAGTAATAGGATAATAACCAACCATATATTATAAAAACACGACTCGTAATAAGAATAGTACAAAGTGGAAATACTTAGAAATATATAATGGGGAGTAGATACCTGCATACCTGAGAGGTAACAGGTTAGGCCTAGTCGCTATGAAAATAGCTGCTTATACTTTGACCTTCGGAAATCGGAGATGAACGAACTCAACGATACATTGTAGGCCTATAATATGACTATTAATCATATTTAAAATTATTAAATATTCTATCTCGAGTTCTGAGAACTCGGATACAGCGCTTGTGGTTGACCATCTGCATGTGGGCGGACGGTCACCGGACGTCATCATGCACGCGCATCCTGAAAGAGCGGATGGTCTTCGGACGTCATCATCGCACGCGCAGCCTCTGAAATGAGTAATAGTGTGAGAAGGGAATGACCTGAATACGAATAGGCCAGAAGGGACCTGGGTAGAAGATCAGGGGACACTGACTATATAAGGGGGCCCAGAAGAGGACTCCCGCAGACGTGATTTTCCAGAGTTAGCGCAAGCACCTTCACGTCACTTTACACCAGAAATCGTTCATTTGGACTTAGTTTATTTTCCAATTAAATTAATTATTTGGACTTAGAATATTTTCAATCAGTTTTAATAAAACACTTAGAAATATTTCGACTATTTTATTTCATCACGACCTGTATCTTTTCGACAAGCTGTTGGCCCACTACAAATTTGACGCAGTCGGTAGGATTCTTTCAAGAAGAATTCTTTGGAAGAATTTATTTATTTTTTTTAAATAAAAAATAAGTTTTTCAACTTCGGAATTTTTTCGAAATATTGAAAAAATTTTTTTAAAGAAGAATTCGAGAGGCAATTCAATCACGAATCACTGTTGAAGAGGACAACTGCAGAACGTCAACTTCAACGACTCTGAGAAAGAACCATACACGTAGCAAGCCAACAGAGTCAACGTCGAAAAATTCAACAACTAGAAATGGAAGCAGCAACTCAAGCCGTCGTAGTGTGAGTTATAATTTTTTTTTTTTGTAATGTAAAATAATTCTTAAGTGCTATTGATCCGTCTCCTTTGGAATTAATATTCCATCGTAAAATTTTTTATTGTGAAGGTGTATATATATTCTCCCCGTAAAATAAAATAATAAATTTTTAAAAATCAATAATAATTTTTCTAATTAAAAATAATTAAATAAATATTAAAATAAAAAATTAATTAAAATATTTTTTTTTTAAGTTGGAATTTTTACAATTAAATAAAATAAAATAAATTAAACAATTTAATTAATAATAAGTTATAAAATAATAATTTTTATAATACTTAGGAATTTTTTCAAGTTTCGATTTTTGTGTTTAAATAAATAAATTAAATTAAATTAAATATTAAAGAATAAAATAAAGGAAATTTAAATAAGTAATAATATTAATAAATAAAATATTTTGTTGAAATAAAATAATTGCAAACAGTTATAAAAATAATTAATAAATAATAGTAACATAGAAAATTTTTCTAACAGTCAAAATAATTAAATTTTTTTTATAAAAGTATATCAATAATTTAATTTCGATAATTAATTATAAAGGTAATATAGAAATAAATAAACAATAGTTGAAAATCGAAGAAAAAAATAAAATAAATTTTCGGACTTAGAAAATAATCGAAGAAAAAAAAATAAAATAAATATTTCGGACTTAGAAAAATAAACGTGAATAAAATAAAATAATTTTTTCAGATTTAGAAAATAAAAGTGAATTTTTAGAATAGAATTAAATATTAATTGAGGATTTAAATAAATATGAGAAAAAAAAAAAGAGTGAACATAAGTAAATAATTTATTGAGAATTAAGAAAATTTTTTTTTAGGATTTTACGTTGAAATTAACACGTAATAATTATCGTTTTTGAGAGAAAAATTTTATAAGGGTAACCGTTGAAAAATAATACGGAATAAATAATTTGTTGAGAATAAATAAAAGTAAAAGTAATAATGATAAAGATAAAAATGTTTGCTCAAACTATCGCCCTATTTCATTAACTTTTACACTGTCGAAAATTTTGGAAAAATGTATTAAAACTAGGTTGAATAACTTTCTAGAGAAATCATTTGTTTTTTCTGATAATCAATTTGGTTTTAGAAATAACAAAGGCACTTCTAAAGCTGTGCAAACTCTTGTTACCTGTATTAATAACAAATTAGATGACGGAAATAAAGTACTAGGCATTTTTCTAGATGTAAAAAAAGCGTTTGATTGTGTTGACCATGAAATTTTACTTTCCAAATTAAACAAATATGGTATTAGAGGAGTTGCCAAAAACTTAATTGAGAGCTTTCTAACAAATCGTCATCAACAAGTTCGAGTAAACAATGTTTTTAGTAACTATAAGAGTGTTAAGTATGGTGTTCCACAGGGTACAGTACTTGGTCCACTATTATTCATTATTTATATTAATGATCTACTGCTTTTAAATTGTGAAGCTCAAATTTTTTGCTTTGCTGATGACACTACGCTTATAGTAAGTGATCGAGATAAATCAAATTTAATCTCCAAATCAACTAAGATTATGTCAGTTATTAACAAATGGTTTGTTGCAAACTCTCTGGAGATAAATTTTAATAAAACTACCTGTATCCCTTTTTCGATTTCTAAGGCTAATATGTTTAATGTTTATGAATGTATCAAAATACATGACTCAAATTGTATATGCAATCTATCTATTAATACTATATGTAATTGTACCTCTTTAAAATCCACGGACTCAGTTAAATACCTTGGAATAGTTTTTGATAAATTCTTAAAGTGGAACTTGCACATTAATGAATTAATTAAAAAAGTTAGATGTATGTACAGTACATTCAAAGCACTTAGTAGATTCTTATTACCAAACACAATGCGTATGGTTCTATGTGCCTTAGCTCAATCTGTTTATTCTTATGGAATATCTGCGTGGGGTGGTGCATATGAAATACACTTAAAATCATTAGAAACTACAATAAATTCCTTGATAAGAATTTCATTTAATAAACCTCATAGAACTAGTACTGACATACTTTTTAAAAATTATAATCTAAAAACGCTAAAACAACTACATGCTAAGGAAATTTTGCTAAATTTATATCATCTGAGGCGTAATGTAGTTTCTTTTACTCATAATTATCATACTCGTCAAGTTGAAAATAGTGTTTTTAGACTAAGAAAGTGTAATACAGAATTTGGGAAAAGAGACCCTTTTAATATTAGCATCGACTTTAGTAATAGATTAGGTATTAATATCAGCAACTATTATAGTTTTAATAGTTATAAAAAATATATTAATGCTAAAGTTAAATCTCTATTGTAAAATTAAGATATATATAGGATAATATATTATGTGTTTATAATTAGTAATTCTTTTATTGTATAATAGTTTATTTATTTGTTATGTTATGTTCTTTGTTATGCTATGTTTCTTTTCTTTATTTATTTTTGGCTTTTCGCTTATATACTGTACACTCTTATATTTTAACATGTATTAGATATTCTAATTTTGACAATTAAGTATAGAACTCGGTGTCTCCTTCACAAGTTTTGCTTTTTGGAGTCATCTTCATTTCAAAATTGTCCTACTGTTATAATTTTCTTTTTTGTATATTTGTGAAATGAAAATTGAAATAAATAAATAAATAAATAAATAAAAGTGAATATACGTTGGAAATAATACGTAATAAATAATTGTTGAGAATAAATAAAAGTGGATAATACGTTGAAAAATACGTAGAAATATTTTATTGAGAATTAAAAGAAGTTGATTTATTAGAGAAATATATGTGTCACAATTGAGAATTTTATTGAAGGAATTTAAATCCTATTATTGAGTTATATTGAGTTATTAGAAGGCAAAGTGGTAAGACCTATTTTGTGAATTTATAAAAGACAGTGAAGTCTTAAGTTTTTATTGAGTTATATTGAGAATAATTGTGAGTTTTATTAGGCAAAGTACCTATTTTATATTGAGAATAACTGTGAATTTTATGAGGCAAAGTACCTATTTTATATTGAGAGATAATTGTGAATTTTATTAGGCAGAGTACCTATTTTATATTGAGAAATAATTGTGAATTTTTATTAGGCAGAGAGTCCTATTTTGTGTTGAATAAATAATTGAAAAAATAATTGAGAATTTTAATTAGGCAGAAATAAGCCCTATTGTGTTGAATAAATAATTGAGGAAAATAATTGTGAATTTTTAGGCAAGAAATAAGACCTATAGTGTTGATTAAAAATAATTGAGAAAAATAATTGTGAATTTTAGAGGCAAAGGCCTAGTATTTGAAAAATATATGAGAATAATTTTGGAACAAAAACGATAATAATTAAGTTAGAAAAAAAAATAGAATATTATTAAGTTAGCAATTAATATAATTTAGCAAAAAAAAAAATCAAAAAAAAATATTATATATTAATTTAGCCGTAATTTATTATTAAGGATCAAATAAGTTAATTTTATTTAAGTATATGAGTAGAATAGACAATTTGTTTTACGAATAGTTATTTTTTTTTATGATTAATGAGTAATATAAAAATAAATTTATGAATAGTGATACGGAAGGTAGTATAACTGACGAATTAAACGATAGATTATCGGAGGAAAAAATTAATAGTGAAACTAAAGAAAAAGGAATTCAAGTGGAATTAAATATAGATAAATCTGACAAAAATAAAACAGATAGTGAATTAATTACAGCGGAAGGTTACGGAAGTCCGCAAGAATTTGATAAAAATAAATATTTAAGTGAAATAGTAGAAAAAAGTTTATTAGATACGAGTATTAAATTTACTTCAATTAACAAAATCGAAAAAAGGATTATAGGTACGCGCGCAAAACCGAATATAGTGCATACGCAATTACAACCAGTAACAAGAAAACCTAGAGTAAAAATGGCGGAAACTAAACTTTTATCAAAAGATATTTCATCATTAATACCAAATTGCGCCGACGAAAAGGATGTATACGCGTTTATTAGGGCATGCGATTACGCATGTGAGGCGATAGAAAAAGAACAATTACCATTATTAACTAAATTTATAGCAACTAAATTAACAGGGAAGGCGTTAGACGTATGTCGCTACAGAGAAACTTCGACTTGGGATAATATAAAATTTATTTTAAAAAACGCATTTGAACAACCACTATCCCCGCAAACACTTCAAATAAGTCTAAACTCTTTACGTATGCGAAATGACGAAGACGTACAATCTTATAACGGTCGCGTAGAAAAATTGTATTATAATTTATGCAGCGCAACAGTAGCAAATAAACCCGCGGAGGAAGCGAAAATTCTTAGGCAAGCGATAACGGAACAGGCATTGGCTATATACATCAATGGCTTAAAAATGAATTTACAAACAATAATACGTGCGAGAGATCCAAAAACTTTAGAAGTAGCTATGCAACTAGCCAGACAACTGGAAATCGAACTTAGTCATAATACGGAAATAACGCAGAATAATGTAAAAAGGAACAAAACGCGAATAACTATAATAATAATAAACGTTGGTCGAATAACTATCAGGGTAATAATAACGCGCAGAAATTTAATAACAATTACAGCAATAATTTTAGACAAAATTATAATCGCGGAAATGACGGAAACAATGGACAAAATAATTTTAATAATAATTATCGCAATAATAACGGAAACATATTAATTATTATTATTATTATTAATTATTTACCTAGGAATAATAATTTAACAGAGGCGGTAATATTCCAAATAATCACTATAATAATTATCCGCGTAATAATAATAACTAGGGCTAGGGACTTCATGCCCTAAAAAACTTTAAAATATGCATGCATTTATGCCCTTAAAAATTTTCATATATGCTATTAAAATATGTAAAAATGCTAAAATATGCTCTAAAAATTTTTTATTTTTCGTAAAAAAACGCAAAGAAATTACAAATTTATAAAGGTACACTTATATTTTCATTTCTTCTTTATGCTTGCCTTTAAAAAAAAAAAAAAATTATATTTATTTTTATCTATTTTTTCCAATTTCTAGAAAATTCATATTAAATGTTGTATAGTACCTAAGTATGTATAAAATATTATTTCCTGTTCCTGCCGAGTATTGTTTTAATTTTAATAAAATATGTAAAATATGCTCTTAAAATAGAAATATAGCAAAATATGCTCTTATAGGGAAAAAACCGCTGAATATGCAAGATATGCAAAATAAAAATGATTTTTTTAAACTCCTAGTACAATGAAACACATTTTTATATCACTTAGCTATGTTTAGAATGATTATTGAAAAATATGCAAACTCCTATAAGTCCCTAGCTCTAATAATAACCAATATTTATTTATTTATTTATTTATTTCAACCAAGTTTAATTACAATTATATGATACTACCTATTAGTAAATTATTACATTAAGAATACATTAACAATGGCTGATACGTATACCAACTAAGCTAAGCTCGTATCTGGATACGGAGTTCATATAAATTAAAATTCTTATAATAGTAAAAATAAAAAAAATTTAAAGAGAAAGATACTTATACAATTAAAGATATGACTTAATTAATCAATATTATACAGTAGTAAAAAATTTAGTGGAATATATTTTAGTAAAACATTTAACATATACACATTCTGATAAGATATTATAATTATTATACATATTCACTCTTTAAAATTTCACTTATACACACATTCTCATCTAGTTCATTAACTATTTTATTTATAGCCTTTTTTATTTGATTTTTATTAATTGTATCATTGGTATTATTTGGTTGGTTTTTACATAAACTTGTTATTAGACTCTTCGCATCGTTACTTAAATTGTTGAATATAGTTTTACCCATGTGATAGGGGGAGTTTCTTGAATTTGTTAATAACATATATGACGGTTTAATGTATTTACCTGTTCTTCTGTCTATTATTTCTATAGTATTTAGTGTGTTGTTTTGTATAGATTTTATTAAAATTTGTCTAATGTATAATTTATAGATAGGTAATATATTTGTATGTTTGAATAATTCACCTGACGGGTATTTTAATGGCAAGGAGTACGCTACTTTTATTATCATTTTCTGGGTTATATGTAATGTATTTATGCCCGTTCTATTAGAGCCTCCCCAACATGTTATAACGTATAGTAGTATTGAATTACATAGTGCCATGTATATTTGTCTTATGATTGATTTATTAAGAAATCGAATTTTGTAGAATAAAGCAGTTAAGCTCCTTATTTTATTTTTTATATTTTGGATATGTTCAGACCATTTTAAATTAAAATCTATTGTTATTCCTAAATATTTGAACGATAGAACCATTTTAAGTGGTTTACAAATGCAATTTATCGTGCCTGTTCCACAACTATGTATTATGAAGCTGTATCCAACAGGAAGCTGTGAACGCGTTGTAACTATTTATACCGATTTATTTATATTAATTGATAATAGGTTTTTTTTCATCCAGTCGTACATACACCGTAAATCTATTTCGACGGTTTGTTTTAATTTTTCCCAATTATCTTCGAAATTAACTAGTGCTATATCATCAGCAAACATGAATAATTTTCCTTTTAATAATGATGCAGGTACAGAATTAATATATAGTAAAAACAATATGGGGCCTAATGATGTACCTTGAGTAACTCCATAATCTTTGACATAGCAAAAATCACTATGATTAGATCCGATGGTGGTTAGTTGTTGTCTATTACTAAGATAACTGATGAACCATTTTAATGTATTTTCATTAAAGCCTAATTCTTTTCACTTGTTGAGTAATAATTGTCTACTAATTGAGTCGAATGCTTTTTCTAAGTCCAAGAACGTAATTAGAATTTTTTTTTACCATCCCTTTTGTTATGTAGAAAGTTATTTATATCAATTAATGCGTCTTCTGTACCTAATTTTTTTCTAAAGCCGTATTGTCCATGATATATTATTTTTCTCCAAGTAATTTAATAGTTGATTTTTAATTATTTTTTCAAGGATTTTAGCTAAAATTCCTACTATTGATATAGGTCTATAATTAATAAAATCTGTTTTATCCCCTTTTTTATGAATTGGTACAATTCTCGCTACTTTCAGTTCATCAGGTACTATACCGTTTGTTATACTACAGTTTATTATGTGGGTCATAGGAAATATCACATTGTCTCCTATTTGTTTAAAAAATGATGCTGTATAACCATCAGCTCCAGGTGCCGAATTATTATTCAAATTATTTAAGATATTGGTTACTTCATAAGTACTAATGGTATTTAAATTGAAGACGGGGTTTGAGTTTAATATGTTATTAGTATTTATTCCTTTTTTAAAATTAGGATATTGAGTACTGTTTGTACTACTGGGAAAATTGTGTTCTACTAATCTACTTCCTGTTGTTGCAAAATATGAATTCACTATGTTTAAGTAGTCTTTAGGTGTAATAGTAGGATATTTTACTTCTATTATTTCATTAATTGGAAGCCCAGCAGAATTAATTTTTCTCCCTGTTAGTTCATTGATCACTTGCCAGATATCTCGTCCATTACCTTTACAAGTTTATATTTTATTGGTATAATATTGTTCTTTTGCCTTTCGAATAAGTATCGTTAATTTATTTCTATATGTTTTGTAATAATTTATTAATTTAAGATTAGATGTATCTTTTTTAATTTTCAAATTAATTTTATCTCTATTTTTTATTGATCTTACAAGACCACTGGTAATCCATGGTTTTATTTTACGATGTTTATTTTTTGAAATATGATTTGATACAATACAATTGTTGATAGTGTCTAGTAGAGTTTTATTAAATATGTCTAATGCAGTATTAGCATTATTGGTTTCATATAATCCAGTCCATTCGATACAAGATAACAATTTCACTACCTTATTATAATCAATATAAGATATTGTATTTGAGTAATTATCTATGTATTTTTTATTAATTTGTACGTTTTTTATACTACCTATAATTGTATAATGGTCTGTTATACTGGTTTTAATTACTGCAGGATTAAGATTAATATTTCTACTAAATATGTGATCAATACATGATCTAGTATCGTAGCCCACTCTAGTATGCGTACAGATTTGGGAAGTAAAACCATTTGATGATAGTATATATAAATAGTTTTCGGTTGTAAGAGAAGTATTTTTTTCTAATATGTCAATATTAATATCGCCAATCCATATACAACTATTGTGAATATGACCTGAAGTCATTAAGTTAGATAGTTCAGATAGGAAAATGTTTATATTAGATTGTGGTGAGCGATATGCGGCTATAATTGTAATTGGTTTATTATTTACATTTAAGTTTATTTTTATACAACTAGCTTCAGAGAACAATTGCAGTTGATTAATAGATATATTATGTTTATTGTTCGTATATATTAGTACTCCATCGTTTTGATTAAGATTATTTTCACTTTTGTAATTTGAAAACCCGATTATATTTTGGGGGGTAAACCCCGTGCTGTTCCAAGTTTCACTAAGAATAATTATGTCTAAGCAATTAATTGAGTCATTTATCATGCACAAAAACTCATCTATATTTCGATTATATGACCTGATATTCATATGTAATACGTTAAATTCGTTATTTTCTATACCCATCAAATATTCATACAAATCTAAATTAACTATATTTCCATCATTGATTGTGATGTACGAGTCTATGAAATCTAAGTTTTTTTCAATCATTTATTATATTGACGCAGTGAAAATAGAATCAGAGTCTATACCAATGATATTATTATTTTTTACGATTATGATGATGAGGCAGTGTGGAGAATGTGTGTTTATAACAAAAACAATAAGTAGAAGTGATGACTGACTAATCAGCACAATATTTTGATTATTTGCAACATAAGTTAAATCGCTTGACCCGATTAAATAGTTCATATTATAGTGTGTATATGATATTATATGAATTATTTGCGTATAATTAAAATACCCAAAAATTAATGTATACCCGTGAATAATATTATTTAAGTATAAGAGATAAAATTTATAATAAATTCCTGTTGATGGAATCTTAGAATGTATATGATAATAATTCCACAGTGTGTAAATTATGTGTAATTTTAAGGTAAAAAATATTATGCTGTAGTTAAAGTATATTATAAAAAATTTAGATCTTCCAAACATTTTACTTGTATCTTTTTGCCCTGTTCATCTTTTTTGCAATATATCCTGCCATGACTTGTCCAGATGAAGCGATAGCCCAGTTCTTTACCTTTCATTCTAGATTCCCAGAATAATTTTTTATTGAATGCCGTAAGACTTTCGTTTATATAGATTCGTTGACTTTTATATTCGATTTTTCCTCGTTTCTTAATAAATTCATCTCGTTTTCTCCTTGAAGCCAGTTCAATAATTATCAAAAACTTATCTATATTTCGGATTGAAGGTTTACGATACGCATTTTCAATATCAAACAAGTTAAGATCGATTCCTAACACTCCTGCAATTTCATGAACTAAGTTTTCAACATTTTCTTCTTTTTCCTTTTGAACACCACTAATTTCGACATAACAGGATTTCTCATTTTGCTCCAAAGTATTAATCTTATATTCCAGACTTTGAATTACTTTATCTTTTTCTTTCAATGATTTTTCTAGTTCAATGATACGATTGCTAAGAGTTTCTAATGTATTATTAGTAGTTACTTGGTTTCTCAGTACCTCATCTAGCCTATTGATAATTGATTTAGTATCTATTTCCAATGTTGAAGGTAGCATTTTTTCTTTTGTTTTGATATTGACTTTGATCGGGGTATCATCATGTCGTCCATTTTTTGATTGGCTGACACACTCATCACAATTTTATTTTTGGCCAATACTTTTAAGATATTCAAGACTATCTTTATCCATTTTTGAGCATTTCATATGTGTTACCGTATTACATGTAGCACATTGTACACTGTCTTCTTTACGAGCGATAGATATTTGACACTTAGGACACAACGTCATATTATAACACGTTAGTAAAAACAATTATTAATGAACACGCACACGTCTTTACTCATCGAATAACACCATAGAACTCAATATATAATATAATAATAATAATCAGAATAATAATAGACAAAATAATACAGGATGTTTTAATTGCGGTAGAAATAATCATATCGCGCGAGATTGTTGCATGGGCAGACAAAACCAAAGACAAAATAATAATGTTCGTCAACCCGTACAAAGTAATAATAATGTGCAACAAAATAATATTAATAATAATGCAACGCCGATAACTTGCACTTACTGTAATAAAATAGGACATGATAGTGTTAGCTGTTATAGTAGGCAAAGAAATGAGCGTAATAATACTAATCAGCCGGGAAACGGGCAGGCATCGAACGGCGCCGGCGTCCGTTCGATCAGCCAAATAGTAGCCGTACCGGAGGAGCAAATGTACAACGTTGCTTCAACATCGTCTCAGTAATACACGATAATCATATTTCATTTCAATCACCTAATTTTAATACAGAAAATATTAGTCTTCTTTTAGATACCGGTAGCGAAATAAATTTAATAAAAATAGATAAATTAACTGGCGAAACTTTAGTAAACGAAAAGGAAAAAATATTTTTAAAAGGCATAAATGACAAAATAGTATCTACTATTGGTAAAATTACAATAATTTTAATATTAAACAAAAATGAAATAAAAACCGATTTTCATGTAGTGAATAAAGAATTCCCAATACCGAAAGACGGGATTCTAGGTCACCACTTCCTGTTGCAAAATAACGCAGTAATAGATATTGCGAATAATATATTAACGATTAAAAACGATATTAAACGCGAATTAAATAAAATATATTTTACATTAAAACCGCGAACGGAAACAGTAGTATCTATACCAATAGCCGATCCTAATATGGAAAATAAAAATATTTTAATACACAAACAAGAATTATTACACGGTGTCTATTGCGCTAATATAATAAATACAGTTAAAAATGGAAACACAATTATAAGTATATTAAATATTTCGGAATCACCACAAAACATTTTCGAGGACGAATTAAATAAAATTTTATACGAAGATAACGTAGAATATAAGTTACACGAAATAAAAATGATTAACGATAATAACGACCGCGTAAATAAAATTAAAAATTTGATTCGAAGTGACCATTTAAATAAGGAAGAACGAGATACGATATTAGAAATATGCGAACATTTTTCGGACGTTTTTCATTTGGAAAATGATTATTTAACATTTACAAACACGGCAGAACATATAATAAGATTACCGGCTAATCAGTCACCGATTTATAAAAGACCATATAGGTTACCACAAGCTCAACAAAAAGAGATTGAGGAACAATTAAATAAAATGGAAAAAGACAATATAATAGAACGTTCAATGTCACCTTTTAATGCACCGTTACTTTTAGTAAAGAAAAAATCAGATTCGTCTGGTAAAGATAAATTTCGGATAGTAATAGATTTTAGAGCGCTTAATTAAGTAACATTAAACGAATTTCACCCGTTACCAAATATTACAGAAATATTAGACCAGTTAGGACAATGTCAACTTTTTACTATTTTGGATTTAGCAAGAGGATTTTATCAAATACCTTTAGCAAAAGAATCTCGGGAATTAACAGCGTTTTCGACCGGTCAAGGTCATTATCATTTTAAGCGTATGACTATGGGAATGAAAACAAGTCCCGCGACTTTTCAAAGACTTATGAATAACGTACTTTCAGGGATAATAGGCATTAAATGTTTAGTATACCTGGATGACATAATAATATACGCGAAAAATTTAGCAGATCATAATAGTAAATTGATAGACGTATTCGAACGCCTACGGACGCATAATCTAAAAATACAACCGGATAAATGCGAATTTTTAAAGCGCGAATGTTTGTATTTAGGTCATGTAATTTCAGAACACGGTATTAAACCGGATCCGAAAAAGATAACATCAGTATTAGAATTTCCGACACCAAAGAACGTTAAACAAATAAAATCATTTTTAGGCTTATCGGGATATTACAGAAAATTCATAAAATCATATAGTTTATTAGCTAAACCGATGACACACTTATTAAGAAAAGATGTAAAATTTGATTGGGACGAAAACTGTCAAGCAGCTTTCGATAAATTAAAAAACGCACTTTGTTCAGAACCGATTTTACAATATCCGGATTTTACAAAAGAATTTATACTTACAACCGATGCGAGTAGTAAAGCTTTAGGAGCTATATTATCGCAAGGTAAAATAGGTAGCGATTTACCAATAGCTTATGCATCTAGAACTTTAAATAGAAGTGAAATGAACTATTCAACAACCGAGTTAGAATGTTTAGCAATAGTATTCGGGGTTAAACAATTTAGACCTTATCTTTATGGTAGAAAATTCGTAATATTAACAGATCATAGACCGTTATCTTGGCTATTTAATTTAAAAGATCCTTTATCTAAATTAGCGAGATGGCGCATACAACTCGAAGAATATGATTGCGAAATAAAATATAAACCGGGAGTACAAAATTCGAATGTAGATGCATTGAGTAGAATGTATAATATACAGGAAATAAAAAACGAAAGTTATACCAGCTTTTTGGAAAAATCGGAAACAACCGTAATAACAAATAAAAATGTAAAAGAAGTAAATGGAGACTTATTGGAATCGCCAATAGAATACCATATAGTATCGGAAATAGAAAAATATTATAATTTCAAATCGAGAATTAATTATGAATTAAAAAGAAAGTTCGGAAATAATGAAATGTTAAAATCTAATAAAGAGATAGGCGATGTAGTAAAATTTAAACATGAGGAAAGATATATTATATTTATAATAACTAAAAGTAAAGTAAAACAATTAACTACGTACGAAAACCTTTATTTAGCATTATTAAATTTAAAATACTTTTGTATTAAACATTCTTTGAATAAATTAACTATGAATCAAATAGGTAAAAAGGATGGTTTGGATTGGGTAAAAGTTAGATCAATGATTAGGTATATATTTCGCAATACAGATATAGAAATACTAATCTGCACTAAATTAGAATATACCAAAGAGGAAAAATTAATTATATTTTAACAATTTCATGATTCTTTATTAGGGGGTCATGCTGGATTACATAGAACAGTTAAAAAGATAAAACGGCAATTTAATTGGCCAGGTTTAAAACAAGAAGTGAAAGAGTATATAAAAAACTGTCCTTCATGTTAGGCTAATAAGACGACAAATAGACATCATAGAAGTCCAATGATAATTACAACGACAAGTTCTAGACCGTTTGAAAAAATATTTATGGATATAGTAGGACCTTTAATAACAACTGTCATGGGAAATACATATATATTGACTATGCAGGACGACCTAACAAAATTTTCTTTAGGCGTTCCATTGCCAAATCACACGGCAAATACTATAGCTGAAGCTTTTGTAGTAAATTTCGTATGTGTGCACGGTATACCTGAAACTATTTTGACAGATAAAGGTACAGATTTTCTTAGTAAAATTTTCACAGAAGTGTGCAATTTACTAAAAATCAATAAAATAAATACAAGTCCTTATCACCCACAAACTAACGGTAGCTTAGAACGATCACATAGAACATTAGCCGAATATTTAAGACATTATGTAGATAAAGATCTAAACAATTGGGACCAATTATTACCATATGCATTATTCGTATATAACTCGACAGAACACACTTCGACCAATTATCAACCATATGCATTGTTATATGGAAGAGAGATAGATATACCAGTAAAATTAAAAAGTAATCCAGAACCGAGATATAATTATGACGACTATATATTTGATTTAAAACAAAAAATGCAGGAATCGCATAAAATAGCGAGAGAAAGGTTAATTAAAAAGAAAATAAAATCTAAAAAACATTATGATAAAAAAGAGCATACTGAAGAGTTAGATGTAGAAGATTTAATATTACTTAAAGATAAAACGCAAAAGAATAAATTAAGTCCTTTATGGAAGGGTCCATATGAGGTTTTGGAAATATTAGATAGTGAAAACGTAATAATAAAAAGAGGTAGAAAACATGTTACTGTACATAAAAATGATGTGAAAAAATATCACGAAAAATCAGAAGATAAAAGGATTAAATAAAAATAATTATAAATATAAAATATTTAAGTAAATTAAGAAATAAATGATAATTATAAATTATAAAAAATGATAGAAATAAATAAATAAGTAAATTATTATAAAAACTATATAAACTAAATAAGTCGCAAACTGAAATATAATTAAATATAGATATTTGGTAGATATATGATAAGATAAATATTTTATTTTTAGAAATAAAACAAAACAAGAAAAATTTCTGACTGAATTAGGAATTGCAATCAATCATGAAAAACACTGTTTTAGGCCGAGCGTCCACTGAAGTAACATAACTCGTGATATGATAAGTGACGTGACGAGTGATTTAACAAGTGACATAATATTATCATACTAGTAATTTGTCATTACATACATACAAAAATCATTCATGTTCGTACACTGATCTGACCTTCCAGAACATGTATCAGTTTTGTGTCATTTCTGAAATTTTGTTGATGACAAAAGTACTGCATGTTGTACTTTTGTCACATGTCATCAGCTCTTCATCGTCGAAACTAGGTATGTTGTATAATTAAATAATTATTTTATAAAATAAAATAAAATAATATATGTATAATATATATAATAGTTGTAAGTAAATCTATGTATTATTTATTAAATTACCTGTTTATACTTTATACCTAAATATTTTAGATTCTGAACGGAGTGATGAATGTATTAATTTTACAATGATGTGTTTTTTTTTTGTGTCTGACGACAACATTTGGAGCAGTAAAAATGCTTCGATTTTTGACTTCAGCCCCTCTTTGAAAAGGAAATTGAATCTAGTTGGTACTTTGGGGGGTCAAAAGTTAAAAATTTTCAATATTTTTTAAATGAGTCGGGAAAAACACTAAAAAAATTAGGGAAAAACGGGATTTTTTACGCAAAACCAGTTTTCGACAAAATAGAATTTTTTATTTTGCTATAACTCAAAAACAAATCACTGTACATACTTGAAATTTTCACCAAATGTTTATATTAGTGTTATCCATATACAGTTGAATTTTTAAAGAATTTTGACTTTTTTAAAGCTATTTATAGACAATTGAAATTTTCAATTTTTTTAAGTATTTTTTTTTTTAAATAACGATAAAATTTTTTTGGCCGACCAGAAAATCATGAAAATGTAATACAAGGTTTCTTATAAGTTGTTCTTAAAGTGATAAAAAAATCCGAAGTCGTTGGTCACACTTTTTTTTTATAAGTGCTTAAAGTTCAAATTTATACGAAATATGTCAAAATTGCAAAAATTTGCAAGTAATTTTGTGGTTGAAAAATCGTAAAAATTTTTTCTTTTATAACTAAGTTTTGAAAAATGTAAAAAAAACTCGAGAAATTATACGAGTCTTTAAAGTTTTAATTTTAATTTGAAATTAAAAATACACGTGTAAATGTAAAATAACGTTTTACTAATAAATAATGTTCGATTTTTGTTATTTTTAAAAAATTACCAAACGTAGGATCTTGAAACTTTTACTTAAATGTTTGAATTTGTTTCAAAATAAAATATATGATAATATTTAAATATAATATATCCTTGACTGACAAATCATCTCCGTTCAGAATCGTTTTTCGTATACAATGATACCTATCATTGCATTCAAATTTAACCTACCCTAGTCCGAGGTCCACCCCACCCCCTAATGTACAGCAGAGCGATACTCACTTACCGGCTTTTTTTCATATTTATTTGTATAAAAAAATTAATAGGTAATAATCTATATTTTCTTTTATTTTATAAAATTATGGTATTTAATATATTAATGTAATATATATATTTAAAATTTTTATATTTATATAAAAATCGTTATTAGTCTTGAATAGAATAGTTATACAGAACCATGAACGACGATCCCGATACTAACGTACGTTTTGTACAAGTCATAGAAACATACCCTTGTTTATATGATCACTCGAGAGCTGATTATTGCAATAGAGATACTCAGGATAAAGCTTGGATAGAAATAAGCAAACAATTCGATGCAACAGGTAATATATTAATTTTATGGTTTGGATATATGTATTTATGAAATCAAAATATGTAGTTATAACTCAAAATATGTATTTTAATAATAGGTATGATTTATTTATTAATATTAAATTATATAATATAGACATAAAGTCATATTATATACTAGCCGACCCGTCACGACTTCGCCCGTGATTGGTTGTTTATTTTGCTTTCGGACCATGATATGTAGAATTTTTTATTCAAATATTATTGTTTAACGTGATCGCCAAGTAAATATAAAAAACGGTTAATGAAAATAGATATAAATTTTTCTTACGGTATAAATGATAAATATATTTTTTACATGTTGTCAGTGTACGTGCAATAAATTTCTCGAAACAATATTATTCATATCAAACACAATACAATTTGATGAACAAAAAGATTAGATTACGGGTAGCTTTAACCCGCGGGCCAGCGTGCCGTACAATATATAATATGTATATAATATAGGTGCAATTGTTTTTAATTTTTTATGAACTTTATACTTTTTATTTATTGACAAAAGTGGTACTAAAACCTTCAGCAGAATGTTGGGTATAACAGAAAAAAATTTCAGCCAAATCGGTTCAGTAGTTTTCTCGGTTAGCGCGGTCGTAGAAAAACCCTCACAATTTTATATAATAGTATAGATATAGATAACGAAGTTATAATAATAACAATATAGTATAGATATGAATATTGGGTTGGGTATACGTGTTGTCGGTGTAAGTGCGATAAACTTCTCGGAACGCCGATATCAAACACGATACAAAAAAAAGGTCAAGTTACAGGTAGCTGTAAACCCGCGGCCCGCCGTGCCGCACGATATAGGTACAATTGTTTTTATTTTTTATGAACTTTTATGAACTTTTTTACTGACAAAAGTGGTACTATAACCTTCAGCAGAGTGTCGGGTTTCAGCCAAAAAAAATTTCAGCCAAATCGGTCCAGTAGTTTTCTCGGTTAGCGCGGTCGAAGAAAAACCCTTACAATTTTATATAATAGTATAGATTATATTATATTATGATTATGTTATGTTATTTATTTTACAGACTACAGAGTAGTACACACTACACATATACGTAAAACGAACACAGATTACAAACACGCACAACGCACTACAGTATTATTACTCGTCGCAGAGTTCGTTAATCTTTATCGCATTTATATTTTATATTAATATTTTATAATATTTATTAATATCATATTTTAAAAAAAGCCGGTAAGTGAGTATCGCTCTGCTGTACATTAGGGGGTGGAGTGGACCTCGGACTATGGTAGGTTAAATTTGAATGCAATGATAGGTATCATTGTATACGAAAAACGATTCTGAACGGAGATGATTTGTCAGTCCAGGATATATTATATTTAAATATTATCATATATTCTATTTTGAAACTAATTCAAACATTTAAGTAAAAGTTTCAAGATCTTACGTTTAGTAATTTTTTAAAAATAAAAAAAATAGAAAATTATTTATTAGTAAAACGTGATTTTACACGTCGTGTATTTTTGATTTCAAATTAAAATTAAAACTTTAAACACTCGTAAATTTTTTTAAATTGAACAATCCTCAAACTTTTTTATAATTATTCTAAGCTTAACTTATGGACAGCATAGTATTAAATTTTCAATTCTTAGCTTTTGATAGAAAAATATTTATAAATTTTTAACTACCAAATAGTGAAAAATATTCATGATTTTGACGAATTTTTGTCAATATTTGAACTTCAAATGCTAATAAAAAAAAATTGTGCCTATGTATTTTTATAATTTTTGAATGAGAGTTAGAACAAGTTATGTAGACCCTTCAAATAAATTTTCAAGTAATTTGTCCCAGCTTAATTTTTTTTATCAACATTTATAAAAAAAAAATAAAAAAAAATTGAAAATTTCAATTGTCTATAAATAGCTCAAAAAAACTCAAAATGTTTTGAAAATCAAATCACGTAAAGAAAATGGCAATCTAAATAACTGGTAAAATTTTCAAGTATTTACGACTTATACTGTTTGAATAACAACAAATATCAAAAATCGTTTGAGGCTAAACCGTTATTTAACGCGGTTTTGTAAAAATTTAAATTTCAATCACTCATAAAAATTTTTTGTTTTAGTCCGGTAGAGTTTTTTTTGCAGATAGTTGAAGAAAATTTTATGGAGAACCTTGTACCAAATTTTCAAATCTTAGTTATAAAAGAAAAAATTTTTACGATTTTTTAACCACAAAATTACTTGCCAATTTTCGCAATTTTAACATATTTCGTATAAATTCGAACTTTAAGCACTTATAAAAAAAAATTGTGACTAACGATTTCGGATTTTTTTTTATAACTTTAAGAACAACTTATAAGAAACCTTGTATTAAATTTTCAAGATTTTCTGGCCGGCCAAAAAATTTTTATCGTTATTTTAAAAAAAAATACTTAAAAAAATTGAAAATTTCAACTGTCTATAAATAGCTCAAAAAAAGTCAAAATTCTTTGAAAATTTAACTGTGTATGGAGAACGCTAATATAAACATTTGGTTAAAATTTCAAGTGTTTACATCGATTAGTTTTTGAGTTATAGCAAAATAAATAATTCGATTTTGTCGAAAACTGGTTTTGCGTAAAAATTCCCGTTTTTCTGTCATTTTTTTTTTGTTTTTCTCGATTTTTTTGAAAACTGTTGGAAAATGTTTACTTTTCACCTCTATAATGCACCAAGGATATCCACTTTGCCATCGGAAACCACCCCCAAAGTTTGAAATTGAAGCATTATTTCGACTAGTTATGCTGTACACAGACACAAAAACAAAAAAAAAAACAAAAAAACACACATCATTGTAAAATCAATACATTCATCACTCCGTTCAGAATCTAAAAAGCTCACCGGCTGAAGTTTTTGTGTAATTATCTGGTATTTTGAGTTCGGTAACTGATTTTGGATCAGGAGGAGCTGATCTTTCAATTTTTCTAATTCGTTGAATTGTTCGTTTTAATCCTGTTGCACTCGGAAATTGTCCAGCTATGTTGGAAGTGGTCTAAAATAATAAACATAAAATAATTATTTGAAAATATTATATTATGTTTATTAACTATATACCCATGATGTCAGTGTTCCTAATACAGAATGGGTACTAAGTTGAGTAGTTTTTGCAATTTTTTTAAGTCTTGCCATTGCTTCTTTAGCTTCAACTTTTGCAATATCGGCTACATGGTTATGTTCAGTACCTAGTATGAACTACATTTTGTCCAGATGAATGTAATCGACCACGACATTTCTTTGTATTATACTCTATGCACTTCCAAATAATTTTATTTTCGTTTTCTCTTTCTTTTTTGTATAAAAAAGAATTAAACTTGAGTAATTTTCCATTTTTTTGGTTTATTATATACTCAAATGACATAATGTATAGATTCTATTATAGAGTTTCTGCTATGGTTGTAGATTACACACTAACACTAACTACACACTAATATGTATACCAAACTTTATTTTCGTAGGTATTATAGATGGTACTTTAATCTAATCTAATCCTACCTACGAGCCATATCGGTGACTACGGCGATAATTACTACCTGCGACATTTTTGTTTTGGCGACATTTTTATCGCGACGTTTTTGTTGCGATATTTTTACCACGACATTTTTACCGCGACATTTTGACGCGACACCATTAATATATTATATAAACATGGTATATTAAGTGATTGTTAGGTAAATATTATTCGATTAATTAAAATAAATTATTACATTATTATAATACTAAATTTTATATAATTATATAATTAAACAAAAAAACATAGTTTAGAAGATATTTTTAAACTGTATAGTTGTTTTGCCACGGTAATGACCCACTTGGGTTAACAAAATACTGGCAGAGTCTTTCTCGTATTTCGATAGCTGAGTATGATGGCCTCGTTCTATTCATTTGTACGTTTTCTGCGTAATTTTGGGATATTTCAATATTTTCTTGTTGAAAGTCTTGAGGAGTTGAAAATATACCATCATGTACACGAATAAAGTTATGTAGAACGCATAGAGCTTTCACCATAATTTCAATTCTTTCAACTTTAAAATGAATAGGTCGTTCTAAAATCTTAAACTTAGACACCAACATGTCGAAAGCACATTCAACTGACTTACGGCCTCTAGAAAGTCTGAAAATAAAAATCTTTTGATTATTATTATTATTATTATTATTTTAATTACTGAGAGTGATCTTGAAAAAAAAATTGGAACAAAAAATTCAATAAAAATATTACCGGTAGTTAAAAATACGTCTTGTATTTGTCAATGATCTTCTTGGAAAGGGTCTCATTACATTTTCAAGCAAAGGAAAACCCTCATCTGCCACAAAGTAATGTGGAAATGGCACACCATTCTCTTCATTTGGCAAACAACAATCATCAGGCAGACTAAGTTTTTTTTGAAGCAATAGTTGACCGAAAGAACATTCTTAAACACTCTCCCATCACTATTACGACCAAATTCTCCCACATCGACAGTGATGAACTTTCCATCAGCGTCTGCTGTAGCCATTAACACGATAGAAAAATAACCTTTAAGGTTGCCGCACACTAGATCGGAACGTAACGGAAACGAATTTTTATAATCGAAACGCGTCGGAACGGAAACGAATTTTGTCCGCACACTGTGTCGGAACCAGTCAGAATTCTTCGGTCATATATACCTACTTGGCCATTTTGATCTCATCGCTCAAGCTCGACGGTCGAACTTATTGCTACATTATTTATTTTTAATATTTTTGAGTTTTTATAAAATATAATATAATGAGTGATACAAGTAGTGACGAAGAGGACATGATATTCACACTATCTCTTTTGTCAGAAGCTGAAGAAAAAGAAAAATATACGACAAAAAGACAATGGGTTCATAGCATAAACTTGGCAAGGGAAAAAGAAGGAGAGTTCTATACACTATTTCCATATTTAAAACAGGACAATAAAAAATTTTTTCAATACTTCCGGATGAGTTACGAAAAATTTTGCCAATTGTTAGAGCATATAAAACCTGACATACAGAAAACAAACACAAATTTTCGAAAATGTATACCACCTGACGAACGGTTAGCAGTAACACTGAGGTCAGTATTTAATTGATTATTAATTTTTTAATTTTATTTATTTTATTAAATGATACCCTTGGAGGGTAATGTAGTACAGAATACAAAGGTAATATATTATAATTTGATAGTAAATAATTTTAATTTTAATTTTATGATATTTTATTTATTTTAATTTATGACTATTAATTATAAAAATACAATAGGTATGTTAAAAACTGTAATATTAATGTAACAAGTAATTTTTTTATAAGATTTACAAACAAATTAATTGTTTACAATTCTGTGTACTGATTATTTGAAAATAAAAAATTATGTGGTTCAGTTCTTTCATCGTTGTAGTGCACTTCAGATCTTTGATTAGTTTCAGTTGGCAATGTTGGCTGTTCAAAGTGACTTTGGTTGGAACTTGTAGAACTGGAAGGCGAATATGAATATTGATTGTAAAAAATGTGTTGTGGATAAACCTCAGTTATATTTTTTATTTCATATTCAGTAACTAATGCCGATATCTTAGATTTTATTTCTATTTGTCGCATGGGTGAAAAAGTTCTAACTGTAGCTTCCATTGATTTAAAAAATGACGTTAAATGATCCGAACTACCTTCTTTTTTCGATTTTTTGTCATCTAAGTAGGTTTTGAGCACTAAAGCTGCACTAGATGAATATTCGGAGCACTTATTTTTCTTAATATTTGGACTTTGTGTATAACCAGTGAAAGAAAGTTTTCTTTTATTTGTTGAAACTGAACTTAATGAATTTATTTGAGCGTCATCACCATTGTTATCGTCTGATTCAATATTAACATGCTGTCTATTTTCCATATTTGGAGAGCCAATCATTTCATTATCATCTACATTTTCCGGATCATTTAAAATTTGATTTGAATTTGGCAAGTTACTTATCTGTGGTCTTTTATCACCTAAGTGAGTTTTGAGGAAAGACATTTGTTGTTCAAACTTCCAAAGTTTAGTTGTGCTTGTTGCCTGGCCACTTTTAGTTTTTCTTTTGATCAACGCTTTGCGATAGCAATCTCGTAAAGATGTCCACCTCTTTTTTAAAACATCGACTGAAATTAAAGAAATTAAATATATGTATAATAATAAAAAATAAATAATAAATATATATTATGTATAAACTATGTGTAAAGCAATTTGGGATAAATTATCTCCACTGTACATGCCATCACCTAACCGCCATATGTGGGAAAATATAGAACAGGGGTTTTCAAATAAATGGCAATACCCTAATTGCATAGGTATTTATAATATTCAATATATTATTACTAACATAATTAATAGGGCTCGAAAATTTATTAGCTTAAAAACATTAAAAAAATTACCTAATATATATATATATATATTAGGGTGTTCCTTAATTTTCAATTTCAAAATATTTTTGGTCTCACCCCCTAAATCGGTGTGTATACATATAAAAGTGAACTGCAAAAAATTTCAGGTCAATTAAATAAAGTTAACCCGTGCCGACTTGAAGTTAAAGTTTGAGCTTAATACATTTTTAAATAATTTTAGACAATTTTTGTATTTCCGTAAATATTTCGTAAACCATTATGAAAATCGTATAATTTTTTATAATATGTTTTTTAAAGTAAATTAAATTTCCAATATATTTTATAATATAACATTTTTTAATAAATCTATTAATTTATAAGATGCATAAGTTTTAATCTTAAAAAACAGAATTTCTCCACAAATTTATAATTTACATTTTATTATTTTACTGTAGGATTAATAATAATAATCTTAACTTATAATATTTGGTAAAATGATAAAATGTTCATAGTAATATTATGTACTTCTTATACACTTATTTGTGTAATTATTGGTTCTTCATATTTTCGTATTATACTCGTATAAATAATAAACGATAAGATTGTGAAAACGATTAAGATGTGTTGAAATACGTATTGTTTATCTATAACTTATCGCATTAAGTTTCCGTAGGTACTAGTCTTGCTTTATAATTTATAAAAGATATTATTTTGTTCGTGATACTCATTTATTTCAGTTGTGTCAACGTCTTATGTGTTAAAGGTTATTATTGTGTTTGTCGTTAGTAATTCATAATAATTTAAATAGCAAAAATGTCAATAAAACTGAGAAGTGATTTTCAAATATTTTTAATTGGATCTCAAATCACACAAATTCTTGGCTCAAAACTTCCATCCAACGGGCAAGTACTTTCTGTATTTTTCTACAATATGAGAACCGTTAATCTTACTACTAGGGAAAGTGCGGCGTTAGCTGTACGAGAGTGTTGCATTTTTTGGGAAAAAGCCCGGATTCCTATTCGAGCTATTCATCATTGCATAACTAAATTAATTAACTTGTACGATGAATGGCGTAATCTACAGAAAAATGCACAAAAAGTTGGTGAATCTTATCGGTTAAAAGAAAATGATTTTAAAAAAAAAATAGATTTGTTATTTGATATTGCTCATTCTGATGCGTTAAAATTAATTAAAATAGAAGTTGATAAACAGTTTCTAATAAACCAGCGTTTACCAGGGCGTCCTGGTTGTCTCGGAGGTATAGATATTAAAGGAGAAATAAAAGAAAATATTCACATTCAACGAAAGCTGAATGAATCGAAAAGAAAAGAAATGTATAATACAAGTTGTGCGACAACTTCGACATTACTCGATAACTCATTTGAGCAAAATTTAGAAACTGATAGTCTAGAAAGTAGCGATATATCGGAATTAGAGACCAGCATTAATTCTTTAGAGCTAATAGAACCACCAACTAAAAAAAAGAAATGCCGTGGAAAAATAAATTTTATAACACCAAAATTGGCCGGAGCGTTAGATAGATGTCAATTAAGTATTCGAGATTCTGTATATGTTCTCCAGGCTACTTTAGAAGCTTTACATTTTAATACAGACGATTACGTAATAAACCAGACTTCTATACACAGAGCTCGAGAATCATACCGTTGCGAGCGTGGTGAACTAATAAAATTACAATTTAAAAAATCACTACCTAATTACGCAGTTGTACATTGGGACGGAAAAATGTTACCGGATACTACAACTAGAAATGCAACTGTTGAACGACTTCCAATCGTGATAACTAGCAAAAATATAGAACAAATTTTAGGAGTACCAAAACTTGAGCGGTCAACAGGTGAAGAACAAGCTGCAGCTGTGTGTAATGCATTACGAGATTGGGGACTATGCAATATAGTACAAGCTCTGTGTTGCGACACAACTGCGTCCAATACCGGTCGTTTAAATGGAGCATGCATTTTAATTGAAAAAAAGTTAGGTAGAGACTTACTGTATCTTCCGTGTAGACATCATATTTATGAACTTATTTTGAGAGCTGTTTTTGAAATTAAAATACCTCAAGTTACTACAAGCCCAAGTATTCCATTATTTAAAAATTTTCAAAAACAATGGTGTGAAATACATACTAATAAATATAATAGTGGGATTGAAGATCAAGCATGTGGTGCTATTTTAGAAAATGTGAAGGAAGATATTCTTAGTTTTGTCAAAGATAAATTAAAAATTAAACACTCTCGTGGAGATTACCGTGAATTTTTAGAATTAGTACTAATGTTTCTTGGTGGTGATTTGGAAAACAATATAACAATTCATCCTCCTGGTGCTATGCATCAAGCTCGGTGGATGGCACGGGCAATTTATTGCTTGAAAATATTTTTATTTAGAAATTATTATAATATTGCAGAGTCTGTTAAAAAGGCAATTGGAGATATTTGTGTTTTTATTATTATATTTTATGTTAAAGCTTGGTTTACTTGCCCATTGCCAGCAAAAGCTCCCAACCAAGACTTACAATTTATAAAAGATTTGAAATCATTTGAAACAGTTGATAAAGACATATCTAGAGTATCAATTAAAAAAATATGTCATCATTTGTGGTACTTAACCGAAGAAACTGCTGCATTATCTTTTTTTGATGAATCTATACCACTTGAGACAAAGTGTCAGATGGTAAAAGCTTTGAAAAAAAAACCAACGAAAAACCCGACTAAACGATTGATTATTCAACCAAACCAAATAGATAATACATTTTTAGGTAAGTAAAATATCTAGTTTATTTAAATTTAAAAAAATTAAAAATTAATATAAAACAATAAACAATCAATTTACTATCTTTTCAGAAAAAAATGTTGATGAATTTCTGTCAGAGAGTAGCTTGAAATTATTTTCTCGATTCAAAATTAATGATGGCTTCTTAAAAAACGATCCAAAATCTTGGGAATCAAATACAGATTTCGTGAATGCAAAAAATATAATAAATTCACTAACAATAATCAATGATACTGCAGAAAGGGCAGTGAAATTGATGGACGATTTTAATGCATCGTTAACATTAGATGAGGAGCAAAAACAGTATGCCTTACTGTGTGTACAAGAACATCGAAAAACCTACCCCAATTGTAAAAAAAGTACACTTCAACAACAACATAATACATAATTAAAATTGTGGTGCCTTTATTTATAATTTATATCATTTATTTTATAAATTTTACTCAATATTGTAAGTTTTTTTTTATTATTTTTAAGAATATATTTAATTACGCTTATGCATCTTTTAAATAAATAGATTTATCAAAAAATGTTATATTATAAAATATATTAGAAATTTAATTTACTTGAAAAAACATCTTATAAAAAATTACGATTTTCATAATGGTTTACGAAATATTTACGGAAATACAAAAATTGTCTAAAATTATTTAAAAATGTATTAAGCTCAATCTTTAACTTCAAGTCGGCACGGGTTAACTTTATTTGATTGACCTAAAATTTTTTGCAGTTCACTTTTATATGTATACACACCGATTTAGGGGGTGAGACCAGAAAAATATCATTATTTTTTTTTTTCTTATATGGCTAAGGAACACCCTAATATATATATATTATAGGAGCATTAGATGGCAAACACGTTGTGACGGAGAAGCCCAAAAATAGTGGGTCACTTTTTTTTAATTATAAAAAAGATTTTAGTGTGGTTCTGCTAGCACTAGTAGATGCAGATTACAAGTTTGTGACAGTGGACATTGGCGCCTATGGTAAGAACAGCGATGCTGCCATATTCAGAGACTCTCAATTAGGTAAAAGTTTATATGATGACAAACTGGATATACCACCTTCAAAGCTGTTGCCTAATTCAAATACAGAACTCCCCCATGTAATTGTCGCAGATGAAGCTTTCCCATTACATAAGCATATAATGCGCCTTTATCCTGGATCACAGCTCCGCCAAAACGTGTCGAATAAAATCTATAACTATAGACACAGCAGAGCTAGGCGTGTTTCAGAGAATGCTTTTGGTATTTTAGCTAAAAAATTTCGAATATATAGTCAAAAGCTTCAAATTTCTCCCGAACATCTTGACAAAGTAATATTGGCAACAGTTTGTTTACATAATTTTGTAAGAGGAGATGATGACAATTTGTGGCAACCAGGAGAATTAGAAACCAATGACACAACATTAGGTATGCAAAACATACCCAGAGTTGGGGGAAATGCAATAAATGAAGCGTTTGCTATAAGAGACAGCTTCAACTCTTATTTTAATTCAAATGAGGGAAGAGTTTTATGGAAAAATGATATTATCCAAAGAGGACGATTATATAACATTTAAATAGACCAACGATAATTTAATATGTTATTTATATATACTAAATTAATTTAATACGTTGTAATTTTTAAATATTTTAAGTAGAATAAGTAATAATAATTTTTAGTAATATATTTTAAGTAAAATAATATTTGAAGTTTTACGAAATATTATTTAGTAATGTAGAAAATTTACTATATCTACAATTTAGATAACAGTTCGACCGACCGTAATCGGTAATAAACCGATAAGTTTACGATCGTATACCTAAAACCAAATATTTATATCTTGCGTAGATAACCGTGTTTCGTAGTTGACAAATAATCCAAAAAGTCCTAATAAACACTAACTATAAATATTTGTTCATATTCATATTTATTTAATATTAATATATTACTAATTTTTTAACACAATATACTAATACAAAAATGTTCAAATAAATAAATATGTTTCTGCTGTTATAATTTATATGTAGATTAATCATAAAAAATTTACCTTGTTCGTTTAGGGTCTCTGAAATTTCTTCCCAGGCATTTTCTTTCATGACAGAGTCGTAATAGTATTCATGACCAATGTCATATAAATGTGAATATTTCTGCACTTCGCATATAAGCTTTTCATCTGACATAGTTGTTGACATAATTGTTTGTGTCAAAGTTATTTGTATCGAAAAAAATATTTAAAATGTTTATAATAAAAAAGTTTATTGTTGTAAACTTTCAATTGTGTACACAACTACTAAGTGCAAAACGATTATGACCAAAAGTATCAGTGCGCATGCGTTTGCTATCGGAATGCTTCGGAATCCGTCAAAATATTGTCGACAAACAATTCGGTCGCGTTCCGATCCGATCAGACGCGACGTTTCCGATCCGATCCGATCCAGTGTGCGCCTCCTCATTTAAAATTATTTTTATTATTTTTTTCCGTTCCGATCCGATCGGACGGTTCCGTTCTGTTCCGATCCAGTGTGCGGCAACATTTATAGTTAAAATAAGACGACCCAGAATGTGGTGGTGCTTTGATTCTAATATGCTTGCCATCGATACTACCAACACAATTTGGCAAATTCCATAGTTGATTATAACGATCAGCAATAGTTTCCCAAATTTCTTTATCAGGTATTGGCATGTAAATAGGCTGTAAAATTTCCCATAGTGCTTCAGATGTATCTTCTATTATTTTCCGAACGGTTGCTTCACCTCTTAGAAAATAATAAGAAATCGATTTCATTGATGCTTCGCCCGAAAAATATCTAATGTATAATTATAATAATATATTTATTATTTATGTAAATGATAAAAATAAAAATAAAAATAGTAATAGGTACCTACTTAGTTATTTAAAAAATATATATAATATATTGTTTAGTCTAGGAATACAATTAATATTGTTGGTATTTAATTAATTTTAAAATGTTCGTGATTTTGAGTTATACTAAGAATCTAAAATGTTGTTTATTTTATATTAAATACAAACAGTTGCTAACAGTTTTATTTATTTTTTAAGTTTATCAGTGTAAGGATCGATGGAAAAATTTAAGGGCATGTTATACAAGGCATTTGAAAGCAAAACCTGCATCAGGATCTGCTACAAAATACAAAAAACCGTATTACTTAGCGGAATATCTCAACTTTGTTGAACCGTTCACAAAATCCCGGAAACAATCAGGTTTGTAATGTTTCTGGTGAATCAATATTTTAATATTAAAAGTTTATATTTAACTTATTTTTACAGGTAACATGTCTTTACTATTACCCTCAACTAATTGTGAAAAAGAAATCACAACTGATTTGTCTGCTTCTGGAAACGTAGAAGAAAATAATGAGACAAATCAACCAGATGCTTCGACTTCGAGTTTTATTGAACCCAGTCCAAAAATATGTACAAGTACACATACACAAGTTAATAAAAAGAAACGTATTGGTTTGGAAGATGTAAATAAAGCAGCTCATGATTTTTTCTTACAAAAGAAAAAAACAGTAACTGCAGTTGAAGAAGATTTAGATTTATGCTTTCTGAAAAGTGTGCTGCCTGATATGAAATAAATGACTCCTGACCAGTAAAGAAGATTCAAAGTTGGAATAATAAATTTATCAGGAAGCATATTGAATGAAAAAAATATTTCATTTGGTGATCAAAATCAGAGTATCAGTGAATATAGTACTCAATACCATAATTTGGAAAGGTCTTCAAATCTTGAATCTTCATCAATGTTATCAGGATCTTGAACAACATATTCAACACCCCCATTGGATTTAGCACACCCATCTACAAGCTCTCAAGTCTACACTCAAGAATGGCCATATAATCAATAAGGAAAAAAATTTTATTTTATTTTGTTATAAAGTTGCCAATTAAATAAAGTATTAAATAATTTAATTTTCATTTAAATAGTTTTTTTTATTACTATTTAGTTTTTTCTTATTATAATGTTGCTAATTAAATAAAGTATTAAATAATTTCATTTTCATTTAATTATATTTTTTTATTATCTAGTTTATTTAATATTATGTATAAACGTTTATACTCTACCTGAGTGTAATCAAAAGTCGTTCTCGGGGACACACAGCACGTCTGAAATTTGTATCCTTATTCTGAATTTTTGGTCCAACCAGTTGTATGAGTATATCAAAAGTTTTTTTTTCCATGCGATAAAAACTTTGAAAACGTTCATCATCTTCTAGGTCTTTAAATACAGCATATGCTCCTCTATCTTCGCAGTTTTGACGCCAAAATGGGTGTACCCAATAATTATGTACTCTTGGGGCTTCATAGGCATTTAAAATATTGAGTAAATTTATTGCGTCTAATACGTCCTCATCGTTTGACGACATTTTGAGAAATGAATAAAGCAAAGTAAAAGTTTTCAAGTAACATAAATAATCACGTCATTTCAATTAACGACAAAAATCATTTGTCACGTCACTCATCATATCACCAGTCAAGAGTCACGAGTTACGTTACTTCAGTGGACGCTCGGCCTTAATAGACTAAGAATGTACGAATCGCCTAAATGTTTAGATATACACGTAAAAACGGTAAATGAAAAATTAGAGGAACCATATTCCGATTTAGAATTAAAACAAATAACAAAAAACATGACTGATTATATGCACGATATGGCAGGGGCACGGAATCTTTAAATTACGCTTTCTGTAAAACTTTGGACGATTGGTTAAACTATATACCAGAAGCCGACGAGATAATGAAACATAAGAGAATGTGTACTTACGCGCCTATACAAATCAAAAAGAATACAATATAATAAACTCAGATTTATTTTTTCTCTTTCTATAATATAATTAAGTTATAAATAATAAGCAATAATATTATAGGTTAGTTATGATAATGGTAACAAAAAACTTTGCAATTGAAAATGATAATTATGATGACACTATAGAAAACTACGAAGATTGGACTAAAACTCAGCCACCCGAACTTATTGCAATAAAAACGGATACCAAGGATACCAGGGAAATCGAAGAATTAACAACACACAATTTAGAATATAATAATAAAATTAACATTTTAAAAAACCAACGTAATAAAAGAACAAAACCTATTAATAATACCACAGATCTTATTACACACAATAATACGACAACACAACCAAGAATAGTTACAACAAACAATTCAAGCAATAGCAACAACACCGTTACACATCCAAGTCATACATTAAAACAAAACAACACGATTATAATGAATAAATTAAATGTTAGCAAAATTATAAATAACAACACAATTAATAGCACAGAAATAAATAATACAACTAAATTCACAGATGAATCGGAAAGCGTTCAAAATAAAATTAGGTACGACAATTTTATTGTTATAGCCATAGGTGTATTATTAATAATCAGCATGTTGTCAATAATATATGCGTGCCGATATAACTATATGGGACAATTTCGTTATACGAATGTAGAGGAACAAATACAATCCGAACGGTATGAGATGTCAGAAACCACTTTATAAAGACCAATAAAATAGAATAATATAGATACTTAGTTAAATAAAATATAAGAGATAAAGAAAAAAAAAATATAAAAAAAAAAGGAAATAAAATATAAGAGAGAGAAAGTAATACATATAATACAACAATAAAAAAAAATTAAACGTATTATAAAATATGTAGTAGGTAGTTAGTTAATGTAAACATTTTAAGTAAGCAACTTATAAACATTATAGGGAAGGAAGAATGGACATTATTTATATCAACCAACCGGGCTCGCAGAGGTTCAAGGTACCGCTAATAACAGGTGTATATATAAATGATATCCCGGATTTCGAAATACAAACGGTTACAATGGGGGAAGGACGCCAGGTGAACCTTAGGTTAAATAAAAATGGTGAATTTATCGGCGAAAAATTAATGGATTGCAATAACGATCCACGGTTCAGCAGGGCGGATCCTCCTTCCGCAGTAATTGATCAACATATTTGCTGGTACGAAGGATACGAGCATGATGACGGAGTAAATCGGCCAGGGGGGATAGAAGCAAATTACGCCTGTATTCTAAATACGCTTTTATTTGAACTCCGAGAGGGACAATTGTCGCGAACACCTATTCCATACTTTCCGTACACCGGTCCACCGGTTGAGGTCGTCGAAGACAATCAGACGGAAGTTATTATATAATTTGAGGAATAGCCAACTCGCCATGAGTTATTATGTATTTCACTACCACATTTCGGAGGGGGTAGATTTAATGAAAGCAGAAGGTTGGACTTCCTTATAAATTTGGGTCGTAAAATAAAACACCAACGTCATAGTTGCTTTTCGGGGGAGTGGGCAGAAATACCCTACTGTTTCTATGAACATATTAGATCGGCACTTGACACCATGCGAGTATCGTTAAGGCGAGCAGAGCGCACCAACACAATAGAGTATCTAAGAGAAATTATGACAACATTAGTGGGCAATTTCCACAAATATGATGAACCATTGTGTTGGACGTTGAAAAAAGCCATAAAAGACGATATGGAGTATTTGATTACTATTAATGAATTTAATCGTTGGGAATTTTAACCACGAATTGACCACTTGTATACTATTAAATTGTACATTAATATTAACTTTATTTATATGATAATTAGATTATAAGTTATTGATAGAGTAATTTAATAAAGTATGATATTTTAACATATAAATATAGTACATTCATTATTTAAACAATTGTTTGGTAACACCAATATTATCTAATACACGTATTATGATATAGGTTATTTTTAATAACAGCTGTTCAAGGACAACTACCATACTCTATCGAAGAATTTAAAACCGAGACAAGCATATTTTATGAAAATCAAGGAGATATCAGAATAATAGGAGCTCAATGGGAGCTAATAACTTATGTACCTTTAACAAATTACGATGATAGATATAAGCAATTAGAAGTAGAAATTAATACTATGACAAATCATTGTCAAGATACAATGTCAAAACATGAAATTTGTTCTAGGTTTGAAAATATATTAAAAACAATGTTTGACGAAATATCTGCTCAAATGGAGCAAATGTATGAGTCAATCGGTAGATATACAAATAGTTTAGAAACAACAGCAATGACCATTTATAAAACTATAACTATGGGTAGGCGTAAACGAGGTCTAGTCAATATAATTGGTTCAGCAATGAAAACATTGTTTGGAGTGTGCGATAGCGATTGTGCGAAAGAGACCACTGATCAAATAGGAATAATTGAAAAAAGTAACGAACGGATGATACATTTATTAAAAAATCAAACTACAGTAGTCAAATCGGCAGTACAAGGAATAGGGGGCGCATCAGTAGAAATCAATAAGCTTTATAAAGAATTAGAGGAAAAGCAAAATGAATTAAAAACTAAAATAAATGAATTAGTTAATCATACTTCAACTTTGGACACCTTGGTGTTAACAAATAGAATACATAGCATTTTTACCGCGTTATTAACACAATATTCTTATGAAACAACGACCCTTAGTTCAATAATAACAGCAGCTAGAACGGGTGTACTAAATTCCAGTTTAGTAACGCCTCGGGAATTAGCAAAACAATTAACACAAATAAAAATTAATTTACCAATAAATTTAAATTTGCCTATGGGCACAGATCCAAGTGAAATTTACGAACTAAGCAAAATAACTAAAATGGCAGTCTTTTACAAAAATAATAAAATAGTTTTTCTAATAAAAATACCTTTAGTAACAGAACTGGAGCTGACCCTTTATAAAATAATACCTATACCACACCGTGTGGAAAATAAAAACGATAATAAGGAACATAGTTTAATTTTAAAACAGGAATATCAATATGTCGGTATAACCAAAAATCGCAGGCAATATACCACTTTCACTGAAACACAATTATTACATTGTACAGAGACAGACAGAAGCATTTACTATTTGCCCAGAATTTCAACCTATACAGCACGAATCGATTAGACAACCATGTGAAGTAGCATTATTTAAAAATCCAGACCTATTACCACCTACATGCGAAGCAGGAGTGATAGTAATATCGAAAAATATATTTCATAAATTAAAATATGCAAATGCATGGATATTTACCACCACTGGTGACACGTTGACTATAGTATGCCAAGGGAATAAGGAACCGTATATAGTAAAGATTAAAAATCAAGGTTTAATAAAGCTAAACCAAGAATGTAGAGCATATGCGGAGAATATAGTATTGAACCCGACAAGGGAAATAAAATCAAAATATTATATAAATTTCATTCCAAAAATAGGTGTGAGTTTACCAGTAAAACTTAAAAGCGTGAAAAATACAAAAGTATGAAAAACAAAATTTGATTCGCATAAACTAGATAATGTACATGAGATGGCACACTCCCTGGACGAGATAGATCATATGATAGATGAGGAAATATTGAGACAATCGGGAGTAGATAACGATAGTAAAAATTCATACCTTATGTATGTAATTATAGGATTAATAGTATTTTCATTATTTTTATTATTTTTTATATATATATCGTATAGATGCAACTTGACCACTGGTAGAGCGTTAGGCCACCAACAAATGGCAGTAATTAATGATAACTTACCGAGAAGTCGAAGTACTTTTTATGTGGAATCCCCAATTAAAGAAAATAAAGCTAAAGAAAAATTACTAGGTGATACACCTGATAGATTGGGAATGGGCGGATTACCACCAATAATTATAGTATAACAAAATAAAAATAAAACGATAAATGTAAATAAAATTTATAAATTATTAGTAATTAATAAAAATAAGTATATAAAAAAAAAAAAAAACTTTTGTAATTATTAAATATAATGTATGTGAGCTTGTGATTTCGTTGCTTGTAATAAAAACTTTGACAATTATAATTGATGATTGAACTATTTTTATAACAGAGCGGAAACACATAAATTCGTAATTATGGACTTTGAATTTTCAATGGTGGACAGGACAAGCATGGTGGTTATTTCAGGAGCTATCTCAAATAGCCTAGATCGATTCAAAATTCGTAAGTTGGAAGGTAGACCTTTATTGTTACCTGTCAACGAAGAACCAAGACCGATGAAAGACCGAGAGCTACAAGTAGCTATAAAAGAGATTAAAAGAGTATTTAGGTGTAAAACAGAGTCGAGAGATGCTTGTCTAGACCAATTAAACAAAAGTTTGAATACGACAAGAATTAAAAGGAAATAAGGAAAACGTAATAGTAGTATAGAACGGGCACTCTGATAAAAGTATTCTGAATAGATTAGATTTAACACAATTTCCGATTTTAAACATAACATGCTATAACAAATTATTTAATAAAAATTTCACAATACAATTCGAAAAATTAAATACAAGACAAATAATATACGAAGTAGACATAGGGACATTTAACTAGTCGGGACGCCTACTTAATTTGGTAGAAACGCACGACATGATTTGTAAAAAGAAACATAAAATTACGTATGCGCACAATCCTACAGTATATGTAAAATACACTAAATGTATTTTTGACTTTGTGATACGTAAACAAAGATATGACAATTTAATAAAACATTTTTAAAGTCATAAATTAAAATTTTATATAAATTTAATTTCAGAAATAATAATTGAAAAACTAAAAGTTAACACAACCACAAAGTAATAAAACAAAATGAATAGATTGGAACAATTAAGCACGGAAATTGCACTAAATATTGAAACACAATACCACATAAATCCAGAACAAGGAGATTGGCATAATTTTACTAATTACTATGACTATCATAAAGTCACCGCAAATAATTCGATTTTAGTACCCTACGAGGATGACAAAATTTTGAAAATGATATCTGCAACTAAGAGATTTTTATCAGATATGTGCGTCGACAGAGATTTGAGTGAGCCTTATTGCTATGAGTTAAACTATTTTTTAGAAATCCTGCAGATATTTTGTATTATGATAGATAATTATTCAAAGAAAACTGGTCATTTCGGTTTGTGCAGTTGACATATACATTCTTGTGGTATAACAATAAGAATGTGTCTGCGGCTGTGTGAACCTATTTGATAATATAACACGTTGGTTCAATCAATATTTTACGATAAATCCGGTTGGATTGTACGGCCCGCCCACTAACAACTTTTGACAATTGATTATGATGGAGCGAGTTCGTCACAATCCAAGTGATGGGGGATGATTGACCAAACAGTTAATAATCAGTTAAAAATAACGTCATTTGCAAGGGACAAACTTAAAATAAATAATTGGCCATTGCATTTGGGGATAATATTTGATTGAGTAAACGAAGAAAAAGACAATATAAAAATAATATGTAAATAATAAATATTACATTAGGAAATAAATATAAAAATATAAATTAGAGTATAAAATATAAAAGTTATTATTCAATATATATATACACTTATACTTGGTGGAAACGAATCAGATATACTAGAAATATTATAACATTTTTAAATAGAAACTATACATTACAAATATATTTCATTATTATATACTTTACTATTTTTTATTTTATGGCAATAAATGCATTATTATCCACTAGACTTTAACTTTTATATTATATAAATTATATCATTATACTATTATAACCACTAACAACTTAGCATTTACATATTATTCAATTTTATTATATAACTATATTAAATAATTATATTATTCACTAACCACTTTTATTGTAAGAAAAAAAAAAAGAAAAATGTAACTAATAACAATTATATATTAATACAGTGTAAACCTAAGTGATAGGATAGTAACCAATCATATATTATAAAAACACGACTCGTAATAAGAATAGTACAAAGTGGAAATACTTAGAAATATATAATGGGGAGTAGATACCTGCATACCTGAGAGGTAACAGGTTAGGCCTAGTCGCTATGAAAATAGCTGCTTATACTTTGACCTTCGGAAATCGGAGATGAACGAACTCAACGATACATTGTAGGCCTATAATATGACTATTAATCATATTTAAAATTATTAAATATTCTATCTCGAGTTCTGAGAACTCGGATACAGCGCTTGTGGTTGACCATCTGCATGTGGGCGGACGGTCACCGGACGTCATCATGCACGCGCATCCTGAAAGAGCGGATGGTCTTCGGACGTCATCATCGCACGCGCAGCCTCTGAAATGAGTAATAGTGTGAGAAGCGAATGACCTGAATACGAATAGGCCAGAAGGGACCTGGGTAGGAGATCAGGGGACACTGACTATATAAGGGGGCCCAGAAGAGGACTCCCACAGACGTGATTTTCCAGAGTTAGCGCAAGCACCTTCACGTCACTTTACACCAGAAATCGTTCATTTGGACTTAGTTTATTTTTCAATTAAATTAATTATTTGGACTTAGAATATTTTCAATCAGTTTTAATAAAACACTTAGAAATATTTCGATTACTTTATTTCATCACGACCTGTATCTTTTCGACAAGCTGTTGGCCCACTACAATAATAATTTTATTAAAAAATTGTAATTTATTTTTTTTATTATTTTGCAGATACATTACTTGAGTAGACTAGAACGTGAAAGTGTTTCAGATATGACGCGACAAATAATATCCAAGTGTTTTAATCTCATCCTGTTGTGCATGAGGTAACCTATAAGGACTACGATATATAGATG
Organism: Schizaphis graminum; assembly: GCA_020882235.1. Taxonomy (NCBI): domain Eukaryota; kingdom Metazoa; phylum Arthropoda; class Insecta; order Hemiptera; family Aphididae; genus Schizaphis; species Schizaphis graminum. Next base: position 18,144,460 of record CM037036.1, read on the forward strand.
GCTGATCTTTTTTTTAATCTTATTACATGAGTTCCCGCATTGGTGAAGGTCAAAATGTCCCCTTCCATATGAAATACATTATTATACTTCTCACATATATCATAAATAGATTTTTTCTCATTCTCATCCATGTGTTCAGTTTTTATTATTTCCCTCAATCGTGTTATACGTTCATTATAATTATTTTTTGCTTCCACTGACTATATTTCATATTCGCTATCACAATTTATCTTATTTAAATCGGTTACATTTATATCCTTTAATTCCTCAGATATATTTAACATACTAACTATCGCTTTTCCTTTGTTCACAATAGATACGGCACTACTGCAATACACGTCCTTCGTAATTTGTTGCTTATGTATATATATACTTTTACTCTCTACCACTGGGTCAGCGATTGCTATTTCTACAACGGTTTCCGTCCGCAACTGCCAGTTGCAACGTTAAAACTACAGAACTGCAACGTGCATTATCCAAGGTTGCTTCGTCATTCTGAATAACTAACCTATTATTAGCTACATCTACCATTATTTTATTTTTTAACAAAAATTCGTGTCCTAATATTCCGTCCTTGGGTATAGGAAACTGCGTTCCTACTATAAAAATTCTGTGTCTATACTTTTATTAGTTATTACTATTGGTATAATTACTTTGCCTAATGTTTGTATTAAATCCTCATGTATGCCTCTTAGATTAATTTTTTGCGTTTCATCTATAATTAAATGTCCTTGTAAACAGTTTATTTTAAGTATATTCACCTGACTGCCTGTATCTACTAATAATTTTAACTCATTTGTTTTACTTGCAGGTGATATACATGTTATATGATTATTTTCTATAGCTGTGACGATGTGGAAACATTGTGCATTTCCTCCGCGATTATCTGGTTTATCGAACGAGTACCGCGACCTTCGCCCGATGCGTTCGCGTTTCCCGAATTATTATTTCTACTCTCATCGTTTCGTTGTTTATAACAAACATTTATACTATGACCACTTCGTTTACAATACGTACACATTGAAGCCCGTGCATTATAATTTGTTGGTGGTTGCGTAAAATTATTCCGATTTGGTGAACGGTTGGTATTATTCGCATAATTTGGTACAGTTCTATTCCTACATTGAGCTGCATAGTGATTACCATTACAGTTATAACATTTTATAAGCGGTTTATTAAATTTATTTTGTTGAAAATAGTTACTCGTTCGCACTGGATAATTTGATCTATTAAGATTATTTGATTGGAAATTCCTAGTTTCCATATTATTATTTCTTGTGTTATTTGCGCGTGAAAAATTATTATTGTTCTGCCGTGAGGAATTATAATAACCATTATTATTAGAATCGTTCCTGTACCTATTATTCTCTCTTTCAGCGTTATATTCTACTTCCTCCGCTTTCGCCAACTGTTTAGCTACTTCCAATGTTTTAGGGTTTCGTGCCTTTACAATCGTTCTTATCGGACTTATTAATCCTTTTATAAAAATATTTAGTGTTTGTTCCTTCAAAGTTTTGTGAATTACTTTTGCTTCTACCTCCTCTTTATTAAGTGTACAATGTACATGCTGTACATAACTTATAATATAATTTTTCTACTCTATGACAATAGTCATTCACGTCCTCATCATTACGCATCTTAATGGAATTTAATTGTATTTGCAAACTCAAAGCTGTGGTCGTATCCTCAAAAGCATCCGTTAAATAACTCTTAATGTATATCCACTTAGTTACGTTTTTGTATTTTATCATTTCTAATGCTCTCCCAGACAACCTAGTTGTTATGTACTTAACTAAAGTTGGTGCACATTTTTCCTCAACTAAATTTACTGCCATGTCGCATGCATATATGAACGGGTAAATATCATCCTCACCTGTACACATAGGTTTAAGCTTAAATGCTTCCTCTAATTTTATGGTAACCATTTTCTTAATAAGTGGTTTTCTTTCAAATTTTAACTCTGTGTGCTCAAAACTGTCCGTAACCTTGCTACGTGTAACTTTCTTTTGGTCTAAACTTAAACTTCTCGTTAAGTTATGTTTTATATCCGCACTCTGGCGTTCACTTGGGCTTCTAAAAAGACCTGGGCGTTTACTAGGGCTTTCAATAGGGCTAGGGCTTTTACTAGGGTTTCCCAAATCAATTAACTGTTGTGTTTTATTCAACACTTCTAAACTGGAGTCTAAAGACGTCTTTTTCGATGGATTAATTACTTCCAAAGGAGATGCACCTGTATTCTCCATAAATTTCCTTCACACTCATTTGATACGATTTACGAAAATTAACAATAATAATATAACTCAATAATATCTCTTTTAATAATCTCAATATTTTTAACAATATGCCCTCAAAATAATATAATAATTCAATAAATCAATATGCCCTCAATAATAATATAATTTCTCAAATAACTCAATATGCCCACAATAATATAATAACTCAATAATAATCCAAATAACTCAATATGCCCTCAATAATAATTCAAATAACTCAATAATAATTCAATGTCTCCTCAATAATAATTCAATATGCCCTTTTATAATTTCAATAAAAAAAAATTCTCTACGACCTACTTATATATTCAATTACTTAAATGATACTTCTGGATTTTATACTTTTGTAACATATATCCGTGTAATAGTTAATTAACTGTTCACTCACAATAATGCGATGTTCGTCGGTGATGTCATCTTGTCTTGATATTTCTGCAACGTTGTTGAATGGTTTTCTTCTCTGGAGTTATCAGCGAAGAAGAATGATCAAGTCTTCCTAGTTGATGATAGCCTTTGACGGTTTGCCTCCTTGAAAAGTGAATCCTACCGACTGCGCCAAATTGTTGCGTGCCAATATCAAAACTGATTTAAAGATGATATTTGAAATGAAAGTTACAACTCTTTAACGATTAATGTTTTATTACGTATAAAATAAAATACATGTAATTAATTTAAGAAGTGGCTGAGTGTCGTGAAGGTACTCAGGTGTTGGTGGCCGTTGTTGGTCTTTGAGCTCCCTTATATATGTGGTGCGACTCTTGTTTACGTCGTCCCGTAGCCTTCTGGGTGAAACCAGGTATCCTTGTAGTTGTTGTTGCGAACACAGGCGTGGCTAGATAATGTGCAATACAAAGTCTAGGTGACCTTACTCGTAGATGCGCTAGTATTGCAATATACATTAATTGGTGGCTTACTATCCTAACACGTGACATAGTCATAGTAGCATGTGCAACTCCCTCGACACGAGGCATGGTCATACTAATCTAACCTTGATCTTGTAGATATCTCATAGATATCTCGTATCCCATAACAGTATATTTTAAAAATTTAATTATGAATATGTTTAAAAATATTTTGAAATTATTTTGAAAATATATATTGATAATTAAAAAATGTTTTTAAAATATTCATTATTTTCTGAAAAATGTTTCTAAAAGCATTTTAAAACTACTTTTTCTATGTGGGTACTCATGTGCCATAGATTTAATTATGTCATTTTGAATCATATGACTTAAATTAGTTTCATTTTTATTTGATTCTGCAAGATGTTTTGCTAAAAGAGCATCATATTTTGGAACTAACTTAACAAGTTCAATAAAAAGTCCTTAGTGTGGTGTTTCATAGCTAAATTTTTCTCGGTGACCTCTAAATGGAATGCCATTTCTGGCAAGAAATAAAGATACATCAATTAAACGCTTTAAAACGTTGCGTTAATGTTATTTTTCATTTCTTTCTGCTAGAATTATATGATGCATAATGGTACTATCATTTTTAATTCGTGTTCTCGGTATTAAATATTCTTTCTCAGCAGTTTTTTGTTCGTTTGACTTCTCATGCTTATTAATTTTTTAATAATCCTTGCGAAAATTTGATACGGCTTAAGATGAATCAGACCACTGATAATGGTGTTGAGAAACTGTACGAAATAAAAAACGAGGAAAGTAAAACATTTTATTGCTATTTGGAGAATAAACTAATGAGTTTCGTTAACAAGGATAACGTGACTCGTTATTTTTTCATACCGCTTTAAAAGTTAAGTTTGTGCTGTGCGTTCATACGTTATAGACGTCGATTGTGTTTTTTGTAAAAGTGCTCTTTTATCTTAATTATATCTGAGACCCCTTGCTATACATGCTATAATGTTTTATCTCCTACGAAAATTGTTGCTTGCCGTTCCTGTTTAAAAGGTTTTCATTCGTTATGTACTGAGTTAAAAACGATATCTAACTATATTAGATTGAAACAAGAAAATAAATCATGGAACTGTACTGACTGCCAAAGCAAAAATTTCACAGTGAGGAAAAAATGATTTGTCTAATTCTTCGTCTAACTCAGATTCTTACAGTAATATTGTAAGTAGTATTGATAATATAAAATCTACGTTACATGAAATTATTTGCAAACTTAATTTGTTTACTGAGTCTAATATTCTGAACTTGAAGAGTTAGTCAATTGCTGTTCGGAGAAAGTGGATATTTTTGATACCACACTTAATAAATTATCTAAATCTATTAGTGAACAAGAATGTAGAATATCTAAGACTGAATCAAGTTGCTTGAATTTATAATTGGAAATGGATAAACTTCGTTCACACATTAATTTGTTGGAACAAGATAAACTCGTCAATAATATTGAAATAACCGGTATTCAATGACAGACAACGAAAATACTATTGAGGTAATAAGAACCTTATCTAACAAACTAAATATCGTACTCGATGATAAAAATGTGATTAAAGCATATAGAATTCCATCAAATAAAATTAAGATAAACAACCCTTGTCCTAGCATTATTGTTCATTTTGATAATGCTAGTACTAAATTGGAATTAATTAAAACAATAAAACTACGAGCTAAAAATCATAATTGGTTTTTGGCTAATGAAATACATTATCCATACATTATTTGCTAAGAATAATGTATACATAAATGATCAATTAACGAAAGATAATAAACATCTTTTCTGGTTGACTAGACTAGTTTCGAAAAATTATAATTATCAATTTTTATGGGCTAACCATTCAGGTGTCTTCATAGAACGTGATGAGGGAAGCAGATTTATAAAAATTATATCTATCAACCAACTGAAAAAATTGGACACCGAGAAAAGCGTAACTCAACTTTGGTGATTAAGATTTGTATACATTTAATTTTCTACTTACTTTCTTTTTTTCATGTTATATTTTTAGATTCTGAACGGAGTAATATATGTGTTGATTTTTTATTTCTTTATTTTATAAAATATACGGGATAAACCCTTGTAACATATATACACATTATGCATATCTATTTACAAATTAATTGTACAAAATATGATGTATTAAAAAATTAATAGCTATAAAATAAATTATAGGCATAGAAGAAACGAAGGGTCCACATTGGCATTTGACATCATAAGTATGATAGGCTCATTCTTAAGGTAATTAGTAGAGGCGAAAGGAACATAAAAAGGAGCAACAGAACGGGAATAACGTTGAGGAACTCTAAAACAAACTAAGGAGAGCAAATAGGGAGAGTCAATATTACCTTGTAATAAAATATTCAGGAACTTAATGACCGAGATCCGTCTACGCTCAGCCAGTGAAGCCAGACCTAGTTAAAGAAGTGACTGGTCCATAGTCATGGGGTTCACAAGGGATATTTAACCTCAAACTAGCATACCTCATAAATTTACGCTGTACCCTTTCAATTCTAAGAGAGTCATTGAGGTCATGAGGATCCCAAATAACGGCACCATACTCAACAATAGGGCGAACAAGTGCACAATAAAGGACCTTATATGATCGACCTAACCGAAAATCCCTGCATATTCTTAATACAAACCCCAGAGTTTTAAAAGCTTTACAACAAATATGCTCTATGTGGGGTTTAGGATCAAGATCACTACTAAGAATAAATCCTAGATCAGTTACACAGTTATTAGAACGTGAAATAGCAGTAGGTCCGAGATGATAAGCATATTTGACAGGGGATTGAATCCTGGCAAAAGTCATGACCTTACATTTAGAAACATTAAGGGATAACCCTAGAAAGTTAAACCACTCCGTGAACCGATCAAAATCACTCTGTAACAAAATACAGTCACCCAAGGAGGATATACGAGAGTAGAGCTTAATATCATCTGCAAAACATAAAATCTGGCTATTGGAAAGAACACTTGATACACTAATTATGAATAGAGAGAACAGGAGTGGAGATAGGTGGCCTCCTTGAGGAACACCAGACGTAGCAAGATAGACATTAGATTTAACTCCAAGCAATTTGACCCATTAGTAACGGCAAGAGAGGTAAGACGAAAACCATGACAGGGGTGGTTCACCGATTCCAGATACGTTGAAGACTTGGATTAGAGCATTGTGATTAACTGAATCAAAAGCCTTATTGAAATCAGTGTAAATGGCATCTACTTGTGTTTTCAAATTAAAAGATTGGTATACATAGTTGTTAAAGACTAAATTACAGGTAACGGTGGAACGACCGGGGCGAAAACCATGCTGTTCTTCCATAAGAATTCTATTAATCGATGGTTGAATACAATGTAAGACTAGCAATTCAAAAATTTTGGAAATATGTGACTGGATTGAAATCGGACGATAATTGGAGACATAGGACAGTTCACCGGACTTATGTACAGGAGTAACTGAGTTGAACTTTAGCATAGAAGGAAATATTCCTTCTTCAAGCGAACGCTTAAAAAGAGTCCAGAGGGGGAAAGCAATAACATTTCTTAATTGATATAAGTACTCACCAGATAAACCATCAGGTCCAATGGACCAGTTACTACGCAGGTCAGATAAGTGTTTATAAACGTTTTCAACAGTAAAGTTAACATTATTAGGTAAATCAAAGGTCTTGATACCTAATGAGGAAGTATCAAGATTAAGTCGATTATCGGATAAAACAGAAGAGAAATACATAGAAAACAAATTAGTAGCTTCACTCTCGTTAACAGAGGTTGTTTCCCTATAGGAAACCTCCTTAGGAATCGCACTAAATGACCTTTTGTTTTTAACGAACTTCCAGTAATCAGCAGGGTTACTATTTAAAGAAGATTCCATACGTTCAACATATATATGTAAACATTTTTTAGATTCGTATTTAAACCGAGCTCGAAGCAATGAAAATTCCCTATAGTCGAGGGCATTGGAGGATGTCTTGAATTTATATGTGCCTTTTTCTTTAAAAACAAAATATTTTTAAGACCCTTATCAAACCATGGCGGGAATTTCGAATCAATAAATTTACACTTTGGAACAAAGTCAAGAACCGATTTGTGTAAGGCATCATAATCAGAATTAAACGCAGCGTCTACATTGTATAATTGGAAAGTTGAGTACCAGTCAAAAGATGATAAGAACAAACGGACATCCTCAAGATTAGCTTTACGAAAGTTGTAGAACGAGTGACTGCGATTACAATGGGGAGAAGACAAATTTATTGGGAGACAAATGTTTAATGTAGGATGATACAGGTCAGCTAGAACAACGGGTTCATACGACTTTTCGACACGTATTAGTTTATTACTAGAAAATACAAGGTCAAGTATAGAATTAAAATGATTAGCTATATTGTTTTTCTGAAAAAAACCGAAAGTAGCGAAGGCTTCAGGAATGTAAGCACCCCGGGACTGTGATAAGGAAGAATAAATTAGGCCATGATCGTCATTGTCCCAAGATATCTTCGGCAAATTGTAGTCATCACATAAAATAATTGCGTGGGCAGGGTAGCTCTTACTTATGTATTCGATAGTGTTAATATGTGACTCATATAGGATAGGAGAAGAGTTAGGGAGAAAATAGACACCACCTAAAACAAAACTAGATTGACCAACCGTAAAGAGAACAAAAACATGTTCAACATTAAGGTCAGGGACAGAAATAAGAAAAGCAGGATAATCTTTATGAATGCCAATGAGGACGCCTCCACCCCGAGAAAATACACTGGTATTAGTACATCTGTCGCATCTAAAAATATTATAGTTATATAAACCAAGTTCATTATTACTAAAGCTATTATTTAACCAGGTTTCCGTTAATACAATAAATAAATAGTTAAAAGCAGATATATTACAAATTAAATTAGAAAGTTTGGTTCTAAGTCCACGGTAATTTTGATAAAATTCTAAGATTTTATCACTGTTCAGCGAAGAAGCTAGGATTGGCTGGCGTGGCTGTTGAAACGACCGTCTTCGTTTTTTGAAAGCGATGAACCAACGGTAGGGAACCCGTTTACGAATATTACGCGCAGTCCAGCTTCACCACTTTTGACTCTCCTTTCAAGGTCCTCGTAGCATGAGTGCAAGAGCTTACGTTGCAAGGAGGTTCTATCCCTGGAGATCCGAAAACCTTCAGGAAAAGGCTTTCCCAAACGTTTAGCAGAATTATATGCAGAAAGTAGATGGAAAGCAGTATCTTTAGAGTCACAAATCATTTTTACTAGACGTGTGAAATCCGCACGAGATCTACCGGGGCGAAATAACTTGAACTTCTCAGGAACGGCATTCTCCAGTGAACCAAAAGATTTAGAAATAGTAAGTTTGTCATGTTCGATCCTTACAGAGGTATCTAATGAAGAAGACTCAGGAACTCCGTATACAATTAAATTAGGAAGACATCTTTTATGCTCAAAATTTTCCTGAAGTACTTGAGATACAATAAATTGGGAATTCTCTAAGGGTTTGCTGCACTCTAGTCTAGCAACTTTACCCTTAAGTTCTTCTACTTCACCACGAAGGGTGGCATTCGACGCTTTAAGTTCGGATACTTGTTTGGACACTCTTTGGAATTCCAATTTTAGCTCATTTAATTTCAAGGACAAAGAGTCAGAAAGTGCCTTATTGTGGTGGAAATTTCCACCTTAAGAGTCGTAATTGCAGCCATTAAATCGTCGTTGGAAGTAGGGGCTTTAGGGGATGATAGTTTGTTGGCAGTAATACAAGTGATAGGCATGTTAAATAATAAAACTTGTCAGCAACGTTTACTATCGTTAAAGTTTCCAAAGAAAAGCGGAGCAGTGGTACACGGGTATGTGTAAAATAAAAATTATAACAATATTTAAACCACCGTTTAAGTCTACACAATAAACAGCTGGTAGTATTGATAAAACAGTTACTAATATTATTGTTAACACGTACCAAAAATCTATGTCTTCAACGAATAGTGAAAAATAAAACAATGAAAAACTTTGCCAAATTAGAATACAGTAATGTAAATCGATGTACACCGCAACAGGAGCACTCAATAAGTAAAATAAGATTAATTGCACTAGTAGCTGTTAGCTATAACAAAACAACTTAATGTAACAACGGAGAGCAATAATGAGTATACATACACTGTTATCACATTGATTTTACAATGATATGTTTTTTTTTTGTGTCTGTGTACACAATAATTAGTCGAAATAATGCATCAATATCAAACTTTGGGGGTAGTTTCCGAAACATTTTCCAAAAGTTTTCAAAAAAATGGAGAAAAACAAAAAAAAACGACAAATAAACGGGAATTTTTACGCAAAACCAGTTTTCGACAAAATCGAATTTTTTATTTTGCTATAACTCAAAAACTAATCGATGTAAACACTTGAAATTTTCACCAAATGTTTATATTAGCGTTCTCCAAACACAGTTAAATTTTCAAAGAATTTTGACTTTTTTTGAGTTATTTATAGATAATTAAAATTTTTAATTTTTTTTAGTATTTTTTTTTTTAAATAACGATAAAATTGTTTTGGCCGGCCAGAAAATCTTGAAAATTTAATACAAGGTATGTTATAAGTTGTTCTTAAAGTGATAAAAAAAAATCCGAAATATGTCAAAATTGCGAAAATTTGCAAGTAATTTTGTGGTTGAAAAATCGTAAAAAATTTTCCTTTTATAACTAAAATTTGAAAATTTGATACAAGGTTCTCCATACATTTTTCTTCAAAAATCTGTAAAAAAAATTCTACCGGATTCAGACACAAAAATTTTATGAGTGTTTGAAATTTAAATTTTTACAAAACCGCGTTAAATAACGGTTTAGCCTCAAATGATTTTTGATGCTTAGTAAATATTTTAAAATTTTACCAGTTATTTAGATTGCCATTTTCTTTACGTGATTTGATTTTTAAAATATTTTGACTTTTTTGAGCTATTTATAGACAATTGAAATTTTCAATTTTCCTAAGAATTTTTTTTTGAAGTGTCGATAAAAATTTTTTGGTTGAGTCAAAATATTTGAAAAATTAATACAAAGTTCTTCGTAAGTTATTCTTATGGCGATAAAAAAATTATAAGAATAAATAACCACAATTTTTTTTATTTGCATTTGAAGTTCAAATATTGAGAAAAATTCGTCAAAATCATGAATATTTTTCACTATTTGGTAGTTAAAAATTTATAAATATTTTACTATCAAAAGCTAAGAATTTTAGAAGTTTTATTTCATTTTGTGATCTTTTTGCACATTGTTTTCTTTGTGATCTTATTCTGATAAATAAGAGGTACGCCAGGAATGGTACATATATAAATGGTAGCATTGATTATAAATACTATAGATTGCTCACTGGCCGGTTTTTCGGTGTCGTGCTAATTGCACAGTATCGTTAGGCTGCGCTGCGGGCGCATTGTTAGTCGTGAACAGTAACGCTGTAATCGCTAGCGTCGCTAGCATCTGGCCGACGGCGATATTCTAATAATAACTAAGAAGTAATAAGCGTTTATCATAGATTTTGGTTTCGTGTATAAAGATCTCAATGGCCCATCGTCTCTCACACACACACACACATGTTAATAATGGTGTGTATTGTGTAATCATTAATTTCCAATAATTGTCATTTGACAGTCGGTTGTATCGTGATTGTGTACACGTTCTGTAACGTTTCACAATTGTTTAAATTCCCACATATGGGTGATTTATTTAAAAATTTCCCTTTGTCCCTTATACAAAATTGTATGATAGAATTTACACGCGTCGTGGGAATTTCCCACACACCTGGCAACACTTTTCTATATTCTCTATTACAACTTCTTTTGAGAGTTCATTTCTTATTGCTCGTTTTTTTTTTTGGGTGTACTACATTCGTCTTTAGGGTCATCTGGATCAGAATACTCCATATTAATGTCTTAAACAAACGATTATGAATAATTACTATAAGCAATAAGCATTACTAAGTCTTAAAACCATTGTGGTGAGTTACAATATTAATCCATAATTATTTGTGAACTTGATACTGATAACTGACAACTGATAACTGATTAGTGATTACCATTTACCATATTAGACTTTAGACATAATATAACACAACATTATTTTATATTATGTCTTTTGTGATCTTTTGTGATTACCAATTACTGATAAATGATAATATTGAGTGCCTAAATAATTATTGTATTTAATATATATTATATATATATTTTTTTAATTTTCACAATTGTTTAAATTCCCACATATGGGTGATTTATTTAAAAATTTCCCTTTGTCCCTTTTACAAAATTTTATGATAGAGTTTACCCGCGCCGTGGGAATTTCCCACACACCTGGCAACACAACCTATAGCCTATAGGTAGATCGATATTATTATATGTTGTAGTGTTATTGCAACATTTTTCTACTAAATTTTATCTTTTACATCTTATTTTATCAGTTATCTTTATAAGTTTATAACGATTATTATAGCAATTATCTGTGTGCACAGGGTAACTCTCAAACTTGTCTGTAAAATGTACCCAAATAAGATAAAATTGTAAATATCTGTTAGTGTGTTCACAGCGTTCTATGTGGCGTATAAGTATACCAGATACCTATTTACTGCGGTAATTTTAATTATTAGATACTTCATTAAAATAAAAATGGATATAGGTAAGTCAAATTTTTAAGTTTGATTCATCGTGTGTTGTTTTAAATAGTGATTTTAAAACTTGTGAACATTTTGATGCTGTAATACGGACTGTCTTTGATAGTAATAATGATTTATCAAAACTAACTCAAGATTGGATTAACAAGTTTTCTGAAGAAACGTTAACCAACTGGATAGAGTTTCGTCAAATTTCAAAAGTGTCAACATAATGAAAAAAATAAATCAAAAAACTTTGAATTGAAAACACGTAATCGGAATTTGAAATGTGATTCTACTATTGCAATTATTGTCAAAAAAATTACAAAGGATACTATCAAAAACGATAATTTGTTAAAAGAAGGCTTAGATACTGAAATAAAGGTAAGAAATAAGATTGTACATATTATATTGAAAATTGAAACAATAAAATATCATATTATACTTATATTTATAAACTTATTATCAACAATTTAGTTAATATATATAGGTATTTTGTTTATAATAATATATAATACCATGATTATAAATTGATTATAATCAATGATACTACTAATATATTATATGGGTGATTGTTATCTTAATAGTCAAGCCTGTGGCGCTCCCTTTATGTATTATATTATTGGTATAGGACATCAGAGCACGTAGCACCTCCCCACGAAAAAAAAGGTTTATGTCCTCAAGACATATGAAATCTTTCAAATTCTTAGTACAAAAATAGTTATATAAGTTTACAAAATACAATACAAGTTATAAAACTTGTTTACAATAATTTCAATACATTTTACAATTATTTATATGTTTTTACAATATCATATTACGATTATTTGAACATTTTCTTAATATTTTAATTTTACAATACATATTTATTGATTACAATAGTGTACTTAATATACAGGGTGATTTTTTCGTCCGAAGGTCTATCACTGTTAACATTTTTCGGTCAAGTGCTTATCACTCAAAAAAAATATAATTATAATTTTAAAAATTTTATGTAGGTAATAGATTTTACACAACTATTTTAGATTCTGAACGGAGTGATGAATGTATTGATTTTACAATGATGTGTGTTTTTTTTTATTTTTTTTTTTTTTTGTGTCTGACGACAACATTTGGAGCAGTAATGTTGCTTCGATTTTTGACTTCAGCTCCTCTTTGAAAAGGAAATTAAAACTAGTTGGTACTTTGGGGGGGGGGGGGGGGTCAAAATTTAACTTAAAATTTTTTTTAAAATATTTTTCAAATGCAACGGAAAAAACCTAAAAAAAAAAAAAAAAGCAGGTAAGTGAGTATCGCTCTGCTGTACATTAGGGGGTGGGGTGGACCTCAGACTAGGGTAGGTTAAATTTGAATGCAATGATAGGTATCATTGTATACGAAAAACGATTCTGAACGGAGATGATTTGTCAGTCTGGGATATATTATATTTAAATATTGTCATATATTCTATTTTGTAACAAATTCAAACATTTAAGTAAAAGCTTCAAGATCTTACGTTGAGTAATTTTTTAAAAATAACAAAAATTGAAAATTATTTATTAGTAAAACGTAATTTTACACGTATATTTTTGATTTCAAATTAAAATTAAAACTTTAAACACTCGTAAAATTTTTTAAATTGAATAATCCTCAAACATTTTTTTAAAATTATTCTAAGCTTAACTTATGGACAGCATAGTATTAAATTTTCAATTCTTAGCTTTTTATAGTAAAACTAGCCGACCCGTCACGACTTCGCCCATGATTGGTTGTTTATTTTGCTTTCGGACCATGATATGTAGAATTTTTTATTCAAATATTATTGTTTAACGTGATCGCCAAGTAAATATAAAAAACGGTTAATGAAAATAGATTGAAATTTTTCTTACGGTATAAATGATAAATATATTTTTATTAAAAATAAACACAGATAAAAAAAAAATGCTGAGTAATTTATGGTTTCTTAAGAATTTTATAAGACTTCTGAGCATATAACCTTTTTTGTTTTATCTCTTGTTGAAATTAAAATCATAAGATGATTCGGGTCCCCAGTTCGAGAAAATCCCACCTAGTCCATGTGAAGAGCACTCTTTACGAAGATCTACTTGAATGTTTGACTATATATTTGTATAGATTAATACGAATATTGGGTACACATGTTGTCAGTGTACGTGCAATAAATTTCTCGAAACAATATTATTCATATCAAACACAATACAATTTGATGAACAAAAAGGTTAGATTACGGGTAGCTTTAACCCGCGGGCCAGCGTGCCGTACAATATATAATATGTATATAATATAGGTGCAATTGTTTTTAATTTTTTATGAACTTTATACTTTTTATTTATTGACAAAAGTGGTACTAAAACCTTCAGCATAATGTTGGGTATAACAGAAAAAAATTTCAGCCAAATCGGTTCAGTAGTTTTCTCGGTTAGCGCGGTCGTAGAAAAACCCTTACAATTTTATATAATAGTATAGATATAGATAACGAAGTTATAATAATAACAATATAGTATAGATATGAATATTGGGTTGGGTATACGTGTTGTCGGTGTAAGTGCGATAAACTTCTCGGAACGCCGATATCAAACACGATACAAAAAAAAGGTCAAGTTACAGGTAGCTGTAAACCCGCGGCCCGCCGTGCCGCACGATATAGGTACAATTGTTTTTATTTTTTATGAACTTTTATGAACTTTTTTACTGACAAAAGTGGTACTATAACCTTCAGCAGAGTGTCGGGTTTCAGCCAAAAAAAATTTCAGACAAATCGGTCCAGTAGTTTTCTCGGTTAGCGCGGTCGAAGAAAAACCCTTACAATTTTATATAATAGTATAGATATTTATAAATATTCAACTAGCAAATAGTGAAAAATATTCATGATTTTGATGAATTTTTGTCAATATTTGAACTTCAAATGCTAATAAAAAAAAATTGTGCCTATGTATTTTAATAATTTTTGAATGAGAGTTAGAACAAGTTATGTGGACCCTTCAATTAAATTTTCAAGTAATTTTTCCCGGCTAAATTTTTTTTATCAACATTTATAAAAAAAAAATTGAAATTTTTAATTGTCTATAAATAGCTCAAAAAAAGTCAAAATATTTTTAAAATCAAATCACGTAAAGAAAATGGCAATCTAAATAACTGGTAAAATTTTCAAGTATTTACGACTTATACTATTTGAATAACAACAAATATCAAAAATCGTTTCAGGCTAAACTGTTATTTAACGTGGTTTTGTAAAAATTTAAATTTCAAACACTCCTAAAAATTTTTTGTCTTAGTCCGGTATAGTTTTTTTTTACAGATATTTGAAGAAAAATATATGGAGAACCTTGTACCAAATTTTCAAAACTTAGTTATAAAAGAAAAAATTTTACGATTTTTCAACCACAAAATTACTTGCAAATTTTCGCAATTTTGACATATTTCGTATAAATTCGAACTTTAAGCACTTATAAAAAAAAATTGTGATCAACGATTTCGGATTTTTTTTTATCATTTTAAGAACAACTTATAAGATACCTTGTATTAAATTTTCAAGATTTTCTGGCCAACCAAAAAAATTTTATCGTTATTTAAAAAAAAAAAAAAATACTAAAAAAAATTAAAAATTTCAATTGTCTATAAATAGCTCAAAAAAAGTTAAAATACTTTGAAAATTTAACGCTGTATAGAGAACACTAACATAAACATTTGGTTAAAATTTCAAGTATTTACATCGATTAGTTTTTGAGCTAAAGCAAAATAAAAAATCGATTTTGTCGAAAACGGTTTTGCGTAAAAATTCCCGTTTGCATTAAAAACCGGGCCCTAGTAAGAATAAATCCCTAATTAATTTTATTTTATATTATTAGTAACCACTATAAAATGTTAATATCATTTTAAATTCCAGGATTATGAAAAATCTATTCCAAATTTGATGACACAGTTTAATCAAAATGTTCGTTAAGCATTTATGCAAAATATGAGTAATGATAAACATGTGTTCAAGAAATTCAGAACAAATTCTCCATTAACCCCAGACCTAAAACAATAGTAACATTTAAAAGTGGCACTAATAATATATCAACTTAGATATGTAAATTTAATAGTAATAATTAATAACTTAATAATTAGCAATAAATAGGCAACAATATCAACCATTTACAAAAAAACAATGTTTATTTTGATATTACTAACTAGTATGTAATATCTAAATATAATTTTCCAAGTTCCCGATAGGTCATCAAGTAGTATTCACATGCGTAATATCAATTTAAATGAAACTTAGGTTTAAATAAATAGTTAAACATAATACGTCATAAAAAAACTACTTATGATTACCCATCATATTTATTATAATTTTTACTTATTTAATAACATTATATTAGAGAATAAATGTTTCAATATTTAATTATATTATGAATGTTGGCGTATGACGTGTTTACTCTTTACGTTAGCAATGAAAGTAATAACATAATTGAATTTTCAATTACAGAAAAGACAACTTAAATATTAAACTAAAATACTAAATGTCATATGAATTTTATATTTTTTTGTTTATAAGTTAATAGTTATTGGGCATAGCAGTATAGCACTGAAAAGTAAACATTTGTATTATCTATTTTTATTGGGAATACCCAACGGTTTGGTTCAATTGGTTCGATGAGAGTTTATCTGTGATTAAAGTATTATCATTTGTCACGTATAGTGCATGGTTAAAATATACAAGGTTTTTGCAGTAGTACCCCCACTAAATCGTTTTATCTTGTTAAGAAATTAAAATGGCAGAGTAAGGGGCGATGTTTTGATTGGCTGCATATTACACGAATTGGCGGCATATTCAAAATGTTAACATATTTAATATTCATGCAGTATATTATACTAAAGTTTAGTAACTAAACTGTTACTATACCGAGTGTAACAAATATTTTCTTTAATTTGTATACTATAATTAAAACAATTGTCTTGTACTTATTTCTTGAGTTGTGTGTAATAATTTGTTTTATATTTGTAATAAATACATCATACATTCATATATTATGCCTATTTATTTATTATGAAACCAGATGTTGAAATATTATTTTTTTCGAACTACACACTTTATATTAAACCTAAAATAAATAGACAATCAACATATTGATAACATAGATGGTATAGCTACATACAATTAATACCTATAACTATCTCTCAATTTTAATTTTTCAATTAATGGAGAAAAAAATGTAAAATAAGTTACTAGTTATAACTGGCTATAACACACTACCTATTTAATTTCATATTTCAAACAACAAACAGTGTGTCATACTGAATACAATTTTAGTCCCTGCATGAAACTATGTATTCACTAATTCAGACATAGGTATTTATAAGTTTACAGCACTTAATAAATAATTGAAAATAAAAGCAAATATATTATTAGTTATTATAACAGCTAAAATATTACCATGTCCCAGATAACAAATTTATATTCTAAGAACTTTAATACAACATTTTGATAGTAATATTAAGTTTATATCAACATTAACTGGAGTTCAATAATATTATTTGAACGTTCTTAACATGTTCTCACTTTATTAATGGTCCGCTTTTTTGTATGTTTTGAGAATATTATGAATATAACGTGTTTGAAATGTTATACTTAAAATGTTTTAAGATCATAGTAAATTAACTATTTTTGAAATGTTATATTTTAAATGTTCCAAGAATATAGTAAATTAATTATTTTTGAAATGTTATACTTATATTTATTTATTTTTATGAATATTGTAAATTAAACATTTTATATTTTACCTAAAATATGTATATAAGTTATATGTTTATTATTTACTTACTAATGCCAATAAATACAATTTAGTAATGTTTTTAGCAAATAAAATAGTAAAAAATAAATAAATAGGTGGGTACCTTAGATAGGTATGTTTTACCTAATTATAAATAGATATTGATATTAAATAGTTATTTTA
This sequence comes from Schizaphis graminum, assembly GCA_020882235.1. NCBI lineage: Eukaryota > Metazoa > Arthropoda > Insecta > Hemiptera > Aphididae > Schizaphis > Schizaphis graminum. The sequence continues at coordinate 18,162,199 of CM037036.1, forward strand.
TTTATGTGTTACACTAAAATAATATGGTAAAGATATTACATAATATTATTATGTATATTGTATAGGTACAAATGTATGATACCTATACTTACTGAAACTAAAAATACTTGTCTAACCAGGAATAGGTAGGCAAGCTGAATAAATAAAACATTTAAATTTGAAATATTATGTAATTTATTAATAGATATACAAAATAAGTATGAAATTAAAATTGTAGCTAATTATATAAATATAAATATATTTATATATTATTATTATTTTGATATATATTTTTTTAACTATTAGGAAGACTGAAGACGAAACTTTGCATGGGATAACCATGTGGCCAATGGTACATCAATTTCTTTGTCCAATTTATTTTGGAACTTAGGATTAAGTCGTATGGTGTCTGAAACATAGCAGTGGCGCCGAAGTCAGTTTTTATAGGTGTTGCAAAGCATACCTGCAAATCAAGACCCACCCACCTACACACGTTAGGTTGAGCTACTGCTCAATTTTTTTCCACCCATTTATCTATAATTTTAATAACTACAAGTTATTTTATTTTATTTTTAGAATATACGGGCTAGGCCCTTTTTTACATAGACAACAGGTTATATATGGTTACAAAGATAAGTTATAAGTGCATTTAAAGATTACCAGCAGGACTGTGTTAAGGGGGACAGTAGAGTATATAAGCCAGTAGCATAGGGGACTACACGGGAAATTATTAGTCATGTCATTACTTTAACATATTTTTTCTATGTACTTATATATAGTTGTTTAGATTCAACGGCTAATCATCGTTAGACAGAAGTCCATGTAATGTAGCTAACTATAAAAAAAAAATAGTTACTACTTGCTACTAAATACTTTCTATATTATATTAATAATACATAAATATTTTATATTACCCTGTGTTGGGTATAACTGTTATAATACAAATTAAAAAATCGTTAACATTTCTCAATAAAAGTCCTTAATTCATTTAAAAATATTAAAATTAAAATTAGCTTTACAAAAAAATTGTAGAGTTAAAGAGTTTAGTATTGCAATTGTTTTAACATTCTGTCGCTTTTTTTGGAAAGTAAATCAATCACGTTTTCAATGTTGATGTGTAAATCTGGCTCACATGTAATCATCATGAGATTCTGCAGTCGATTTTCATTCATAGTAGTTCTTAATTTGGTTTTTATGAGCTTTAATTTTGAAAAAAAACGTTCAGTTGAAACACTAGAAACTGGTAACGTCATTATAATTTTTAAAAGTAAGTAGAGATTTGGGAATATGCTATTTAACCTTGCAGTACAAAACATTATGTACATGTGACCTACGCTAGCCATGTTTTTATTATTATCGTTTGAAACTTCTTTATCCTCTAAATCATAACTAAAATCATGAATGTATTCAGTATCTGATTCAATCTCACTTTCTTCATGATTAACAGATTTTTGTTCATGTAAATAATTTGAAAGCTTTATAGATTGTTCAAGTTCTTCAAAGTTTGTAGAAAATTGAATATATTCAGAAATTTAATTTTCACGATTTAAATATTTATTGTATATTTTACACACTTCAGAAAATGTATCTTTTGGAAGACAACTAGTTTTATTTCTTATTTCTAGAATCCTTTTTTTTGAAACAAGTGATATTTCTTTGAGTAATCCATTTCCATCCATTCCAAAACGCTCGTTAAGTTCTGTTTGGATCTTATCAAGAGCTGTGTAGAAGCATTCAATTTTTAACTTTTTTATAGGGTCTATTATTGGTTCATCTTGACATAATTCTTCACATAATATTTTAGGAACTTTTCTTTTTCGTGGTCGCGATAACAGAATAAACTCAATTTGACAATTTTTATCAAATTCTTCAGCTTCTAATTTAATTTTAATGAAACTATTATTTTCTCGATTGTTTAGCTCCGCAATTTTTGTTTTAGCATTTTCTATTAATGTGGTAGCTGCAAGCAAATCTAAGTCTTTGGTCTGTAATATCTTATTTAATGGTTCTAGGATATGAAATATTTTTTGATAGATGTGTGCTGTGTACAAGAAACGATAAGATTTAAAATATTCTAATAACCCATTAGCAGTTGCACCAACTTTTGCATCACTTGGTCCTTCTGTTTTGCTAATAACTTCAAGAGTAGCAATAGTAGAATCAAATCTATTTAAAACAGTTTCAAGAGCTGAATAATGAGAAGACCATCTTGTTGTGCATACCCTTTTAAGAGCCTTAATTTTATTATCTTTCCGATCATTTATCCATTTTTCTTGATGTTCTCTGAACATGGCAACTCTTTTTTTTGAACACCAAATAAATGAATATAGGGTTTCAAGGTTTCCAAATAAATCTATTGCATATTTATTGGAAGACACAACGTTTTTTACAACTAAATTTAAACGATGAGCATGACACCAAATATACGTAGATTGTTTATTAACATTTTTAATATGAGACTGTAATCCTTGAAACTCTCCTCTCATGTTTGCTGCGCCGTCATAAGACTGACCAACAAGATTTTCAATCCAGTTCAAATTGGACTTACTCATAACTTTTTTAAATAGTTCAAAAAGGTCTACACCAGTTGTATATGCACACTCTACGATTGCAAGAAGTCGTTCATAAACCAGTCCTGTGTTTTCATCAACATATCGGACAATAAATGATGTCTGTTCTTTCCGTGAAAAGTCAAATGTAGTGTCTATGGAAATACTAAACAATTGGCTATTGCAAAGTTCTGTTTTAATAGTTGTGTTATGATTAAGTACTAATAACATTAGGTAATAAGTGTTATGATTAAGTACTAATAACATTATGTAATAAGTGTTATGATTAAGTATTAATAACATTAGATAATAAGAGCGGATATTAAAATTGTAATTAATAAACAATTGTAAATTAAAATTAGATTACGTAAGAAAGTAGTTATTAGAAAAGTAATGTAAACATCTTAAAAACTGCACTAAAGCATTTGTATATAGAAGGATTGTCCTAGTTTAAGTTAGATATAAGGAGGAACATGAGTAGATCAGGGCAGTTGGGAATGGACAGTGCCCATAGCTGTTAAGTTCTTTTAATAAAAAACCATTGATTTTAATTTATTCGTGTTTGTTATTTTTAAACTATCGTCAAGTACGAGGCTACGGTCAACCGACTTGCAACATTGGTGGCAGCGGGAAAAAAAATCGAACTATTCTACTAACAAACGAAACGATTTATAAAATATTTTTTTTGTAAAGTTTAAATTATTATTGAACCGGCTAAGGCATAGCAGTCCAGACAACTTCAGAACATCTTCAGAGCATCCAGTCAAATTCAGAGCATTCAGTCAAATTCAAAACAATTCAGTCAAATTCGGAGCATCTTTTCAACACAGTCAAATTCAAAACACGTCAATCAGAGCATCCAATTGTACCAGTTCCAGTTTTCAGAGCAATTAAGTCGACGATGTTAAGTATAATTTTATTGTAAGTTTTGTGTATTTTTTTTTTAACTCCTTTCTCGCATACGTATTTTAAGATTAATGAGTGAGGATAGTACTTCTAACACTACAAAAGGCGACTAGCAATGGAAGAATATGAATACGAAATTATTTATAAACCAGGAATATTGAATACTAATGCCGACGCTCTCAGTAGAATACCCCAAATTATGCAAATTGAAGGAGAACAGGTAGTAACTAATAAGACATACAATGAATACATGGACTATATAGGGACAAATATAGTTCAAAATCAAAATATTATGGAAGTAGCTGGTAATATTTTTGAAGACGGTCAAGCAAATCTGGTGTATTACGCATCACAGGAATTAACTTCAAAAACAGGATTGGCACTTGAATTTCGACGGCGGTTCGGAAACTTAGAAAATATTGAGAATAAAAAAATTACAGATTTATTGTATCAAAAAGAAGGTAACCGATATATAATATATATGATATTATTAGAAAAAGAAAAAAGTCAAGTTACTTATTTAAACATGTATCATGGTCTGCAAAATTTAAGAACATTTTGTCTAAACAATCAAATAACGAATTTAGCATTTTCAAAAACAGGCGATCAGATTTTCCAACTCGATTGGGCAACAGTAAGAATAATGTTAAGATATTTATTCAAAGGTACCGAAATAAAAATCAAAATATTCACACCAAATGAACTCACGGATCAAGAAAGAATAATAATTATAAAAGAAATGCATGAGAATCCTTTAGCAGGACACAGAAGTATATCAAACACTATGAAGAAAATTAAGAAATTATATAATTGGCCAGGGATGTCAAGAGAAGTAGCAAATTATGTACAAAAATGTCAGTCATGTCAAAAAAATAAAACTTCAAATAGACATACGAAACAACCAATGGTTATCACTTCCACAGCTGATAAGCCATTTCAGAAAATATTTATGGATATAGTAGGACCACTTCCTATTTCACATAAGGGAAACAAATATGTTCTCACAATGCAAGATGACTTAACAAAATTCAGTATTGCGACACCTATGGAATGCCATGAAGCTAATACTGTAGCACATCATTTGTTTGTATACACGGAATTCCAGAAGCAATAGTATCAGACCAAGGAACGGAATTTCTAAGTAACATTTTTTAGAGGTATGTAAATTATTGAAAATTTCCAAATTTAATACAACACCATATAGACCACAAAGTAACGGAGCATTAGAACGAAGTCATTCAACGCTAGGAAATTATTTGTGTCATTATGTTGACAAAAATCTAACGAATTGGGATGAATTTATTCCATATGCAATGTATGTGTATAATACAACAGAACATGAAACAACAAAATTTCAACCATATGAATTACTCTACGGTTTTCCAGGGAAGATACCTACATCATTGAAAAAGAAACCAGAACCAAGGTATAATTATGAAGATTATAATTATGAAATTAAGCAAAAGTTTCAACAATCACATGAAATTGCAAAACAACGTATAGTAAATTCTAAAGAAAACACAAAAGTAAGATATGATAATAAAATTAATCCACTAAAATTAAAAATAGATGACAAAGTTTGGCTTATGGAAAAGCAACAAAAAAATAAATTAGCACAAAAGTGGTTAGGACCATACAATGTAGCAGAAATAAACAGTAATGAGAATGTAACAATCACTAAAGGACGAAAGTTGGTTAAAGATATTAATCATACAACCAATCATGACAACAAACATATCAGAGAAATACCAAATTCAAAACATTAAATCACCATCAGGAATTTTTTTTAACTACTTAACAAGAATAAAAACATCAAACTCAAAATGGAAATTGTCAGTGTATGTAAACCTAACAACGTATGATGATAACTTTAAACAGATAAAAAGTTTTCAGACAGAAACACTACAACATTGTTTAAAAATTGCCAAGAACACTAATTCAGTTCCAGTAGAACATTTTGTAATTTGGTCATATTTATGTGAACAGTTTAATGCAACAACAATGTCATACATTCACGACATAGAAAAAATGCGGCAACAAATAAACTATGCAATTAGGAAGAATGAACGTCGTAGAAGAGGTATAATAAATGGAATTGGTCGATTATCAAACACATTATTTGGCATATGTTCGGACGAAGACTATGAATTTTTTGACAAAAGGATTAACGAAATAAGCAAAAAACAAATTGGAATTGTTCATGATATGCAGCAACAGACACGAATTGTACAATCCACAGTACACAATTTGGACAAAGAAATGGATAAGGTAAAACAAAGTGAAACATTAATAATAAAAAATTTAAATAGGTTAGGTGACAAAGCTAACAGAACAGATAAATTAATAAATGAACTAGAAGTAAGACAGATAATGAATGAACAAACAGTAGCAATAAATGTTCTTTTGACACAGCATTCGTTTCAAACTCACAATTTGATAGCAATAATAAACACAGCGCAATTAGGTCATATGCATTCCAGCATTATTTCACCAACAAATTTTCTAGCAGAATTGCAACAAGTAAGAATACAATTAGACGCAAAAGAAAACTTTGCAGAACAGGTTACAATTCAGAACATTCATAAGTTAATGCAGATGAGTACTTTACAAGTTTTAAGAGTAGTAGACACTTTAGTTTTCATAATTTCAATTCCATTAATCAGCACTAGAGAATATCGGCTGTATAAATCCATTCCATTACCTATAAAACAAAAAGATTCAATATACGCACTAATACAACCAAACAACAAATACTTAGCGATTTCAGAAGATAATGTATACACAATATACGTGAATGATCGGGATTTAGACAAGTGTATACATATGGAAGAATATTGGATTTGTTCAAACGCGCAAACATTTAACATTCAAGACACCGATAACTGTGAGACCGAACTATTTAGCAATCAGGACGGGCGAATTCCAAAATCATGTGAAGTCAAAATCACGCGCATTGATGGATTGATATTGCATAAATTACAGAATGAAAATGTATGGTTATACACAACACGACAACCGATGGTTGTAAACATTGATTGTGGAAACGATTGTGAGCCAGTGTCGCAAACCTTACGGAATACGGGTACTATCTCCCTTTCGTATCCGTGTCGTGCGATAGCAAACGAATACGAGTTAATCCCCACCAGACTGATAGAGACAAAATTCTCATACGATTTTATTCCGCGAATTAACATAACAGCTAATATTCAACCATTTGAAACCATTAGTGTACAGAACAAATTTGTAAATTTAAATACCTCATACCCTGATTTTCATTCGTTAGCTTTTAATGCAAAACAATTAGATGTATTATTACAACTAAAAATAGATGATATAGAATATAATATTAGTATGCCGAAGATAAATTATGTAGTTTTAATAGTAGGATTATGTATATTAGTTTTAACAATTGTAATATGTAATGTAAGTTATAAGAGATATAAACGAAATATATTTCCATGAACTAAATTAATAGTGACATACATATTAAGTGAATTGTAGCAACATTTTTTTTTTTATATTTAGTAGTTTTATTTTGTAAAAAGTCGTTTATTCATGAGGACATGAGCTTTCATTTAACAAGGGGGGTGTTATGATTAAGTACTAATAACATTAGGTAATAAGTGTTATGATTAAGTACTAATAACATTAGGTAATAAGTGTTATGATTAAGTATTAATAACATTAGATAATAAGAGCGGATATTAAAATTGTAATTAATAAACAATTGTAAATTAAAATTAGATTACGTAAGAAAGTAGTTATTAGAAAAGTAATGTAAACATCTTAAAAACTGCACTAAAGCATTTGTATATAGAAGGATTGTCCTAGTTTAAGTTAGATATAAGGAGGAACATGAGTAGATCAGGGCAGTTGGGAATGGACAGTGCCCATAGCTGTTAAGTTCTTTTAATAAAAAACCATTGATTTTAATTTATTCGTGTTTGTTATTTTTAAACTATCGTCAAGTACGAGGCTACGGTCAACCGACTTGCAACAGTTGTAAAAATATCTTGAGCAATACAATCAATTATTTGGTTTTGACGTTCCCAGCTGATAAAAGACAATTCTTTTTTACCATTAGTTTTAATTTTAGTTAAATGTTCACAGCTGATTTTTTAGCCATTAATATGACCATATCCTTAAAATTTCCTTTTGTACTAGATGTAGAAGAAAAACTTTCTCTATGTCCTCTAAAAGACAAATTATGTCGGGCTAAAAACATTACAATATCTATTAATTCAGAAACCACTTGCCTATTGAAGGATATCTGCATTTTCCGCCCATATTCTAAACTTGGAATAATTGGAGCACATTGGGCTCTAGTTTTTATTTTTATTGAAGAAAATATATGGTCATTAGATGTTTCATGTTTTTTAATACTTAAAATACCATTTATCCATGTACAAAATCCATCTTTGGTCCAAGTTTTAGAAGAACTATGATGCATGTTGTTACCATATAATAAACAATGTAAGCAAAATAATTTGTTTGCAGAGGGAGAGTACGATAACCAATCTCTATGTATTTTGGTACCATCTTGAAGGATTCTGTAAAACCATAAATGATTAAATCGACGACCCAATGTGTCCTTTGGGTATTTTTTTGCAGGTAATTCTTCTGGTAATGGCTGACATGATCCCATAGAAAAAAAATAATTTTTCAGCTCTGGTGACATCGATTGTATGCCATATTTTATTAAAATAATTGGATCATTTTTCCATTCTGTAACCAAAAATCGAGTTTTAAATAAAAAATAAAAATACATTGATATAAAATATAATTTAATGTTTATACATAGGTTTGAATAATATATTATTTCACCTTCTGAAATATCTTAAAATTCGACAGGGGACAATAAATTAGGTACACTTTCCACAGCACAATCAAATATTTTCAAACCAGGTTCAACAGATTCACTTTTGTCTACAATCATATTATTGTTTGTACTTATATTTGATTGATTTACAACAACATCGCCTGAAACAAAAGTGATTGAATACGAATAAAGATTTTAAAATATGAAATAACCAATACAATATATTATATAGGTACAATAATATAAAAATTATAAAACTAAGACATAAGAGTATAATAAATAATTCAATTGCTTTTATTTAATGCCAGCTATAAGCCATAATCAAGTAACATAATATTATATAATTTAGTAAATAAAACTGATTAATAACAAAAAGTCAAAAAACACCAGTATAAAAAAAGCGGGTAAGTGAGTATCGCTCTGCTGTACATTAGGGGGTGGGATGGACCTAAGACTAGGGAAGGTTAAATTTGAATGCAATGATAGGTATCATTGTATACGAAAAACGATTCTGAACGGAGATGATTTGTCAGTCTAGGATATATAATACTTAAATATTGTAATATATTCTACTTTGAAACTAATTCAAACATTTAAGTAAAAGTTTCAAGATCTTACGTTTAGTAATTTTTTAAAAATAACAAAAATCGAAAATTATTTATCAGTAAAAAGTTATTTTACACGTGTATTTTTAATTTCAAATTAAAATTAAAACTTTAAACACTCGTAAAATTTTTTAAATTGAACAATCCTCAAACTTTTTTATAATTATTCTAAGCTTAACTTATGGACAGCATAGTATTAAATTTTCAATTCTTAGCTTTTGATAGAAAAATATTTATAAATTTTTAACTACCAAATAGTGAAAAATATTCATGATTTTGACGAATTTTTGTCAATATTTGAACTTCAAATGCTAATAAAAAAAAATTGTGCCTATGTATTTTTATAATTTTTTAATCAGAGTTAGAACAAGTTATGTGGACCATTCAATTAAATTTTCAAGTAATTTGTCCCAGCTTAATTTTTTTTATCAACATTTATAAAAAAAAAATAAAAAAAAATTGAAAATTTCAATTGTCTATAAATAGCTCAAAAAAAGTCAAAATGTTTTGAAAATCAAATCACGTAAATAAAATGGCAATCTAAATAACTGGTAAAATTTTCAAGTATTTACGACCTATACTATTTGAATAACAACAAATATCAAAAATCGTTTGAGGCTAAACCGTTATTTAACGCGGTTTTGTAAAAATTTAAATTTCAATCACTCATAAAATTTTTTTGTCATAGTCCAGTAGAGTTTTTTTTACAGATAGTTGAAGAAAAATTTATGGAGAACCTTGTACCAAATTTTCATATCTTAGTTATAAAAGAAAAAATTTTTACGATTTTTCAACCACAAAATTACTTGCCAATTTTCGCAATTTTGACTTATTTCGTATAAATTCGAACTTTAAGCACTTATAAAAAAAAATTGTGACTAACGATTTCGGATTTTTTTTTATCACTTTAATATCAACTTATAAGAAACCTTGTATTAAATTTTCAAGATTTTCTGGCCACCCAAAATTTTTTTATCGTTATTTTAAAATAAAATACTAAAAAAAATTAAAAATTTCAATTGTCTTTAAATTGCTCAAAAAAAGTCAAAATACTTTGAAAATTTAACAGTGTATAGAGAACACTAACATAAACATTTGGTGAAAATTTCAAGTATTTACATCGATTAGTTTTTGAGTTTTACCAAAATAGAAAATTCGATTTTGTCGAAAATTGATTTTGCGTAAAAATTCCCGTTTTTCTGTCATTTTTTTTTTGTTTTTCTCGATTTTTTTGAAAACTGTTGGAAAATGTTTACTTTTCACCTCTATAATGCACCAAGGATATACACTTTGCCATCGGAAACCACCCCCAAAGTTTGAAATTGAAGCATTATTTCGACAAGTTATGCTGTACACAGACACAAAAACAAAAAAAAAAACTAAAAAAAAAACAAAAAAAAAAACAAAAAAAAAAAAAACACACATCATTGTAAAATCAATACATTCATCACTCCGTTCAGAATCTAAAATAAAAATACTTAAATATTGTAATATATTCTAATTTGAAACTAATTCAAACATTTAAGTAAAAGTTTCAATATTTTACGTTTAGTAATTTTTTAAAAATAACTAAAATCGAAAATTATTTATTAGTAAAAAGTTGTTTTACACGTGTATTTTTGATTTCAAATTAAAATTAAAACTTTAAACACACGTAAAATTTTTTAAATTGAACAATCCTCAAAGTTTTTTATAATTGTTCAAAGCTTAACTTATGGACAGCATAGTATTAAATTTTCAATTCTTAGCTTTTGATAGAAAAATATTTATAAATTTTTAACTACCAAATAGTGAAAAATATTCATGATTTTGACGAATTTTTGTCAATATTTGAACTTCAAATGCTAATAAAAAAAAATTGTGCCTATGTATTTTTATAATTTTTGAATGAGAGTTAGAACAAGTTATGTGGACCCTTCAATTAAATTTTCAAGTAATTTGTCCCAGCTAAATTTTTTTTATCAACATTTATAAAAAAAAAATAAAAAAAAATTGAAAATTTCAATTGTTTATAAATAGCTCAAAAAAAGTCAAAATGTTTTGAAAATCAAATCACGTAAAGAAAATGGCAATCTAAATAACTGGTAAAATTTTCAAGTATTTACGACTTATACAGTTTGAATTACAACAAATATCAAAAATCGTTTGAGGCTAAACTGTTAATTAACGCGGTTTTCTAAAAATTTAAATTTCAAACACTCATAAAAAATGTTTGTCTGAATCCGGTCGAGTTTTTTTTACAGATAATTGAAGAAAAATGTATGGAGAACCTTGTACCAAATTTTCAAAACTTAGTTATAAAAGAAAAAAATTTTACGATTTTTCAACCACAAAATTACTTGCCAATTTTCGCAATTTTGACATATTTCGTATAAATTCGAACTTTAAGCAATTATAAAAAAAAATTGTGACTAACGATTTCGGATTTTTTTTTATCACATTAAGAACAACTCATAAGAAACCTTGTATTAAATTTTCAAGATTTTCTGGCCGGCCAAAAAATTTTTATCGTTATTTTAAAAAAAAATACTAAAAAAAATTAAAAATTTCAATTGTCTATAAATAGCTTAAAAAAAAGTCAAAATTTTTTGAAAATTTAACTGTGTATGGAGAACGCTAATATAAACATTTGGTGAAAATTTCAAGTTTTTACATCTATTAGTTTTTGAGTTATAGCAAAATAAAAAATTCGATTTTGACGAAAATTGGTTTTGCGTAAAAAATCCTGTTTTTCCGTCATTTTTTTAGGGTTTTTCCCGACTCATTTAAAAAATATTGAAAATTTTTAACTTTTGACCCCCCAAAGTACCAACTAGATCCGATTTCCTTTTCAAAGAGGGGCTGAAGTCAAAAATCGAAGCATTTTTACTGCCCCAAATGTTGTCGACAGACACAAAAAAAAAAAAACAAAAAAAAAAAAAAAAAAAAAAAAAACACACATCATTGTAAAATCAATACATTCATCACTCCGTTCAGAATCTAAAATAGTAAAAAAGTAATGACTAATGATTTAATTATTAATTGTTTATCATTTTTTTTATTTAGTATTTTGATAGATTTATTTTATTTTATTAGTGAGTTTTATCTACCAAATTTAATATTATATAACTTGATAATACCTTATATTCGAAACCAATTGAATTATTTGTTATACTTAAAATTGAAAAATATATTATTTCACTTTCTGAAATATCTTTAAATTCGACAGGGGACAATAAATTAGGTACACTTTCCACAGCACAATCAAATATTTTCAAACCCGGTTCAACAGATTCACTTTTGTCTACAATCATATTATTGTTTGTACTTATATTTGATTGATTTACAACAACATCGCCTGAAACAAAAGTGATTGAATACGAATAAAGATTTTAAAATATGAAATAACCAAAATAATATTATAGGTACCTAAGGTACCTACCTAAAGCCAAAGCTAGTAAGTAGTAAAGATATCAATTTGATTTTTAATTAGACTCTTGGTAGTGAATTTTTAATACTTCTATATTATTTTTAAATTATATTATATAAGTATGAGAGTAAAATGTATATGTATTACGCATATGGTGTGTATTAATTATGTATTGGAAGAGTTGCATAGTATACATAATGAAGTTAGGAAAAATAAATTCAGTAATATACCAAATATACTAACTGATTTCAAAAAATAATTTTCTCTTTCAATATTTTGTAAATAATAGTAAATTATAAAAGAAATTTCTTATGAAATATTAAATAAAATATCAATCCTCTCTTTACTAACTGACGATGATTTATTAAATTGAAAGAAGTTGTAAATTTAGAACTTTATAATAATACATTAATACACTAAGCAAGAACTTTTATTTGGTGTTTATAATTTTTTAAATATTTAAATAATGAAATTATTTTTAATAAATAGGTGGTAGGTATGTATAGTTATATTTAAATTTAATAATATTATGCTATAATACCTACAATACATCTTAAACAAAAACTTTTTAAAAAGCAATATATTCTAAAAAGTATTAAATTAAAACAACTTATTTTCTACAGATAATTCATGAAACTGAATTAACTGTTTGCTAATAGGTAGGTGCCAAAAAATTATTTTTATGAAATCAATTTGATTTTATAATTACCTGTATCGGCTTTATTTTTTTTTGTAAAGAATGTGAAGTATGAATCTATGTTGCATTTTTTTGTCTTCATCTTTTGTAGATTTTTGATTTTGCATGCGGTGGTATGTCTGGACCAATTAACATGATTATCAGAAATTTTACGTTCACGACCACAGTACTTACAAATCATTGTTATTAAAAAATAAAACAGAATAAAAATGCAAATAAATCAAAAATATAAACACAGACGCCCAGTCATTAATAAAAGGAATTTGGTCACAAATAAAAAGAACCAAGAAGTATATTATACAAATCACACATGACTATAATAGGTAGTCGAAATCGATAAAGAGAGACGACTAGACGAGAACGACAAAAATATTGTTGTAGTGATTACTGATTGCGATTAGTGACTAGTGAGTAGTGGGTACGGGCTATCAAATTAGTTATTTTTAGAAACCATATTGTGGAAAATACGTCTATTCTGTCTATCTGTGTTTATACGTCTGACTGATATGAAAATAATAGTTCATATGGCGTTATGATTATATATAATATTATACCTATACTATAATACTACTCTGTTGTTAGCATTTAGGTATTAGGTTTATGGTTTATCCTAATTCATAATGTTAGCTATGATAAATAAAATAATTTATAACTTTCATAAATTAAAATAATTTTAGCCAGTATGTTTCGTAGGCTTATTACACCCACCCACCCTTAACAGGTATTGCAGTTGCAATCTAAGAGAAAAATATTGGTAATATAGAATGAATATTATACAGAGGAGTGGATGATATTCTATAGTGTGTATAATAAATTAATTGTAACATATTTAAAACTATTAAGTTAACTAATATATTTTATATATATATATATATTATTAATTTTTATAAATAATAATAGATATGTCGTGTGTGTGATGTTATCGGTTGTAAGATATTTTGTGTACCGTCCAAAGGTCGCACTTACAAATCATAATCCCAGCGGCCAGCACAGAATAGATAAAATTTCATCTATTTTGTGATCACAGTAACAACAACTTTATTGTTGTGTTATTATTGTGATAACTGATAAGACCACAATATATTTATTATAGACTATAATATTACCTATATTTTAAACCGTTATATCAACGCGCATTATTATTATGGTCAAGGAGGATATGTATATATATATATCCACCTTGATTATGGTTCTTTTTCTAATTTATCGTAGGTATGACGTATATTAATCAAACCAGTCTAACCTTTAAAACTATTGACAAAATAAATAATATATATACATAGGTATAATGTGACCACGTGAAAACTTAAATCAATTCTTTGAACTCAACTCTGTTGAAGAGTGAATAAAAAAATGGAAAATGTAATGCATTCTAACGAAAAAACATGTTATGACAAATTATTTTACTTAATTAACCTACGTTAGAAGTGATAGCAATGAAATTGTAACTCAATCTGTTTCTGAGTTATAAAGTGTTCAAAATACTGAACATAGTCAAGTAAGTTATTGTTAATTAGGTATATTTATTAAATATTGTAGTTATTTTGAGTTTAATACAGTAATTAAATAACAGATTTAAATGACCCATTATTTATTTTTTTAAGTACCTATAAATAATGTGTTATTTTTTCTTAATTAACTATAATATGTAATTATTATAATACCCCTACCCCTCCCCCATATAAAATTCCTGTCTACAGCACTGAATGTAATTAATAATTATCATGTAATTTTCAACTACCACTTTAAAGTTTTTATCTTGTTCTGGAGCTAAATAAGTTGAATATTATATTTATTAATTATTATGATTACAGTATTTTGGTAATTATTTCATTTTTGAAAATTAAACATTAATTGATTATACATTTCCATTTACCAATTAATAAACGGTAGGTGGATAGTTGTAAAAAGTTCTTTTTTTTCTTAAATCCTAATAATGAATAATTGCAAAGAACTTCATCAACAAACATTTTTGACATCAAACGCCTCGTGCTATCACCAATATCTTTAATTCCAATCAACATTGATAGTTTTTGATGTCTGTGAAATAAATTAATGCATTTAAATATATTTATTATTATCACATAGAAAATGCCTAGGTAGGAATATATAACCTAAAATCACTAGTCTCAATAAATTAATCACTTTACCTACATATTTTATTTATTTATCTAATGATTTAATTAATATCCATAGTATACCTTTAAAGTAGTTAGTTAACTTCATTAGTTAATCTATAGAATATAATAATACAATTATACCTACTCCAAGTACCTATTAAGTTTTTCTTTTTATATGATTAGGGGTAATAGGTAGTTAAATTTCAATAGAATTATTATTAGCCACATATATTTATCAACTATAAGTGTTAATATTAAATCTAGATGCTATTTTTTTCGGTACCTATAATAAATCATAAAACTAATATGATCTGAATTTTTATAATAGCGCTTTTTTAAATTTAAATAAAACCTAAAGAGTTATCATAATATATTAGGTTAACTTTCATTAAATAGTAAATAAATATTAAAAAATATATATAAAATTACTGCAGTATTTCGAAATATTTTATCACCCTTAATTTTTTCTTCAAATATTTCCAGTTCCTCTTCAGTTCTTATTGGAAACATGTCATCAAGTGTAACAGAAGTATTTTGATTTGAAATTTGAGAAGCAATTGTTTGGCCAGTATTTTTTAAAAATGTATCAAATGAGTTTATGGTATTTTGTTGGATGTTCATTGTTGAGTTCAAATTAGATATCTCATACTTAATTTTATTTAATGGGGTTAGGACAAGATTTTGAAAATCTAAAATAAAACATGATTAAATATATCATCATAAATAAATTAAAATTCAAACATTATAAAAAATCCATTTTAGAGTAATTAGGTTTACATAAATAATCATGATAAATTATTCTTTTTAAGTAATAGTAATTTAACATAGATATTATTGTTAAAATTCATAATAACAATTAAAAACATTAGGTAAGCTATAATAAGCACTATATAGTATATATATTTATATAATATATATATATCTAAGATTATTTTTTCCAGTCTGTACTTTTTAGTATTTAGATCCTTCAACTATAATTTCTACATGCATGTTTTGTTTTCTATTTTATTAATATTAATATATGTTCAATGTATGATTTTATTAATATTATAACATAATATTAATATTCTGCTGGGGATTATTAATATTATTTTGCTGATTAAGATTGTTATTGTTATCGTCCTCTTTGTCGTTATGCGAATCAAAATTTACTGTTGGTAGTTGTATATTTGTAGTATTGCCTATGGGGGCGTATTTATATACTGATAATAACAGTCCATCAATACTTTCTAATGAATACCCACTGCCCTTCGCTGCATAATCTTCTTCCTCACTAAGTAATGTCGTAAAAGCCTGCTCTATTAATACATTTATATCGGAATCCATGAAAATTGCTTGGGCAGATGTCTTAAAAGACCTATTTTGCGATGAGTTTTCTACATGTGGTTGGTTGTAAGTAGCTTCTAGTTTCAAATTAAATTTAATTGGATGTATTTTAACTATTGTTCTTAACAAATTAATAAGTTCTGGTTTTAAAGATTCGAGAAAAAAAATATGATTTTCAATATTATTCAGATTTTTAGCATAATACCATACGATTTTTCGATTATGTGCCGATTTAACCTCAATAAAACCCGATGAGTTTATCATATCCATACGAGCCTTTTTCGATTTTATACGTGACCTGACATTTTCTACATGTACACGTTTACCTCCTAACGTATATAAAAAAAATTAATCAATCCCACATATACACATATTATATAGAAAAAATCTTACCGGTCACATCGCATAGTCCGGCATCTTCATTGTGTTTTAAAACTTCTACGCACAAATCATCATACCCATCATCCGCTATATTATTTTCATTTTGAGGCCGATTTGAGGGACCTGCTGGCTGATCTGGTACTATTATGTTCGGAGCGATCTCTATTTCACCTCGTTGTAGCACTGGTCGAAGGCGTGTATTATTTACATTTTGAGGCTGATTTGATGTGCCTGCTGGCTGATCTGGCACTATTATGTTCGGGGCTATCTCTATTTCACGCCGTTGTAACACTGGCTGGACGCATGTTATAGCTTGTAAAATAAATATTAAATAAAATATTAAAAAAATTAAAATTAAAAAACATACCATGGGCGTTTTTCATATGTCTATTCATATGAGACTTGTTACTAAACGTCGATGTACAAATAGTGCACGGAAAACGAATACCTTTGTGCGTTTTTTCATGTTTGCGCAATTATCTAATCGTGTAAACGATGACGTGCAGATTTCACAGTTAAACATTTTGATAAAAATAAAAAAATAAAAATGCACTAAATATATTTAAAAACGTTGTGGTGCGTTGTGGTGCAAAGAGCCATAAGGCTGGAGAAACACTGAAGAGCTGTCGGCTCTTTCGGTCAGGCTCTTAAATTGGTTCATTATATATAATATTCATGCTATTAAGTATCAATACATTAAATCCAATACATTCTTTACATTTTCGGTGGTATAAATGCTAGACTTTAGCATTAATGTGTACATTCCATAATGTATATCTCAATGACAATTCGGGATATTACAAACAAATTAAGAAGTATGAATACATTTATACGCCCGACCGTGTTGGCGGATGTGTGTCGTTTTCTAATGACAGGATATGTGTCTGTGCTATTAAGTATCAATACATTCTTTAAATTTCAGCACATTAACCTAACTGGTTGTGTTTGGACATATCGATATTGGACAAAACGCTATTGTGTTTGAATAAGGGATATTAAACATCCGAAATAACAATAAACGGAACATTAACACACGGTGAAATTGTCACCAGTGCCAATCGATGTGGTTTATCCCGGTATGTATTAAGGCGGAGAAATAATATGTAGATATTCTATATATTTTTAGCCGAATATTATATATTAGGTCTAACGCATCTGTATATCTTCAGTATAACACTCGGCACGACTCTAAACCAGAATATTATATTTTTGTTCCAAGGTAACGTATGAATTCGTTTATGGTTGGCGGCAAAATAATATATGATAAACAGTAATAATACTTGATAACAGTGATTGCCGCGGTAAATGTATGGCGTACGCGATAACTGATAAGAAATTCTTGTCACGTAAGCGATATGCGCGAAAATATGTCGGTTCCGTAGTGGATCGGTTGATATGATAACATTTGTGATAACAAAGTAATAATACTTGATAACAGTGATTGCGGCGGCAAATGATAAGAAATGCTTGTCATATGCGCATGCGTGAAAATATATATGTCGGTTACGTAGCGGATCGTGCGGCGGTGGGCGTTACGGCGGCGAGTGAGTCTGGTCGTCGGCAGGCGGTGGCGGGGTGATTCTGGTCGTTGGCAGGCGGCACGGGTGAGTTTGGGTGAGTGTGTGGGTGAGGGTGAGGTTTCTGAATCGGCTATTTAATACTACTCCAAATAATTTATCGTAGTAGGTATACCTATTATAAAATATACATATAATATTGCAGGATAAGATAAAACTATGTAAATATGCAAATCTCTAGATCAATAATTATATATAAAACTTATGTTTAGGGCTCAGATTTATATGACATATAAATACATATTTATACTCTGATAAATAATTTAATTTGAATAATACAACAAGTGATAAATTTGTTTAATATAATTTTTATTACATATATTTATATGATCTCAATAATTACAAAATTTACGTAAATTTTTCTTGAAAAATTACAAAAAAAAAAATGTACGTAAATATTACACTTTTATTAGGTATATCTAATTGAACCAAGATTCAGAATAAGATTTAATCTATTTAATAACCGTACTATTTTTTATTATTAACCCATATTTGGATTTTTAATACATATAAAAATCTAAGACCTACTCATTTTACAAGTACCTATACATTTTAATACTTTTTTATCTACTTTTTGTGTACCTTGTGTTTTAGTATAAGCATATTTATACAAATTCAGTAATTTTAATGTAGCTTTACAGCATAAATCATTGTTATTTAAGAATAAATTTTTGTTAAAAAAAAAAGATAAAAAGAACATTTAAAAAATGTATTTTAAAAAACATTATTCTACTTTATTGATTTATCATTTTCAAAATATTCTTCAAGTATTATATTTTTAAGTTACAAATTTAATTAGATGTGAATATTGTAAGAATATACTTATAATAATGTTATTCTACGTTCTCAAAAAAATGTTTTTAAAATGTTCTCATTAAATTTAATTCAAAATATTAAATTTGAAACATTTTGAAAATGTTGTATGTTAAATATTATATTTAAAATATTTCTAAAAATGTATAATAACATAAAATATATAATATTTTTAATGAAACTTAGTTATAATGTTCTAACAATATTTAAGTTGAGAAATTGTTATCTGGGGTGTACCTATATTAAACATTTATTTGATTCTAATTTTAGCTTCAAGAGGTAACTTAACAGTGCCCAGTAATACATTGATGGATATAGCCAAGGTAATGGAGCATTTTTTTATACAATTCCATGGTGAATACTTTTCTAAAGACAATTCAATAATTAGGAAAATAGATGAGAAAGTTAAAAATTACGGCGTTTATTAGTTGGGTCCGGAAGCCCCTTATTTAACCTAGTTAGGTCCCGATGTTTTTCAGGTACAAGACTAATTGGGTCCGGGATATTTTAGGGTACTACACTAGTTGGGTCCGTGCAAAAAAACATTTCCCTTCTCATTTTTAAAGACTTAGGACTGTCAGTGATCTATAAATTAGAACTCAGATATGATAAAAATATTTTTTACGTTACCAATATGAAATAAAAACCTGATTAAAATTATTAGCGTCATTGCTTGGTCGGGCTGATAATTTTCATTCATTTGTATTTGAAACCCTAACAAAATATTCAAAATCCATAGTTGTAAATTTTAATTCTTGAAGTAAATAATATAACATATTAAATCATATTAAAATTGAGGATATTTTTCCCATCTTTGAATTATTATTTTTACAGAAAAAAAAACCTTAACGTAAAAACAAACAAAATACACATTTAGCTCATATTTTAGTGATTTTAAGCGTATATTTTGATAGTTTTTAATGTATGAACTTTCAGGCCCTATTAATACTATTATCATATTTTGTTTGAATAAACTTAATATTAGATATACCATTTCTAAACACTACAAAATGACAACATTGATTTCAAAAACTTGTATGATTAAATTTCGCGTTCAACATATACCTAGCTAAATGATGCATAAAAATCAAAAAAGCTATTCTTATGCAAATTCATGGGACTAAAGTGCTTCTCAAAATACTTCAACAAAACGGGTTGAAATATATGTTAACATGCAAAATAAACCAAGATGCACTCGAAAATTTATTTTCTCAATTACGTGGAAGAGGTGGATTGGATGACCACCCTACACCTTTAAACGCCCTTTATAGACTGAGGATGTTGATTTTAGGAAAAAATAAACTTAAAAATAAACAATGTTAACAATTTAGATGAAAGTGGAAGTACTACAGAAAGTGATAACGATTCTCTACAAGATATTGACAATAAATATGAAATGGAAGAAGATGCTACATAATACTTGGCAGGTTGGGTTGCCAAAAAATTTAAAATACAGTTTCCAGAACTTGGTTCGACTATAACAAAATGTAATTTAGAAAGCCCACTAGAACATGACTATCAAATACCAACATGGATACATCATTTATCTTATGTTGGTTTAATTGCACCTAGTCAAGATTTCAAAAATCAAGTTATTAGAATAGAAAGGCTGTTTAAAAAAATAACAAAAAATCAAATTCCTAAAAGGCTTGGAGTTGTAAAATATCTGACCAATAAAATTATCCGTCAAATGGAAATTGAGGAAAAATACAAACCTGTAATTCAAACATACATCAAACAAAGAGTTTTTATTAGGATGAGATACTTAAACCAACATTAAAACTTATTAATTAAAAAACGAAAAGCAAAAGCACAATTACAGAAAATGAAAAAACTTAAAAGGCTGATGACATAGGGCATAATATCGGTTGTTAAATTTTAATATTTTATTTTTATCAGAACCTTTATACTTATTATTATGTACTTAACACTAATTTTAAATTAACTATTCTGTTACAATTTTTTTTTTATTATCGAGTCATTAACAAATATGTATTATGATAAGCATTTTTCAATTATTATTTTTATTATTATTAAGTATAACAAATTTAAATGTACTTTACTTTGACTGAATTTTTTATAATTTGTGGCTTAAAAATTATGTTAAACATCCTATCTTAAAATAATTTGTATTATTAGTAGGATTTTATAATTATAGACTATAAAAAATATCAATTAATATTCTTTTGTTATTTTATGCATTGTCATTATAAATTATTGAAATGTACCATACCATGACTGATTTTTTCTCATTTAATAAAATAAAAAAATAAAATACTATTTTTAAGATAATTTTTTTATTATTTTATATATTACAAATTAAACGTATTAGGTATTCCTTTATAGTCACACACGGTACTTTTTAAACACTATTTGACTTAGTAAATATGGCTGATGTAATTTATTCTTTATAATAATATATTACACATATAATAACAAAATATCATTAAATATTATTAGGTATTGTAAAAAAAAAGGCCATTATCATGTATAAAAATAGAAAATGCGTATAATATTATATTATATAGGTGGCTTAAAATATATTCTAAATGGTAAACTCGAAAAAAAAATTTCTAGAGAGATTGTGTAAATTGTACGACGAAATACGTATAGAATATGAAGTCTCGGGCAAGCCGCCGCCGATGTTGTACGACAATGACGTCACTAGGTCGGGAATGGTGCAGGGGGTTTGAGTTTGTTTTCATGACTATGAGGCAACCTTTAGTATCTATAAACCTTGCGTATAGTGGACGTTTAGGAGGTATTTTCATATTATGATATTGTTATCATAATAAAAATTTAAAACGATAAGATCTGTTTCATCTGATTTATAGCGTTTTCCACCGCTCTGCATTATGCACCACGGTCGCTCTCGGATGGTTCACTGATAATCGCACTGGTGCAGGCCAGTGCAAACGGAGATGAAACATAACCCCGTTATCATTTTCAACTAATAGCAGTTGATTATGATAAATTGATAATGTATTGGAAAAACCCGCGCTTTAGTTATATTATTATAACTTCCAAATTTGTATATTAATGTGTCTTCAATTGTGGTAGGTAAATAGGTAATAGGTATCGTAAATCGTAATTCATAATATCGTACTATCGTTGTATTTGTATTATATGTATTTGGTCTATACTTTTCAAGCCCACTATTTTACTGTAGTACTAATATATGTCTAATATATTTGCTAAAATTGTATAATATTATAATTGTAAAATGGCAACGTTTAATTTACAAATCGATATTGATGGATGTTTGTTGGGCCACAAAAGACTTTTGTTCGACCTGGAAGAAAATGCTTTGGATTATATACAGCAAGCTGCTGGTAAGCATATTACATATATTTTATAACTATTTGTATAGTACGTTCAGCATAATATGCAGAACCTGGAAAATTCTGGTTATCTGCTTTGCAATGTATAGAAAAATATTTTTATTTCAGAACTCATTTGAAAAATAATTTAAATAATAAATATAATGTACCAATAACATTTAATATTTATTACTTATTCAAAATATATTAAATATTACATACCTTAATGTATACAAATTAAAAACTACAAATCTTAAATGTGTTTTTGATAGAATTTTTCTAATAAACGAGTGCAGGCATTGCCCTATTTAATTTTTACTGAGGGGGTGGTTTCTCTTATTGTTTACTTAGCCACTTCTAAAATTCTACCTTGTTCATAAAATATATTTAAATATATTCATACGTTTAAGGAAAACTATACTTACTTTTAATTTTAAAGTACAAGCTAAAAATATAACTTATAAATGGGGCTATTGACTTATAATACTTAAAATCATCAAAATATTGTAATAATAAAAAAAACTTACAATTATATTACTTGTCCTTAAAACTGTTTCTAAGTAGTTTACTCGTGTCTGGGCCCATAACCTCTTGTAAATAATAATAAAAAAACTTTTATTTATAACATTTGATTTATTTAATTTCCTTTGCTATAGGAGACTCATAATGTGAGTTTCACACTTGAAAAACATTTATGGAATACAATAATATTTTTTTTTTATAACCTCAAAAAAAAAAATTAAATATAATATAAAATAATTATAACAATAATAATAGATAATAAAATGAATAACATATGATAAGAGAAAATTATTGAATTGTAAAATAAATTATTTCAATAGAGAAAAGGCGTCGTTATCGAAGCACATGACCATGGAAGTCATTTCGCGGTCGACAGAACAGTGGCACGAATCACCACCGACTACTGGTTTTCGTGTCTTCGCCGTTATGTACGCCAACATATCGCTATGTGCGTCGACTGTCTCACACATAAGCGCCCTTCCGGAAAGAGGCCCGGTATGCTGCACCCGATACCGCCAGCACGACGTCCATTCAAAATCATACATGTCGACCATCTGGGACCGTTCGAGACATCCACAGCGAACAACAAATATTTATTAGTGGTGGCGGATAATCTCACCAAATATGTCCACCTCTACCCGTGCGGTACCACTGACGCCGTTGGCGTAATACGCTAGTTGAAGAAATGTTGCGACGACCGAGGCATCTCGGATCGGATTGTTTCCGATAGGGGCACCTGCTTCACGTCCCGAACTTCCCGCCAGTTTTGTCTCGACCGTGAAATCGCGCATACATTGAACTCCACTCGACACCCCCAGGCTAACGGCCAGGTTGAGAGAGCGAATAGGACGATCATTCCTCTTCTCAGCTTGTCAACCACGGACCAACGTCGTTGGGACACGAAGATAAAGGACGTCAAACGTATGTTGAATACTGCCGTGAATAAGACGACGTCGAGGACACCTTACGAAGTCCTCCACGGCTACCGACCGCGTTTTCGATCCGGTGGACAGCACTACGTTGAGTCTCACCAAGAATGATAGTACCCCGCCCGAGGACGTTCAAGCGGAGGTGAGGGACCGGATAATTGTTGAACAGGCCAAAATGAAAACCCATAACGACCGGAAACACTGCGACGGAATTCGGTTTGACGTTGGGGAGGTAGTAGTCATGTTAAAACAACCCACGGCGCGGCGGGCCAGCCGACGAAATTACAAGCCAAATACCGGGAAAAACCACTGCAGGTAATGCAAGTACTACCAAGCGATACGTACCGCGTTGCCGAGTTAGGGTCGGACGGGCACGAGACGTACGCGACTACCGCGCACGTTTCACAACTGAAGTCTTGGCGAATCCTACGCGAATTCAACGACGGTGACGAGGTCAACGACCGGGATCGATCCAGTGATGAGGACAGTAACGAGGTCAACGACCGGGAACAAACCAGTGGCGAGCAACAGGCCAAGACCAACAACCAGGTTTCGCCCAACGACGAGATACAACCCGACGTCCAATTCCGCCAGCCTTCCAGAAAGCGTAAGGTACCCGCACGGCTCGACGATTACGAGCTCGGCCGGCCTTAAGCCACCAATGTTTTTTTTTTATCTATATTATTTTTTTCTTACTCGGAAATTATTATTACATTTGTTATTTCTGATTTATTTTTATGAACACTGTGTCTTGTCATCGAAGTCGACGCTATCCGCGACACCAGAATAATTTATTTATGTGATATTATTTTTTTTATATATATAAATATTTTTTTTAAAATTCAATTTGTGAACGGCCCGGGGACGGTCCGTGAGTTAGGAAGGCTGATTGTTAGCTATGTTTTTGCCATTCGGGCAACACTGTCGGCGGTCCGTCTCCGCCGCCCGGCCGCCATATATCGTTCTGTTTCGCCGTTACCGCCGGACACGACGTGTGTGTCCGCGGACGAGCTGCCGTAAACGTCCTTTAATTTAATGATTTATATTCTTATATGCTACATTACATGTTGTTTAATACAGAGGTTCTCAAAGTCAAATGAATCAAGGACCCCTACCTAAAGATCTACAGTCTTCGAGGACCCCCGGTTAGGTTGGGTTGGGTTCCAGGCGTACATTTTTTTTTGCTCATCATTATTTTATTTTTCGGAAAACAAGCAAAAAAAAGATCTTAAAAAAAAAATTTTCGTATAGAATCTATAGATAGATATAGATATAATATAGATTATAGAAAGTGCTTTCATACACAAAATAACGTTTATTAACAGCAACCTATATTTGGGTTGGGTTGGGTTTGGGTTAGCTCCGCGGACCCCCTGATATGGGCTCGCGGACCCCTGGAGGTCCGCGGACCACACTTTGAGAAACTCTGGTTTAATATATATATCGCATAGCGTTTTGTTAAGTGTTATTATTACAATCTTTTTTTTTATTCCTTGCAACAGATAAAAAATGTTTACATAAACGAGGACAAACTAAAACAACAAGCAGACAGACTAAAAGACGTTTTTGTATCAGACCATAAAGACTTAAATTAAATAACATCACAACTAAACAACTACACAACTGTTACTAGCAATAAACTTGAAATATTAAAAAATAGTTTCAAAACATTACTTAACGAAGAAAAAAGAAATGATTTAATAGAAACCACAAAAACTGACAAAGGGCTACA
The DNA here is from genome assembly GCA_020882235.1 of Schizaphis graminum. Taxonomy (NCBI): domain Eukaryota; kingdom Metazoa; phylum Arthropoda; class Insecta; order Hemiptera; family Aphididae; genus Schizaphis; species Schizaphis graminum. Next base: position 18,187,883 of record CM037036.1, read on the forward strand.
AGACATTACGTTTTCATTAATAACTATGATCATAAAAATTATGAACTACGAAAGAGAGACTAGTACACAACTACATTGCAAAATTAGTAAAATACCATCAAGACTTATAATAATAGAGACTCTACATACCGATTTAATAAAACTCTCAGACATAATAAAAAAATATGGCTTCGAATTAACAATTAACTTAGACAACCTTTCACTTTACTATAACATTCCTATAACAGAATGCCAATTTTCCAAAACACAAGTTCTAATAAAAATCAAATTCCTATCCGCGAACTTAAATCGAATTGGAAATTATTTTAGTATATACCTGCACACTTCAAATACAAAAATTCAACATGTATAATATATTCCGAAAAAACATATATTGCAGTTAACACAATAAATAACAAACACCGAGTAATTTGGGGTATAGGCCTACAACATTGCGATCCCCAGTAACTGACCTATGCTACACACCAAGGTTCTCGTCAGACATAACATTAACACCAAAGTGCGTAGAAGCTATTTTCAAGAACCTACCGCTAGACGAAATAAACAAATATTGTTATTTCCAATGTGTAACCCAAACGAATAACGAAGAAACAATAATAAAGCAAATGAGTCAATACATATGCTATAACCAATTCACAACCGACATTATATATAAGAAAGGAAGTAGATAACATAATAACAACACAAAAACTTTTCATAAATTACGAACACCCAGGACTATTAAAATTAAAAGTACCTTGCAACCATGAGCTAATAAAAAACGAACAGACTCTTATTCCAAAAATGTACCCCTGCGAACTAAGCAATAATAACAAACTGACTGTACAAAGAGTACTACCCATATTATGGACAAACATAAAATCACTTAAAATAATACATGAAGAGCAAAGAGACAAAATTTACTTTACAAACTTATCAGAGATTATGAACTCGGACTAGACGAAAGATATCCCAAACTTCCATATCAATAAAAAAATAAAAAATTATGATGAATATTTCAAAGACATAATGTTAGACGGCATGCCAATTAAACTAATAAATGACTTTATAGGGGATATCGTGTACATAACGTGGTTGGCCCTACTAATCATAAGTATAACTTATATAAACTACAAAATATACCCCGTGATCATAACTGTACAGCTACTTATGACAGCCCACACATTACCCCCACCAATACCAACAAGACAATAAATAAAATACTTAAACTAAAAATAACTTAATTAAATAATTTCCGCTGCACAAGAGAAGAACCACACGATGTCCATAAAGAAACAGGCTGAAAGAAATCCACGAATGACACTGCCCACAAGTGTACAACTCCACAATCCTCTTATCTAATAAGAAAAATATATATATATATATATAATAATGTAATAAAATTCTACTGTTAATAAAACTTTATATAACAAGCTCCCAGATGATACTTACACAAATGTAAAATCATGAAACTCTGTTTAAAATTTTAGGCGATAATAGAATTAACTCTGTAAAATATTATCAACATCATGTACAAAATATTTATATCTTTAAGATAGATAATTAATATTATTAATTTTATCAATATCATGTATACAATCTTACCATTTAAGCAACACTGTTTTTTTTTTTTAGCATCAAAATTTAATGCAATAATAAAATCAAAATCATGTAAAATTATTTTAAGACTATCACATAAGCAACAGTGTAATTTTTTTTCTCTCCTCTCCTCTTTTTACAACATTTAACTACAAAGTGTCTCCAACAACAACATAACCCAAAAAAAAAAAAATATGAATTTATATATATATAACATGTCTACTGACATACAGTTAGCATCAAATGAACAAGTTTCTGTACTACTCACAAATTATTACTATTTAAAACACGTGGTGAACCCAACTAAGATGAAATTTATATATTTTTATTTTTTTTTCGAAGAAAAGAAAAATATATAATATAAAATAAATTATTATTTTATTAGTGTAATTATTATAATATATATATTAATATATTTTATTAATTATTGTTGTCTTCTTCATCACCATCCCGCTCCAACATGGCCACGACTGTTTCATAAGGCGGGTGTACTATGCACGCCGGTCACTCCATCTCCAAGCGGCACATACGGCCACCAGCTAAGACAAGATTTAAGTAAGAAAAAAAAAATAGAAAAAAAAGGGGAACAAAATACAGTAATAATAAACACAAACTTTACATACCAAAAAAAGGAAAACGACCACAGTAGTAGTGTTGACAGGCATCAAAAAATTTCGTTTGGACAAACAATTAGACAAACTGCTTAACACAGACTGAAGTAAAATAACACATAAGACAACACAAAAAAAAACACAAAGAAATAAGAAAATGGAAACATCAGCAACAAAATCAAGAAACAAAAAAACGCAGACAACGATTTTAGATCCACATAAAAAAATTATTAACAAAATACAGATAATACACAACCTACGTCAACATATGTCCAACAATACAATCCCATCGTTTCATGAGGTCATATTTTTTGTAATTTAGGGGACTGTTGTATTAAGCTTTAAAGTAAAAAGATATTTAAATAAGAAATGTTAGTATTTAAGAATTAGATTAAATAAACAATCATAGGTTATTGGCCTATTAGTAGAGAGCAATAGCCAATAGGTAATAAGTAAAATTGCGTAACTATTTCTATTAAGTTAAACAAACGCGCAAGTAGGTTAAAATAACAATTATAACAATTCAATATAACATTTTGTAACTAGAATAAGAAAACAATAATATAATTTATGCTTAATCAATAAGATAACTAGGTTAAGACAGGCAAAAACATAATGTAATTAATATATAAAGAGGATGGAAACTCCAAGAAAGGGGTCAGTGGTGGTGATCGTGTGACTCGATCATCACTGAACTCCGCGTGTTCAATAAAGTATTATTAAATATTTTGTGTGTTATTTTATTGTATATTTCGAGTAATCGGAGTATACAATATACCTTTGGTCGAACGATAACGATTTATAATTTGAACTACTGGTCTTTGCAAATAATAATTGTGTTCTAATCAATGTCTCGCAGCCGCGACAGTGGTCGAAAAACTAAAAAAGGTGGCCAAAAATAAATAACTGACCCTCTCGAAGGCGCCGAAGGCGGCTTCTACAAGCCTGTAATCGAGGCACACCAGCCGCTAGTCTAATAGTCCGTATGTTCCGAAATTCATCAACGAATCTAGCGGCTTATCCAGCGGATTGATCGGAGTTTAGGAACGGTTTTTAGTATAAAATCGAAAAACGTTGTTAGATACCATAAACCAGATCACCGGTATAAATATTTATTTTTATTATCATACAACTACAGATTGTCATGATACGTTTTATTTTTTGTTACTATAGATTATACAAAATAACTTACAAAAATAAAATACAAATTTAAAAAATTTAGTATATTCAAAATGAATCTTCAAAACCCATCTCATTACTTTATTTTTTTAAATCATCTTCAAGAGTTGGATAAGAGTTTGGATAAGAAAAAAATGTTATTATTAAATAATCTAAAAAATAATAGAGTTCGTATTACTAATTTCATGTTAATTACAAGTTTGTACAATGACTTTGACTTTAAAAGTCATTTTAGACTTAACAGGAATTCAGTCGAGGTAAACCTTTTTAATATCAAAACAATAATTAATTTTTTGTTACTTATTAATAAAGACCGGATTTTTGTGCAGCTAACAACTAAAAAACGTGCAATTAAAATGTTGAAATGTGCAAAATTGTGCAAAAACAAAATTTTACTATAGGTACTTCAAATTTTATTTTTCACTTTTTTTTTTATTATATTATTATTTATTAGTATTGGCATTAACTATCATATTAAAATATAAAATTTAAAAAAAAAATTAATTTAATTCTGGATATTTTTCGATCCAACACTTTATTTTAGAACAATGACTACTACCAATTTTTGTCATTTTAAATTAAATAATTTCAAGTAATAAGTATCAACTATAAAAGACGTATAAAATATGAGTTGACTACGGCTGCTGCGGATAGACTATAGTACTGTATGTGTGTATGTAATCGATAATCTAATAACTACCGTAGTAGTTATTATCTTAATTACATCGTATTATATCGAATATCGATTTATATATATATATATATATATATAATTATTTTATTATAAAAGTCCAATACTTCATATCACAAATAATATAAAAAATATTTGTATAAAAGTACATTTTTATAAAAAAAAAACCAAAACGTGCAATTTTGTGCAACATAAATCTTTCTTTAAATTAATCTACATCTCTTGATTTGGATTTGTAGCTTGTTTCCATAGAATTAAAAACATGCGATAAAATGATGCAATTGCACGGAAATCCGGTCTTTACTTATTATACTTATTTTCTTTAATTTTTTTTTTTTGTCATAGGTATTAATGTGTAAAGTTAGACCATTAATATAAATTTCAGTTGATAAAATAGGAAGGCCTAATATTGACTTTGAGAAAGCAACATTAATGACCATATGGTATATGAGTAATACTGAGACGTTTCGGTAGGTACCTAATTAACACATAAATCCTTCTATTTAATATGTATTTTTAATTTATAACCTGTAATTTGCTATTATTTGATGGTAGGTAATCAAGTTGTATATTTATTATTTTTACAGCCAAGTTGGGGATCGTTTTGGTTTAAGTAGGGGTCTATCTTGCCGTATAATTCATAAATATATTCGGGCTATTTCAAAACTTATGGATGATTTCATCATATGGCTAAGAGGAAGTGCTGAAACAGGTAGATAATATTCATTTAAATTATTGAAAGTGTAAAATTATGTAATTGTTTATATAAGCCATAACCATACTTCTTAAAAATTATATTATAAAATACTTAAGTCTAATATTACATAAAATATGGTTTGTACAACAAATATGTATTTATAAATATAATCTTATATTAGGAAGTATTAGGTATATTTATATTTTATGAAGTAAAAATTATTTTATCATACCTAGAAACCGTACAAAACTTCAAAAACTTAAGAATTAATTATATGCCCAATACTGTTGGGTGTATTGATGGCTGTCACATATGGATACATTCTCCAAAAGATAAGAGAAGTGACTTCACAAATCGTAAGATGTATCAGTCAATTGTGCTTTTGGTAAGGATGATTTAGGTTGTTTGCAATACTTTTATTTTACAATGAAATAGATATTTTTTTATGTTTAGGCTGTATGTAATGCTCAATTAGAGTTTACTTACATCTTTTCTGGCTGGCCAGGAAGCTCACATGACGCAAGGGTATTTAAAAATTCCTCATTAGGAAACACACTTTTAAATAACCCACAAGAATTAATTTCTAAAGAGCTTCACATACTTGAAGATTCTGCTTTCCCATTACTTGATAACCTTATGGTACCATACAAGGTCACCCATATTTTATCAGAAAGTGAGAAATTATTTAATAGGAGATTGAGCTCAAGCCGTGTTGTTATCGAACAAGCATTTGGTTTATTACTGGGACGATTTCGGAGACTTAAGTAATTTGATTCACTAATCACTATATTAATTGTATGTTCTAAATGTTTATAAGACAATAAAAAGTCACATATTTTTAGGTCTCTAGAAGCTAAGTCAATTGAAATGATGAGTCTTAATGTGACTGAAGCTTGTGTTTTACACAATTTGACTTTAAAAAATAATGACATAATGGAAATAGAAGATAGTGGTCAAGACTTTTTGAATGAAGAAATCTGTCAAGATTTTGGTAGTTCAACAGCAGCCATTCAAAGACGAGGAATTAATAAAAGAAATAACCTAACTTCTTGGTAATTTTTGATTTTAAAATAACTTGACTTTTCCCAACTATGTACAAGTGATAATTACTGATTAAATTATGTTTTCTTTATATTTTGTTTTAGGTTTTACGAAAATTAAGCATCTACACACTGGTAAAATACATAATGTGTGAAATATTTATGATGAATATAATGCATTGACTACAAAACATGTTTAAATTTTATTATTACAAACTAAGTAATAGCTCATAAAATTATAAAACGAGAAACAGATTTATTTAAAATAAAAGTTAAAATATTCATTTAAATAATACATTTAAATAAATGTAATAACAAAACAGTAAAATAAATAGTTTAGGTATAGACCGTAAAACAAACTTGTTTTTTTTATAAAAAATGAAAAGTTAAAATATTCATTAAAATGAGTATAACAAAACAATTACTTAATGTTTATATAAAATATTAAAATATAGTATCTATGAAATAAATGTTAACTGTTGGTCTTGTAAAGTGAAAAAACATATATATTATAATTTTTCCAGCTTTGACTTTTCTATTGAAATAAGTGTTTCCATGAAGTTTTCTAATTTTTTTTGGAACTGATCTCTGGACTTAAGGTCTTCTTTGAATTCTTCTAGTAACACATCCTGGAAATTTTTTTTTCTTCTTTTTAGGCATAATACTGGTTAGTTCATCGTCACAGTCTTCTTCATCATTCAGTTTTGATATTTTGGTGGCTTTCTTAGGTTTATCATCATTGCTAGTATTTTTAAAATTAGTTAAATTGCTTTCAAACAGAGTGTTTTTTTTTTTGGTGCTACAGAGTCTTTCTTTCCAAAATAATTTTTCATTATGGAGTAATACTCCCAATTAATGCAACCTTCTCCAGATTTATTCGCCCTTTGAAGGTTGTCTTTAAATGTTGCCATCAAGTTTTTGAATTTGGTGTTGCAGCTTGGTCCAGAAAAATCGATACCACTCTCACGTAATCTTTCTGAAATTTTTTCCCAAACTTTAAAATTTTTTTTGTTCCCATTGAACTCCTGTTCTAGATCACCTCTATTTTTTATGAGAAGATGTATAGCTCTAGAAGTCCACGTTTTTATAAATTCAGAAGGTTGAATAGAGTTTGAAATCACTGAAATAAATTATATTTACATTGATATAAAAAATATCCAAAAATATTGTTCAAATATATCACATTATTAACTAAGTTCATACCTGTTAAAGATTGAGTAGAGTTGGTGGATGTGTTGTGTTTAGTTTTGTGGAACGCTTGTTTTGTCGCTTTAAATGTCATATCATAATTCATGCCCCTAAACAGTTCAAAATAGGTACATAATTTGTATTATTTGAGTAAAATTAAATAATACGTAGGTAATTAAAATGTGTAGTATGCAAGATTGTGAAGATTGGTTTTTTAAAACACACAAATCAATGTCAAATAATTTTTTTGAACTTTTTTGTACTGATTTTGTATAAGTATAAAATATAATATTGGTAGAATACAAGAGTGTGACACCTATCATCTATTTTAATGCCATTGACAAAGTTATTTTACAGTTATATAGACACCGAGCTTATATGCCATCAGTGTCATTAGAATATGTGTTTACCTACAAATAAGTTAAAGCCTTAAGGGCAGAGAACTCTGGAGAAAAATATATATCTGATAGTAGGTTATGGAAGTTGATCACAAGTAGGACTGTAGGAGCAAAGGAGGACGTGAGAGATTAAGTATGGTTAAAGGTCGAAGAAAAATATTTAGAAAAAAGGTTTATTAAAACATATATTTATACCAAATCGATTATGCATACCATTCAGGAATATCAATAGATACTACATCTTTTTCTTTTAGCACTACACCATCGCTCGCCAATGCTGACGCTATATTTGACAGTATAGTGTCGTTATCAACACCTAAAAAAAAAAAATTATATAAATTATTATGGTAGTATACTAAACGTATATCATAATAAAATGAAAATACTAACTATGATCGAATGATGTACAAATTGTACTTATGTCGAAGTACTTTTTGTAAGTACAATCACGATGCGTAAAACGAATTTCCATGTTTTCATTTTCCATTTCAAATCTATTGCTCATCACTCGACAGTAAATGTGAATTAATGTCTTGAAAATCGCAAACGTATGAATAAACTAATACGGACCTAATACACGGATAATAAACTGTTATTCTGTATTTCTGTGTTTCTTCAGTCTTAAATAAGTAAATTTAATTAAATACCTATCATGCCATCATGGTCTTGTGCCTTTATCAATTATAATTTATATTGATAAATGATAATTAGAATTTGGCGCGTAGTTTTTATCAAATCCATCTGGCTTTTCGTTTGTCAGCCGGATAATTTCGGATTTCTGATAAAGTAATCCGCTTAGTTACCTCCCCTCCAGCGGATTGAAGAAACGCTGAAATTAGGAACACCAAATTCTAGCGGCTGACCAATCTGCTGAGTTTCGGAACACACGGAGTATAAAACGTGAAGACTTTTCCTTTTGTCCGCCGAGGCGCTGCCAGTACTTTAGCAGAAAGCCAATCGAAAATTAGAATTTTTTTTCCCGACCCGTTATCACCTTTTTGCGTTATCGCCTACGGCTTCAGTTAGTTCGGTTTGTCACTGCCGTCGCCCTTGCCGACCGCCTTACGACTTTTGAAGCCCTTTTTCGTTTTGTGGACACGTTTTATTATCAACGCCGCCGGCCGTTATCGCGCTCCCTCGACGTTATTATTACTATACGTTATGTATCGCTTTTTCGAAAATTTCTATTGCTCTCAATAATATTTTTTAAGCCCGTTTATGCCGACCTGAAGGCGTTTTTCGTCCCCGCGGTCGTGTTTTTCGCCTTTGTCGCGTCTTTTTACGGCCGGTAGTGTGCCCGTTGTTTACGTGTTTGTTTTTTTGACGTCGCAATCGCGTTTACTAAGACGACCGATGTATGAGGTCTGTACTCAGTGTATTATATATATTAAAATTTTTTTCGATTAATCGTAAGGTTTTAATTCGATGTGTGTTTTATTTCTCTGTACGTGTTGCAGTCCTCCCGTTCCGGATACAAGTCATTTCGTAGCCGTCGTTGCAGACTGTCGACGTCGGAGATTGCTTTTTTCCACGCATCAAAGGCTGTCAAGGTGTGTATTTATTTAAATATCTCAATAATATTTGTGTATACTACATTAGTCTGTTATCATATGTGTTGCAGGTTTATGTGCAATCATCGTAAGAGCAGAGACATTCATTTCGCCGCGCAGCGTTGATTTACTACATAATATAATATAGTTAAATTACTGTTTTTGATTCAATAAATTGCATTTTATCATTTTATTTACATTGTATTATCCTTCGTAACTCGACCCTAACTCCATTAGATTAATTTTTTACCTCAGATTGTGCTCGGTGGCACAGAAGTGTTTATGGACGTTGGAGGCCCATTAATCGCATAGTACCTACATTATTTATTATGGATATAATAATGGATTCAATACTACAAAGGGTAGGCCGTATAAACAATTACTACAGGTTAGCTAATAGTTTTTAGGTGATTTGAGTTAAAGATATGAGTTAAAGTAGTTTTATACAGAGTAATATATACCACACAGTACTACACAATATGTATACGGTAATAATATAATAAATAATTAATAGTCTCAGTGTTAAAACATTAAAATGAATATAATTGTTAGGTAGCTATATAATATATTATTTGTAATAGGTACCGTTTTTAATAGTTGCGATCGCCGATCCGCGATAACATATTTTATCATATTGCTATCTTTTTCTTATATACTATAATAAGTCAGTCTCTCTACGACATCGTTGTCGATTAGAACGTTGTACTACCGCTCATCTATATATCGTGTAAAATAAAATAATTTAATAACCAAAAGTATACAGTCCACTTCTTTGTTTTTATAATATCGAACATTTTGGTCCATTCGTCCGGATTTAGTGTTTTGTTTATTTTATGGTGGTGAATTTCGAATTGCAATCGTTCAGAGACCAAGCCTAGTGTGATTTAGAGCGGTATCACCATTCGCGTTATGCATAAAGCTATGTAAAATTGGTGTACTGTTCGTAAATAATATCGGGGAAGTACCAGCCAGTATTGAGGATCAATCGAAATAAAAAAAATATTGTCAATACATCGAAAGGTATAGAGGTAAGAGTTTCCATATAATTGACCGATTCTTTTAATTTTATAAGTAAATTCCACTCCTGATCAAGTACAGTGTTACAGAAATAAGGTTAGGTAGCGTACTTTCCATTATTATATTAAGTCTAAAGTCTAGCAAGTGGTGTTGGTATTATAATCTGTTCTCAAATCTATAGTGTTGTAAAATGGCAGATAACACGGTGCTCATAAGCCATCGTGGTGTTTTAAAGGGCAAATTAACGAGAACGATAAACTCCACAAAGGGAAATGCAGAGGATATCGATATCGCATTTTAGTATATTATAGAGTTTGAAGAGTTATATTTTCAAGGTGTAGCGGAGTGTAAAAAAATAATTAATAAATCCAATAATATTATGATACGTAATAGTGAAAATAATGCAGACAATTATGAAAAAATTGATATGACAAAATCGTCGAGCCATAATGATAGTTATATGCCAAAGTCATCAGTCGTAAAACTTGCTGCAATTAATATACCTGTATTTTCGGGTGATTATGGTATGTTTATGGCCCTCGTTCATACGAACGATTCGTTATCACCTATTCAAAAGTTCTTTTATTTAAGATCATCTATAACCGGAACAGCTGCGAACGCTAGAGATGACTGCGAAAAATTATGAAACTGCATGGGCTACATTGAAAACAAGATACAGTAATAAAAAGGTCTTAGCACAAGCGCACACAAAAGATTTATTTGACCTTGAGGCAATTTCTATTGAGTCTTCGATAAAATTACGTCAATTAACCGATACAATAATTGCTCACATGAACGCGTTAGAGACATTAGATCAAAATCCAAAATTGTGGGGTTCGCTTTTAATACATTTAGTTACTACCAAACTAGATTCAAATACATTAACAGAATGGGAAATGGAAGCCCCCAAAACTAATGTAGCATCAATAGATTTGTTGATAACGTTCCTACAAAAAAGGTGTCAAATTTTAGAAGCTGTTGAGTTGGCCATGCAAATTAATACCCGCCCTCAGTCCAATATTCCCAAAAAAGGTAATAATTATAGTCAAAATAAATTGCATACTACATCAGCGTATTTTTCGGCTGACGATATAAAATGTTTTGTTTGTAAACAATCGCATACCATATATAAATGTCCGACATTTTTGGATATGTCAGTTCTTCAGCGAATTCAAAAGGTTACTGATTTAAATTTATGCAAAATTTGTCTACGAATACATTTTGACTAAAAATGTAAATTTAAAAAATGTTTTAAATGCAATAAATCGCATAATTCGTTATTACATTTAGTAAAAATTATTAATGAGTCCAATAACAAAGATAATGAAGTCAAAACAAACATTGAGCCCGAACCTATCCCAGTGTGCAAAAACTAAACCCAAGGACATCGCATAGATGTAATTTTGTGATCTGCGATGTTCATAACTAGTGCTCAGCGATGATCTAGAGATAATCATAAGTCTGCTAATGCCAAGTTGAGCGATATTGAATTTAATAATCGCCGAGAAGTTATGCTTACCACATCTATTTACCATCATAATGTTAATTCTATGTGATATCAATAGCTAACTACCCTAGGTAATCTATTGGTGATTATAGTGACCATGTTAACTTCTATGCGATGTTCAAAAAGTATCTCGTAAACTTCTATTAGAAGTCACACTAAATCATGTGATTGTGAATATAGGATATATTTTGAGTACATAATGTATTCAAATTAAATAATGTAGTTATAACAAAAAAAGTTTTCTTTATTTTATTAATAATAATAATATTACATAACAATATATTATTATAATAGAAAAAAATGTATAATAATATTACATATCAATATAAAAATTATAATTATAATAGAAAAAATGTATAATAATAATACATAACCAATATATTATTATAATAATAGAAAAAAATGTATAATAATTTCGAAAGTGTTAACTCCACCAGATAGCGTGAGTCGTTGTTGTCTCTAGTAACGAACTCACCGTCTAGACGAGTGCGGACTGAATAGTTGTGTGTGTGACGTTGCTGTGAGCAGGGAGACCTGCGCTGTGTTTGCGAGGTCGACCGTTGTTTTATTATATTATTTGTCGTTGAATCGTTAATAAAGTGTTATATCTCAGATCTAGCGTTCTTAGTTGAATTTAATTATTATTTTTCCTAACGAGAAGTTAACATAACTTTATTTCAGAAGTGGGATTTGTTCCGAAGAACGTAGTGCGTTACGCCGTGTGAATGAGTACATCGCGAATAAGTATTCGTTAAATATTAGTTAATAAGTTGTAAAGTGCCGTTAGGTCTTGGGAGCTGTGCTATTGCAGGCGCATGAACAAGGAGGAGCTCTTCATGTGGTCTACTACGCCAGTAGGAAGACGAGCGACGCAGAGACCCGATACCACTCGAGTAAACTCGAGCTGTTAAGCCTAGTTTGGTCAGTGAACAAACTACGGCAGTTCCTATTAGGCATCAAGTTCACTGTTTATACTGACTGTCAAGCACTAACATACCTCAATAGTTTTAAGAGTCTAAGTGCACAGATCGCCCGCTGGCACGACTCCTTGCAAGACTATGACTATGAGGTTAAGTATCGGCCAGGCGCCCGGATGGCGCATGCTGACGCATTGTCGAGAGCTCCTGTTACGACAGAAGAATCGGACCTAGATGATGTATTGGCCGGACGCTATGATGTATGCACTTTGATGACAGAACGTGAACGAGTATTAATGTGTCAAACTGCTGACCCGGAAATCAAGGAGCTAGTGCAGCGCATCAGCCAGTTACCCGAAGGAGCAGATGAACATTATGAAACGGTTGGGGGACTATTATATAAGAAGTTCAGAGAGCGAAGATTGTTCGTCATGCCTAAGTCTATGCGTAAGAGTTTGTTAGTGACCGCTCATGATTTGAGTGGGCACCCGGCGGTGGATGGCACCATGAATAACCTGTTGCAGGATTTTTGGTTTGCTGGCATGAAGCGATATGTTAAACAACATTTGTATATGTGTTTTGAATGTTTGCTGGTTAAGAACCCTAGGGGCAAAAGACCTGGACTGCTGCACCCTATACCCATTGGCAAGCGACCCTTCGAAACGGTACATATGGATCACGTAGGACCATTCATCACTACGGAAGCCGGAAACAGGTACATTCTAGTGTTAGTCGACAATTTCACTAAATTTGTTAAATTGTATGCTGTAGAGACCACGGGTGCTGAAGCTCTACTGAGATGTACGGAGCAGTTTGTGAACACTTACGGATTACCAAGGCGGTTTATTACTGATCGAGGTTCCTGTTATACATCTAAGGTGTTTGAAAAATTTTGCTTGGAACAGGGCATACAATTAGTGTGGACGTCGTCACGCCATCCTCGTGCGAATGGGCAGGTCGAAAGAACCCACAGCGTAGTCATGGCAACAATAATGACGAGGAACGATGCCCCACATGTTTGGGACAAAGGTCTTCCCGAGGTTGAACGTTGCATAAACAATAGCGAGAGCAAAGTGACCAGGAAGACCCCCTTCGAATTGTTGCTTGGCTACAGGGCTAGGTTCCATTTGGGAACACTCAGAGAAGTAACCACTTCCCCCGACAACTGGACTATGCCCCAAGAACTTTGGGAAGAGGCACGAGATCAGCTGGAAAGATCCAAGTCCAAGACCAAAGCTGCATTTGATAGTCACCGACATAACAACATCCACTTTGCTGTAGGAGAGATTGTGGTGATGAAACGGGGTCATGTTGCCATTGGAGAATCTACTAAGTTGCAGGATCGTTATAGGGGTCCCTTAGTGATAACGGAACGGCTGCCTGGAGATGTGTATCGGGTGGTTGAGTTGGATAGTACTAAAAGGAGCAGGTTTGCGACAACGGCCCACGTGATACAGTTAAAGTCATGGAAGCTTAGCGACGAAGCTGAACCAGATATGGAGTTAGAACAACAGACAGAGAGTGGTGAAGGTCCAAAGGAAGATGGTGACACAGGTCAGGGTCAGAATGAAGTGTTGGTAGAACCAGAAGAGGGCACGGATGAAGTGTCGAGAAGACCTGTTCGGAATGGTCGACCCCCAGGTTGGATGCAGGACTATGAGTAAAAAAAAAAAGGGGGTTAACATTATAATTATTATAATTAAATGAGAATTTATAATTTATTATTTATTATTTGTTATTTGTCTTTAAGAATATGGGATGAAAAAAAAAAATAAAAATACTTTTTTTTTGCTGTATTTATTTCCAAATTGTGTATAGTGTATACACAATTGTGTATTATGTATTAAAATTTTTGAATTATAAATCTGTTTAATTTTAGAAACTAGATGATTTATAACTGTTATATTAATTTATTTGTTTGAGACTGAAGCGCACAATATAAATGAGTGATAGAGTTTAACTACCAATTGTATTTTGTTTTGTTGTTGCTGGTAGATTTAATTTATTGTTCATAAGTTGTCATATTTAATAAATTGTATAATAAGAAGAGTCTGTTGAGGACAACAGATTAGCAGGATGGTCGATTGTTAACTCCACCAGATAGCGTGAGTCGTTGTTGTCTCTAGTAACGAACTCACCGTCTGGACGAGTGCGGACTGAATAGTTGTGTGTGTGACGTTGCTGAGAGCACGTTACTGTAAGGGAGACCTGCACTGTGTTTGCGAGGTCGACCGTTGTTTTATTATATTATTTGTCGTTGAATCGTTAATAAAGTGTTATATCTCAGATCTAGCGTTCTTAGTTGAATTTAATTATTATTTTTCCTAACGAGAAGTTAACAAAAGTTTTATAGAAAAAAAAAAAATGAAATAAAAATATTATGCCTTGCAATTTTTTCTGTTAATTTTGATTTAAATCTTTTTTGTATCTATAAAATGAAAATAAAATCATAATATAATTAATAAGTAAGTTATTATTTAAATTTTTATGATTATTAAATTATGATGACAAATTATGAATGCCATAACAATAGCCATACTATTAGACATTTCGACAAAGAAGCATTTATATTTAATTTCAGTAACACTTATACATTTTAATTCAGATTCAGACCTACTATCAATTATAAAGGTGAATATTAAATCTGATTTAACTGGTATCTTGAAAAAAGTAGAGCATTTTAAAGTACACACTTCAAAAACAATTTCTCCAGTTGTACGTTTTAATATGTGTTTTACAGATGTTATTTCATTATTCATTAACACGATATAATTGTTTTTAGTTTTTTGTGTACATATAAAATAGTTATTAACATTTAAAGTTACATTTTCATAAAATACAAAACCATGATTATTAACCAATGTCACATTATCACATTCTTTGCCAAACTTATAAATTTCAGTTGAAGTAATTTCATTATTATTGTTATTATAAAATATATTCATTTTTTCAATTATTCGAATAACAGCTTCTTGTAATGGAAATTGAGAATTTTTAATTTGTTTTTTTATTAATCCAAGATAATTTTCGTATTTAAAAGCACTAAAGTTATCTAAGCAACCATGAATTTTTACGTAGAATGACAAATGAATAAGACTATGGACATTATAAGTAACAAATGTTGCACCATAATGTATCTTAAATTCTTCAACAAATTCAACAATTAAATTGTGAGCTATTTCATTATTCAATAAACATAAATCAGGTGTAATTAAAATTTTTATAGCACAATGTAACTTCATAAAATGTAAATAAAAGGCCTTTTTTAATCTATTTTTTAATACCAAGGGACCAGTAAAAAGAAAGAAATTCCGAAATTCTGTGGCTTTCCAATGTTCAATATCATTTAATGGCCTTGGTAATCTAACAAACTCCTTTGGAAAAAATTTTCTTAAGCTTAACATTTCAGTATCTATATCTTTACATATAACTATAGGAATCCTAACTGATTGATTTCCTTTCACCCAAAATTTTAAGAGCCTTTTCATCACACCTAAACAAACCAAATGCATATAGTCCAAAGGCACGGCTTCAATAATATTTATAAGCAAACGCTCCAATTCCCTTTATGGTATTCATAATCAACTTTATTTCTAAAACTATTATTAGTTCATAATGATGAATTTACACCCAAAAATGTCATTCTATGATCAATGTACACTCCTTCCTCATTACATGAATTGCATCCTACAGAGGAATTAAAACTTTTAACATTTAATAAAAAACTTTTGGCTGGCGTATCACAAATCACTTGAATTATATTTACACTTAGCAGTTTATTATTTATTGATATTCCATTATTAATCAAATTTAAAGCTTCATTAATAAATAAATTCAAAAAATCCTCAATGGACTCTGATTTTTTTTCTGAACTATAATAAATACCAATGGCAAAAACTAAAAAACGTATTTGAGGTATATTAGTTACAGAGCAAAGAATTGGCCAAAATTGTCTTTTTGAGCTTTTAGCTAATGGCAATCCATCTATGTTAAACCCTAAATTAATTTCATTCATATTTGTCAACAAATGTTTATTAAAGTTTAATAGGGGAGATAACATTTTTTCCAAGCCCAAATGAATATATGTTCCTGGTTGTATGTGTATTATATTATGTGTTCTTGGGATATTCATCAAAGTTCTTACTATTATAGTGGGTGTTTTCACAAGGTTATTAGGTAAACTTTGATTTGATCCAGAAAAAGAAGATAGATTTAAATTTGATTCAGAGCATGAATATAACTGATCAAATTTACAACTTTCAAAAGCAATATTTTGAGGTTGAACATTTGTTTCTGAACTATTTAAAGAAACAGTAGGTATTTCAGTTGTACATACTTCTTCACACTGGCTAATGTTAATTTGTTCTACCATTAACTTGCGTTTAAAATGTCTTAAAGACATGGTTTCAATTGTGGTTCGTTTTTTTCGAGGATTCTTTAACAAAGTAAAATACATACCAAATATAATATTTAGTGGGAGGAGATGGATTTGTTATGAACCAGCCAAAACTTTACAACTGACAATACATATACATATTTTTAAATAGAGTTTCATTTCAAATAATGATTATATAAAAAATCTATCTTAATATAGTACTAAAATAATTGTGTTCTATTAGGTATAACGATAAGTAGGTAGATAAACTCTAATACTAATCAAAGCATTGTTTAAATAGTTTGAATTACATTACCATTACATACAAGATCTCTCTTCAAACGCTGTGCAGCATGCCTAAACCAGTCTTTTATGAATATTTCAAAAGAGTTCTCATCATTTTGAAAAATGCCAATACAAATGTCTAAAAAATATAGTATAAATAGTATAAATTAAATTCTGAAAAACAGTGTAACTAAGTAATTTTATATATAAAAATTACTTTTCATTGTCTTTATCAATTCGAGTCCGTCAAGGCGACAATCATTCTTAAAACCTGTCCATGAACAATGGGAAGCAAGTTGGTTAGAAAATAATTTGGACAAAACCCTTTTCACAAAATGCTTAGCATTTATTCCTCCAATAGAGGTAATTAAATTTACCTAAAATAAAAATAAATATGCTGGTAAATTAAATATTAATCGCTTAAGAAAAGTATCAATAATAATATCAACATATTCAGTTTTTTTACCAATTTTGATTTGAATTCATCATCAGTTTTAAATTTTTCTTCTACATTTTTTAATGCTTCCAATTCTTTCAAAGGAAAGCAATTTAAAAAATGAGTATAAACTGCTGTTAATGGTCCACTATTTGTTTGGTTTTTTTGAAGAAGAGCTAATATAATATCCAATTTTTTATCAATTCTCTCCAAATACAAATTATTTGCTAACATTGTCTTTTCCATTTTATTATAATCGATGACGATATGTTTATAAATTAGAACAGGGACAATATTATTTAAGGTGCTTTCATAATGTTTATAAAATTTAATTAATCAAAATACCTGTAGAATTAATATCGTGTTGAGTACTTTTGGTTTGCCAATAACTTGAAATGTCTGCTAAAAAAAAAAATGTTATTTGTTAAAATACATTTTAAATTACAGTTAGAAATATCGTCATTAACATACATAATGGATTCGTTTTTAAAATTTTTACCTGTATTATTAATTATGTTGTCATAATTGTTATTTATTTGATTAGACAAAGAAGATGAACAATTTTTTTCTTGAACTAAATTAAATCATAAATGGCACATTTTAGAATTTTAGTTAGTTAACAGCAGCACATTAAAATAACATAGATTATTTTTATTAATCACCTATGTTGTTAGCTTCCATAGTACTACTTGTAGAGGATGAAAATGATGGTACTTCAACAGCTAAATCATCTATTTTGAAAAAAAAACATAGCAATTTGATAAAGTTACAATGCATAAAAAAAATTATTATGTCACCTGTTTTGTTATTTGTAATAGGATAATCTTTATGAGTTGTAGAGGGTGAATACATTGCAGTTTCTTGCACTAAATTGAAATATAAATAATTGTTTTCAATTACTCTAATAATAGTCACAATGTATAATATATTTAATTACCCATGTCATATGATAGGTTTGGTGGTATTTCATCCATATTATACAAAGTATTAACAGCATTTATAATATATAGATATAAAATTAAAATTAAATACAGAATAAAAATATAATTATATATAATTATATATAATTGAAATAGATATTACCTACTATTGATTATAAATACTAATATATAATCAACGATATTACATGCCTGATACATAATTGATACCAACATTTTGTGTTGTTTTCGAAACACTTTAAGCACGGTTATCTACTCAGGTTGGCGCTCGGATCTTATCGCGCGGTCATGAGCGGTGTACATTGGAACTACAGCGCTAGTGGCTTTTGGCCATGCGCTCATGTTAATATTATAACTACATAAGGCAATGTCCAATAGGTGCATTGCAGTTTTTTTACATTATTACGCGATTTATTCGAAAATCGTTAGACTTACGATTAATATTACGGAATACAATAAAAATTAATTATTTTCGCATTTTAATTCAGTTTATTAAAAAGAATAAGTCATAGTAGATTATCAATAATAATTAATCTTATAAAGAATAATTAATAAGAGATTATCATTAATAATCAGGATTACAATTTTTTAGAAATATAAACATTTATACCATTTATAACATTTATATTTAAACCCATTAGTATCATTATAATTTATAGTAATAAAATATAATTTCCATGTCAACATATCACATATAAATTAAAATCTTAAAAATATATACCTATATGATACATACTTTTATGAAGGAAACATTTAGTGGTATTTATTTAAATTTGGAATAATATATTTATTTATTATTATTTATTACCAAAGAAGCTTTAGAGTTTAGTTGGTGAAATACAGCAATCTTACTTCATTAATGATTATTTTATCCTGCAAACAAATATTATCAAATCATTAATACACCTATGTAAATTTTTAAATACAAAATACAATTGTTTTTGTTAGATGTTATTGCATTAAACAAAAATGTATGATTATGTTCACTGAAAATCTTTTATTATTTTAAAAGAAGTTAAAATTAAAAAAACAATAAGTAATAATTAATAAAAAAAAAAGCAAATAAGCAAATAAGCAATTAATTTTTTTAAAAAGCCATTTAAAATATATAAAAAAATTTCAATATAATAGTATAATAAATAATAATTGGTTATCATGAGTTGTATAGTTTTGAAACTTTTTTTTTTTCTCTGGAGATTTTTTTCATCTTCAAATTTTCCTGATAAGAAAATTGTCTGAGTCGCATTTGAAGGTAATACACTATTATTTCTGTGGTAACTTCTGTTACATGTTGAACACATGGGAACTTAAAATTAAAATTATTTTCTGTGATATCATCAATAACTTTGTCAAAAACATCATATTCATGGCAGTATTTGGAAAAAGAATGTTCCAGGCAACTCAGAAATTCAAATAAATGTGTATTAGGATAAACAAGATTTCCCCTAGACTTGAGTAAAATTAATTCTGAAGCAGGATGTTCAATACTACAAGCTTTGAAAAAGTTGATGCAATTTTGGCATTTCTTCCATATCATAAGTTTTTTTGAAACATACCCGCATAAATAGTAGACAATACAGTCCCTTATGCTGCATTCCTCATTATTGCTGTCTGTATTAGGTAGTATTTCGCATGGTTCCCACAGACCATCCTCAATTAATTCATCTAGTTTCCTTTTCAAATTATTAATTTTTTCAGCACGCTGTGTAGTTTTGTCATGAAATATTTCATGTAAGTCACTTATTGAAATACGGGGGGCATCAGAGTCATTGACTGTACAATTACCATACCTTGGTGGTTTCAAAATAGAATACACTGACAAGATTCTGTAAAGATGGAGGAATGTAGGTGTTGTGGGATGATCATTTGGACCAGATGCTTGCCTTATAACTCCAAAAAATTTCTGTAAATATGAAATTCTTTAATATAACATTTAAAAGGATTATTATATTTTATACTTCAAGGGGATCTTGGCACATTTTTCCAGTAAGAACATAACTAAATCCAACATTTTCCAACAAATACTTAGACAAATCTATTGTTGACTTCAACGTTACACGAATCCCTTCAGATGTTTGAGTAGTTAGAAATTCTTCTGGACTAATATTTCCATAAAGCATTTGATTTTCCCAACAATTTAGGTACTCCAATGCATCCTTGAAAATCTATAAATAAAAATGTATACATTTAATAATTAATAAAGATAAATGATTATACAATATTATCTTTATTTTACCTGAAAACCTAGTGCATCATTAAATTTAAGACCTTGCCATGGCAAATTACGATTAAAGGCGTCAAAAAGGTTGTTCCAAAACTCTGCAAACTTAGCAGTTTCAGATGAACCTTTTAACATGAGACAACCTTTATTTGTATAATAAGACAAAGCTTTAGCCATACTTGAACTTAATACCTTTAATATAAAATTAAACATTAAGCAGCTAAAAATAATAAATAAATTATTAAATTTTAATTTCAAATTCTACCTGTGTACACAAACGAACTCTCATTTTAGCCATTGATGTCAGTTCAATATGTTGAATTGTAATTCTTGGAATTATCCTAAGATTAGCTGGATTTTTAATGTCTTCTTTGTATACTTCCTTAAAGTATTCCCATGAAACAGATTCAGAATTTGGATGAAGCTAAACAATATATCAAAATAAAATATTTATATGAAATTGTTACAAAATTAAGTTAAATTTTTTTACCCTTAAATGTTTTTTATTATACAGACGATTGCGTACACACTTGAATAGATGGATGAAGTCGGAAAATGCATAAACTCTTTTATTTGGAACAATTGGGTGTGTAAAATAGTGTTTAGTCTTATTTTGAGTACCAATAATACCTAGAATAGACCACATTTTTCGGTTGGTTGCAGCTCCGTCACAAACAACACCATCAATTGAAATTCCAATGTTGTGCAAAAGAGTTATAGCTTTCAAAAGTAACTGTGCCAAAATAACTCCTGCCAATAATTAATCTTAGTTATAAGTTGAAATAATCCATATGAATTAATATAATTTACCTTTTACTTCACTTTTTGATGCAAAACATCCAATAGTTTGATAAAAATTAGACCCTAAGGACTGGTACATAAACACCAAGGCATGATCCGCATAATCTTTATGTTCAGCACTAGATACTTCATCACCATAGTCCTCAAGTCCAATATAAGATAGAGTAGATGAGTTTACATGTAAACCTTTTCTAAGGTTAATAGAGTCAAATAACAGGACACCATGTTTCTCCATATCACTCATATGATCAACTCGTTTATTAAATAATTTAAAAAAATCTTGATCAAATCCGCAATATGTCTTCACTAAAGAAAGGTGACGTCTTATGGTTTTGGGATGTGGAAGTGGTAGTAACCCACTGTTCCTCAAGTATTTATAAGCACTCGGACATCTTATGTTTAATAACAAACAGAGCATCAACCAATTTTCTGTATACCTGCGACTTTTACAATTTTTTACCTTACTAGCAGCAAGACATTCAAGAATTAGAGTTTTCTGAGATTCATTCATATTCTGACATAGGTTTAATTTTTCTTTAATGGATTCATCAGACATATTGGCCATTTCATTTTGAACTTTGCTTAACTTCAATTTTAAAGTAATTACTTTCTGTTTAGCCCTAATACATTTTTTTCTTAGGTTGTCTTTAACTCGACGTAATTTGTTAATAACCAGTTTTTTAGATGGTGATAATAATAAAATATCTTTTTTCTGGGAGGATTTTCTTTCTTTTTGCATATGAAAAGTGTTTTTTAATCTTATACATCTTGAACAAGCTTTAGAATTTTTTTTCAATACTAAACGACAAAGATTATGCCTTAGCCTTCTTGTTGTTGATATTGTGCATATATTCATTGTGCAATTTGGAAATTCTTCTAGTTTTGGGCCTCCATGGCAAACACATACACTCTCAAAATCTTTAATGTTTTTTGCAAACTTATTAATGTCTTCTCCTGGTACAATATCTAAAATACTACTGTCTACCTCTTGACCAAAAATTCCAAATGATATTTTACCAAGTTTATCCACCTTAACAAACTTTTCCACTACTGGATACAAACTTCCAGAGCAAAATGAAACAAAATATAAACTTGAATCAATAACACTTTCACTACAAGATTGAGAGATCTTGGGCCAAGGGATTATTGAATTTAGATTTTCACATGCATTTAATTGCTTGAAAAGATTATTGTCCGCTATATTTTGAGAAATATCAAAACATGTTGGTAAATCTTCATGCATTTTGGACACTGAATCATGTTGACGAGGAGTAGGTGCTTTTCTTACATTTTTATAGTTTGATAAGTATGCTGGTCCTGGGAAGATAGATGGAACAGCTCATTTTTGTAATTGGATTCTCTTGTATGGAATCTGTTCAGAGTAAAAAAAAATATAACCATTTTAGTGATATAAACAAATATAATATAAAAAAATTAATTTAATCAACAAATGTATAATTATTAATTAATAATAAAGTAATATACTAATTTAATAAATAATAAATTATAATTTATAATTTATATTTATAAAATATATAAAATATATAATATAGTTAATATTTTACAAAATTATACATGCATGCCTTTAGTTAATATGGTAAAGAACTATAATATCAGGTTATAATAATGTAGGTAGGTATTTTGTTATTTTATTATAACTTATAACATTACCTATCTACTTAGTAAATATTTATAAAAATAACATATGTTACCTGTACTGAACCTGATTGCCAATATCTTATTATTTCTTCTTCTTTAAAATGTTTGGAACAAACAAAATGGTTATTGTTCAAAACGAAATTTTTACGAGGAATCGCTCGTGCCCACTTTTTTCTGAGTTCTTCTTCTTTAGGGCATCGAAATTGATGAACTTTCTCTTCATTATTTTTGTAATAACCAGATTTACAAAATACCACGCAACATTTGACCATTTTAATAATTAATGAAGAAACAATTCACATTTACACAAACTTGAAACTTCGTCGAATTATACACTAAGCACGAATGTTTTATGTGGTAATACTATGGCCACATACCACTAGCGCTTTAGTTCCAATACACACCGCTCATGACCGCGATATTTTAACACACAGCATTGCGCGAACGCCAACCTGAGTAGATAACCGTGACTTTAAGGCTCAGTATCACTATCGGAACCTAGACAATTATAAATATAACCTGCATTGTGAATTAAAATAGTTTGCATCATATTAAACTAATATAAAGTTCCATAATTAGTTTTATAAATGCATTATTAATCGAATTTCTTCTTCCAAACATAAAATGTTCATCCCATATAAAGAAGGTATAAAAATAAATTTATACATACTATCATCATTAGGTTTATGGCAAGTTTTTAATATTTTTCTCCTATTTTCTTGTCCCATATCGCCTACATCAGTTTTCCCACCAGATGTAAGGTATATTTCTACTTCTCTTGATGCAGCATCTTCATAATTATCTAAAATATAATTGTTGATAAGGAACACAACAACAAAAATACAGTTTAAAATATAAAAATGAAATACCTAATATAACTATATACCATAGCGTTTAACAACTTTAACTGGGTGGGATGTCCATTTAGAAGTAGGAAATGCAGCATTTCTTAACATTGTGGGGGATACTCTCATATTAGGCCACTTACAATAGTATGAGTTTCCACATTTTGACAACCAATTCATAGATATAACCGAATATTTGTGTTCTTTTGGAAAATATCCAATAATCCACTGAAAGATATTGATGATGTGGTATAAGTCCACGAACAAATCATTAAAGACACATTATTTTATTCAAAAAATGCATTTACCAATAAATTATTTAGCTTTGTACATTCTTAAGATAAATTATATTATACCTATATTGGCTATTATATTATGCAAGTATTAATATTAAATAAATACGAAATTATATAGTTACCTAACTACGTATACCTCAATAGAACTAAATGGTAAAAAATAATACTAATAATAATAAGTATTAATGTATTAATATAAAATATCAATGTGTAAAGCAGATTGTATGTATGGCTATTGGCTATTTAACCTCTATATAATTATTATAGTGAAATAAATAAATAATAAATTAGTAATTAATAATAATGCTTAATAAATATACAACATAGGTACCTGTGATGATGAACTTGTTCCTTCCATATTGATCCTTGTAATATACAATTATAAATTTGTCAAATTGTATTAATACCTATAATTAATATTTATTATTTAATAGTAAATAGATCACATGAGATAAAATGTATGGCCATGGATATTGCCTATTTTAACCCAACGTTAGTAAATCGCATTGTGGTCTGATCCACCATGTAAAATGTTTCAATAATAAAAAAAACGTTTCATACATTTTTATTAAAACAAATAAGTATTTCGTACGATTTTTAAAATTTATATGGCTAATATAGTTACAAAAACTTACTTTCTTATTATTAAATGGGTATACTTAATATAATATATATAAAAAAAATAGATATAGGCACAAATTATATGGAGTCTCGTGGACCGTAATTGAAGTTTTCAAAAACACCCTTGACAGCCAAATTGTTAAATTTATTTAAAATATTATTATAGTATTTTTAATAATATGTATAAAAGGTAATTGAGTATCAATGATTGAAATGCAAAATGTTTTAATCAAGATGTAAAAAAAGTTAGATCATTTTAACCATAGCGAGATTAACGTGGGGTTAAATATTATATAGGTACCTACTATAATCAATATAATAAAAAAGTACTTACGTATTTAATTATATTTGGTTAAGTATAGTAATGCTTATTGGACATAACGATGTCATAACAAATGACGAATTGTACATCGGCAATATAATATTGTGAATTTAATATTTATGATAAAACCATTAAAACCGTAGTTATAATGCGTAGTTGCAGAATACGTATAATAACTAATAAGAGTGTACGACGCGCCGCCGCCGCGGTGAGCGTCGAGTGAGCCGACGCAGGGGGTGTGCACTCCACTGATATAAAATATGACCCAACTTGTTAGTTGTTACTACAGACACCAGTAGCGCGTCATCGACATCATGGAAGAATATATATACAAAACTTCAGCTATCCATGACAAATTTGATGATATTATCTCAACTATCTCTTATCATCATTACAATAAAAATTATCATAGTAAATAAATAACAATTATATTATGATTTAAGACATATTTTTTTA
This sequence comes from Schizaphis graminum, assembly GCA_020882235.1. Lineage (NCBI taxonomy): Eukaryota > Metazoa > Arthropoda > Insecta > Hemiptera > Aphididae > Schizaphis > Schizaphis graminum. The sequence continues at coordinate 18,213,511 of CM037036.1, forward strand.
TAATGTGTTGACAATGATTATTTTACCATTATTAATTATTATTATAATCATAGAATAAAGATTAGATCCATAGAATAATGATCTAGAGATAAGGTTATAAATCCTAGTGTCCTACTGATTCTAGACTGTCTAATATAGGTCATAATAGCTGATATTCTGTGAAAATTATTTATCCCATACTTAAATTGTGTTGTATAGGTAGTTAATTTAATACAGAATAATGCCTTCTAAGAATTGTATTGTGAAAGGTTGTAATAGTCGTAAAGTCCCTATGCATCGCTTTCCAATAAAGTCTCCGGAAGATTTCAAAATTTGGGTAGTACGTACTGGAAATGAGACTTTACTTAACATGAACCATACACAAATATACAATTCATTTGTTATTTGTGAACAACATTTTGAATTGTCGTGTAAAAGTCCTGGAACAAAACGGTTAAAATGCAAATCTCTACCAACACTAAATTTACCAAGTATTCAAACCAATTAAATACTAATTATTCTGTGTTGCATGTACATGTTGAATGTTTATGTTTGTGTTTTATGTGCTTTTTTGTGTTTGAAACCTTGAAATGAAATTTTAAAGCTCAGTCCTTAATTTTATATTCAGATTTGTAGTCAATTTTGTTAACCAAATAAATAAATAATTAGTTATTACATATTTAAAAACTTAACACAATTCATATGAATAAACACATTTTTATTCTACACAACTGGTAAGTCATATAAATTTTTTAATTAATAATTAAATACGGATAAATTATAGTCCATATAGGTGTTTACTGTTTATATTAATAAATAAATATACTTTATTTTGGTAAAATAGCTCTGGATAACGTTAGAAAAGAGATTGTGTGTTATGTTAACCATGAGGAAACTGTTCCAAACACAACCATAGATATGACAGGTTCAAATAATGTTCTCTGTTCAACTGGTAAATAATATAAATTTTTTAATTAATAATTAAATACGGATAAATATTGATATAGGTATATAAATATAGTAAATATAAAATATAAATATTATGAATACAATAGGACACTTAAAATATAATTACATTACATTAGTAATATACTTTTTTTTATTTTTGCTCTAATATTTTATATTATTTGCAGTCAAGAAAAATGCAAGATCTCTTTTGATACCAGGTTCCACTAAGCAAATTAAGTTATGTTCCCAAGCTAGAAAAATGTATAATGAAGCCAAAATATTACAAAAAAAAGTTAAAAGAATAAAAAAACAAAATGTCATATTCAAAAACCGTCTGAAATTAGCTGAAACTTATTCAAAAAGAAAAGATTTTCAATATTTGTCTACTAAATTAAATGCCACGACAATTCAATTTTTTGAGTCCCAATTAAAATGTCAAAAAAAGAAACCTAAAGGTAGAAGATTTGATATTAATGACAAAGTGTTAGCTTTGTCTTTATACAAAACTTCACCAAAAGGGTATAGATTTTTATCTACATTATTTGCATTACCATCACGCAAGACCCTGTCTAAATTGTTGAACAAAGTACCTTTCCACCCTGGAATTAACCAACATATTTTTGAAAACTTAAAATGTCAAGTACAAAACATGAAAGAAGTTGACAAAACGTGTGTTCTTCTTTTCGATGAAATGGCTTTGGAACCTGGGTTAACCTATGATCGAAAAAATAACATTATATTTGGATTCGAGATCAATAATGAACATACAACCACGGCACAATTTTCAGATCATGTTCTTGTTTTCATGATAAGGGGAATAAAAAAAAAGTGGAAGCAACCAATTGCTTACTACTTTTGTAATGGAACCACAAAAACTAATTGTTTAGTCTTATACATTAAACAAGTAATTTCTAATATTTTAATAACTGGATTGAAAATAGTTGCTACTGTCTGCGATCAGGGTGCGACCAATGTAGCTGCAATAAATTTATTAAAAGAAGAAACCAATAGATATTGCATGCATCAACATATTGAAAATAAGTACTTTGGTTTTCTTGTAGAAGATGTGGAAATACTTCCAGTATTTGATCCACCACACTTATTGAAGTGTGTAAGAAATAATCTGTTGACTAAAGATGTTAGTTTTACATATCGCGGTGAAAATCATACTGCATCATGGAGACATATTAGAATTCTATTTGAATTTGATAAAAAAAATGAAGTAAATGGCTTAAGATCGTTGCCATCATTGAGAGACGAACATATTTATCCTGAAAAAATACAAAAAATGAAGGTTAAATTGGCAGCTCAGGTATTTAGCCACAGAGTTGCAGCAATACTAAGACTTTTAGTAAATTATAGTAAGAAAACAGCGTATTATAAAACTTTTATATTAACTTTTTTTGAAAACAAAAAAATAAATTTTTTACTTACTTTTTAGCACCAGATAATTGTTTAAGTGATGCTAAAGGAACATCTGAGTTTTTATATTTCATGGACCAGGTATTTGACTCAGTGAATGGATCAAGTGTCAAACCCGAAAAAGGAAAAACTCTGAGGTGTGCAATCACTAACTCCTCAGCTCATGTTGCATTCTGGAATGAAGCAATAGGTGTCTTCAATTCAATGAGATTTGTAACTAAGGATGGAAAATTAACTACTCCTCCTTGTATAAAGAACTGGGTTATTACTTTACGTTCATTAATTTATATTTGGGGTAAGTTAAATAAAAGTTTTAAATTTCTTTCACTTCGGAATATCAACCAAGACCCACTTGAATGTACCTTTGGTGCAATCAGAAGCCACGGAGTAAGAAATATAAATCCAACAACCATACAATTTGTTAGTTCCTTCAAGACATTGTTGATTAATAATTTTTCCTCTGTCAAATCAATAGGTAATTGTGAAATAACTGATACCGGCCATGTCTTAGATAATCTGAAACAATTTCTTATGGTTAATGATAATACCAATCCTAATACATATTTTAATGACCCAAATGAATTCAAATTACCATTATTTCAGAATATTTCAAAATCAATTACCCAGGTTGGTGATATGACTATTGGTTATATAACTGGATATTTGGCTCGTTCTATTATGAAAGTTGTTAAGCATTGTAGGATTTGTAGGCAGAAATTGATCTGTACTAATAGAACAAATGTATTAATCGCTTGTAAAGCATATACTTTAAAAAATTTAACCGATCCATCCGAAGAGTTTATAAATGCAGTTAAGGATATGATTAATATATTCAATGAGTTAATACCGAAAATTTGTTTTCAAAAACTAATAGGACAAAAATTAAATTTTTTATTTGAAACTTACTCTGATTTAAGTAATTTTGAATGTCCTATACATGAGTTGAAAGAAATTATTAAATCAAAAGTTATACAATTTGTTTTATTTAACTATTGCAAAAAAACTAATAAAATTATCAAAGGTCTAGATAGACATTTTGATAAAAGTATGTCTACCAACTGTGTAGCATACAATTATTACCTAAAACATAAAGGTAATAAAAACAAAAAATGAAGTAGGTACTTACCTTTTTTTATATTATATTTTTGTCTTTCCTTTTGAGCGTCATTCATTTGGGCGAATAACCCAAAATTTACCTGAGTAGAGTAGTTATCATTTGGGCGAGAAATTAACTGATCGTTTAGGCGAATTAATTTATGAATTATATAGGGATATATAATACAGGGAATAATAGGGAAGTAGCATACTTACCTATACAATAATTTTTATATTCGTATTTACTATACAATGTATTCAACTCAATATTATTATTATATCGTTTCGGCTGATTGGTGATAACTATTTATAAATTATAACTTTATAAAAATTAATTCTATCAACACAAAAAATCTATATTAGTTACGTAAAAATACTAAAGAAAAACAAAACTATACATTAAAATCATGAGAAGAATATCAAACCAGAACATTAACAATAATCGATTACATTAAAAAAATGGGCATGAGATATCATGCTAATTGTTAATTATTATAATTAATTAGGATTTTTAATACAATATATTATTATGATAATATTTATATAAGAATATAATAAATTTTATTAAACAAATGGGCATATGAGATACCATGCTAATAAAAAAAATTTAGTTAAGATAATAACAATACAATGCATTTTTTACTATATCAATTAGAGTTAGCTGAGAGTCCTAAGTCTCTAAAAATTCATTTTTATAAAAATATATTTACAACTCGCCCAAACGATATATTGAATAAATTAGAGTCCCGTGTAAATTTCGCCCAAATGATATGTATAAATTCACCCAAACGATGTATTATTTTGGGTCATTCGCCCAAATGAAAACCGCCCTTCCTTTTTGCAGGGTTTTTATACTTTCTATACTTAAAATTGTAATATATTAATGATAATAATGTTTCTTATTTATTGATATTTCTTTTATCTACCTACCTAATTATATTGATATTTATATAAAATGTAGTATTTATTATATTATAATATAGCATAATATTATAGTTTAGTTATAATATAATTTTATTATTAGCACATTATTGCTAATTAATATAATATTAAGTATTGTATAACATTGTTATATTTTCATGTTTTTATATAGGTAATAAGTAATAACAAGTATTTTTGTAATATATATTGTTAAATTTCTTACCATAATTAACATCTCACTGTGGCCTAGTGGGATAACCCCGCATTCCATACGAACGCTGGCGTGGGGTCTCGAGTTCAGATCCAAATTGGGTGAAGTGTTTTTTTGCACTTTTTACACGCAGTCGAAAGAATAGTACGGACGACAAACATCGGGAGCGCTAGTAGTGCAGTAACAACTATTGTCGACGAGTGTCGATTCTATCTAATCTATATTCTATGAGCCGACGAGGCGATGACGCAGCGGCCGGCTGGATAAACCCATAGATATAATAATATATGGCCATTTTTAGTTTTAATATATTATTAGCAGTAATATAAATAAAATAAAATGATGTTTATGCTACTACTATGTGCAGTTACATTTTTAAATCACAAATTTTATGCATTTGTACATCTGAGGTACGTAACTTTTTAACTACTCAGGGGCATTAAAATATACACATCTCTAGAAATGTTTTGAAATAAACTACTAATTATTATTGATCTATAATATGTTATACAGAAGTTAAATTTTGGAACTAATATTACACAAATTTTTTACATCCCGGCGACAAATATTAGATGTTAACACGAGAGGTCACATTTGAGATGATAAAATCATCTTCTATGAGATGTAATATTAATCCTGTGGTACAGTGGGATTACAACGGTGACAGCACACACATATCATAATTATAATGACCAAATAATACTACCCAAAGCCATAGTACGTGTTATCGACAACAACGGTCTACCTGTTATATGTCGTGCACTATTAGACTCAGGGTCGCAAAGTAATTTTATAACCGAGGATATGGCTCAAATATTATGTATAAAAAGAGAAAATGTTAATTGTTCAGTGTCGGGAATACAATTATCGTCGCATATTGCCCGTACTGCAATAACTATTAAGTTAACATCTCAGTGATTATCAAAATGAAATCAATTGTTTAGTATTATCAAAGTTAACAAGCAATATTCCTATAAAACCGATTGACCTGCATAATCTTAAAATACCCGATGGCATTGAACTCGCTGACCCACTATTTACGCAGCCGCAAAAGATAGATATGATATTAGGCGCGGGTGTATTTTTTGATTTATTGTGTCAGGAACAAATTAAATACGACCCGCACAAATTTATATTTCAAAAAACGCAATTAGGATGGATTGTATGTGGTTGTATATTCAATAAGCAACAAACGACTGAGTTGAATACACAAATCGCGTTATTCACATTGAATAATACCGAAAGTGATATAAATATTGGTAAAAAAATATCTAATTTTTGGGAATTAGAAGAATGTTCATCCGACAACATATATACATTGGAAGAAATTAAGCGTAAAAACCATTTTGAAAAAACTGTTATACGAGATATTCACGGACGATTCGTAGTAAAATTGCCATTTCGCGATTCAGCTGTCAAATTGGGAGATTCGCGTAGTGCCGCGCCACGCCGATTTAAACTATTAGAAAGACGTTTCAGTAAAAATCCACTTCTCCATGCTCAATATGTACATTTTATGCAAGAATATGCGTCATTAGGGCATATGGAATTAGTTGATACCGAACACGAAATCAACACTAATGAGTATTTTTTTCCTCATCATGCAGTCGAAAAATTAGATAGCGTAAGTACTAAATTACGCGTTGTATTTGACGGATCGTGCCGAACATCTAACGGGTTAAGTTTAAACGAAGTGTTATTGAAAGGCAGTGGCGCAAATAGGGGGGGGCTTGGGGGGACTTAGTCCCCCCAAAATTTGTAATAGTCCCCCTAAAAATGTTCAGCACTTTTAAAATTTTTTTGTTCTTTAAAAATAGAAAATACTGATTTACGAAACTATGTATGAAAAATGTTCTTCAGCTGAAGTATTTTCATAAAACAAAAAATACGTCTTGGTTTTTATTTTTATTGGTTAGTAGCAACACTGTGTTATAACGTTACCATAATTTTATTCTGTGCCAGTCATGTGTTTATATATCTGTGGTGCCGCCTTTGATGTAATGATATGAAGTTTTGAGGTTATGACGGACGACTCCATAGTCTACGACGGTTATGATGGTTATGTACATAGTACAATATTTTACTAACACGCTACACGCATGACAAAATAGCACGAACTACCTCTCACGGCAATATAGTTTCAATTATAATTTATTTAGTACGTTTTTTATTTAACTCTGTACTCTCACATTTAATATGAGTAAAAAATTGTTTGACATCTTTAATAAAATAAATAATAAAACTAGTGAAACACCAATTGAAAACGAAAAGCCGAGTGATGACTGCAGCATTACATTTAATGTTAATTTATCTGTTACCGATAATGAAACAAAAAGAAATACTTCAAATTTTGAACTCAACAATCTCGATTTGGGTACTATTATTTCAGGACCAGTTCAACCCATATTAAAGGTATTTATTTTACTATTTAGTAACTGTATATATTATATGTATTAAGATTACCTGTACACATTTGGAATGGCTTAATTATAACTAATGCTTATAAATGTATAATTAAAGATTAATACATTTTAATATATGATGCACTTACTATCTTTTATCATAATATAATGATTATAATGGTAATACTTATGCTATTAGAAATATCCTACTACAAAATTTGTTGACCAGAATCGAGCGTTTTCTGCAAGCTACTTAGCAAAATTTGATTGGTTGGAGTACAGTATAATTAATGATGCAATATATTGCTTTGCTTGCCGCAACTTTAGTACTGCTTGTAGTGAAGATTCATTTATTCAAGGTTTTAGAAATTGGAAAAAAGCAAGTGTTTTTCTCTGTTAATTTATTCTGTTTATATTATACTATATAATATAAATAAATCATTTAGGAAAATTATATTGTTGAATAATTGTGATTATCAATGTCTATTTATCAAAGATCATTTAAAGAAGAGTATATGAGTAGGTATAATTTGTATGTTCTATCGAAGTTTTTACACGGTGGCAAGGGGCGAATTCTACATAAATCGAGTTTTTACCGTGTACACACATACTGTACATTTTATCCATGTGGAGAGAGGAAATTTTTGGGTTCAAGCATTTCGCACCACACTTCAACTGTTTATTAGTTCTATTATTATATTTCGTTTATTTTTCCCCTACTAAATTTTAATACGATCGTGAATCGTTTTACAAGTTAGAATTCTCGATTCATACATTTTATTTATTTCAACTTATAATCACAAAATGGTAATTATAATACTCGTAGACTCATGGCCTAGTGGGCTAAGGCGTTGGGTATAGAGTTTGTAAATTTAGGGCAAATAAGGACGATAATATGGGCTAAGGTGTTGGGTGCAGTAAGTATATTTTAATACTATACTCAGTGTCATAGTCAACTAGGCCATGAGTCTACATTTTTTATTTTTCATTTTTTTTTTTTATTTTTTTTTTTTCTTCAGTAAAATCTTTTTACTTGATGTGTGGAAAAATCGAAATTTCCGCTATAGGTTTATCATATGTTTGTGCATTGTTATCATTTATATTTATTTTGATTTTAAAAAATATTAATCAATAATTATATAAAAATATTAAATAAATACTTTTAATATCTGTAATGTAGTATAACTGTTTTTTTTATATTGAATTATAGATAATATTTTACTATTTTCTTTGTGTCGTTTTAGTTATGTTTTTTCAGTTGTACAGTGAGGACTATGTTGCATTTTATTATTTTTTTTCCACAAAAAAGTGTTTGTAATTTATGTAAAATCGAAAAAAATATTTCAAACGTTAAAAAACAATCAATACGATCACACTGTCTTAAATTTAAAAAACTTAGACGATCTACAAGAATGAAAGTTAAACCAAATTATTTTCATCTTGAATTCAATTATTAAAATTAATACTTCATATCACATGGATACCATAATAGTCAAATCAACATATACCATACAACAACAGGGTGGAAAAAACATTTATATTGGTTATCTTGTTGATCAACCCTTATCAGTGGTTATTTTATTCAAGAGCAACGTAACTAAACAACATCTAATACTAAATGTATCACAATGGAATAAGTTTATATCTGATGATTGTTTTAAATCAATTCTTTGTTCTTTAACCACACTTCAACAATCAAAACGTATTAAACTTGACAACGATTTTTATTATAAAATATGTGCAAAATCTGAATCAGTTAATTTACATTACATTAATGAAAGGATTACATTAACCAGTAATAATTTAAATCGATTAAAATTATTACAACCATGTATAAATGCAAATATTATAGAGTTTACAAATAAATTGGTGTTGTATCAAACTGTTTTCAATAATGCAAGTATAATAATCAAGTATGATATTTTATATTTGACACCAGAATGTATAAGAAGTGATTTTATCAGCTCATATATTAAAGATTATAATTTTAAAATGGATGATATGAAGGATGAAGAGAAATCATTTTTACTTGAATTACAACAAATACATCATGTGAAGTTTGCAGACATTGTACTAAAACCCGATATAAATAACCAATCAATATGATTTATCAAATAACCAAATAATCAAATGATTTATTACTTGTTAGTTTTACATTTTTATTTATTTTTTTCATAAATTACATAACCAAACTATTGTTAATTTTAATTTTTTGTTTCTTATTTGTATTTTTTTTAACTATTATTTTTAACTATTTTTTATTTATAATCTATTGATAAAATAGTTTAATATTTTGTAATATTATCACATTATATTAAAAAAATGTTGAAACTTTTTAATACAAAAATATAATAATAAATATATCATGGAATGATAATTTTTTGATTCTTATTAATTGTATTTTGTTTAACCATAGTTAATTTAAATATTTATAATACATAATATATTATAATATATATCACAGTACATTAATATTGATTAATTTTCATTTTATTTTATTATTTTTATATTTATATATATATATATATATTTATTTATAACCTATTGATAAAATGATTTATTATTTGGAATGTTATCACGTTATATTACAAAAATATAATAATAAATATATCATGGTATGGTATTTTGTGATTTTATTATACACAATAATATCATTATTTAAATATATATCAATTGATAATTATATAAGATATAAAAATATAATAATATTTTGTAAAACAAATGATAATTGTAGGTATATTTTGTATAATATAATCATATCAATTATTGATATTTCTAAAAAATAAAAATATTTTAAACTAAAATAATATAAATGATTTGTTATTTATTATAAGATTCAATTTTTTTATTATCGTTGGTCATAAATTTATCCATTAATAAATCTTGCAAATTATTAAATGCCGCTAGGATTGAATTGTCTGTTTTTACTTTTTCATCAACAAAAGTTTTTGCAGTAAACGTGGAGGTTTTCCATCTATAAAAATAAATAAATTATCAATTTTATTATATAATATTATCTATATTTCTATATTACAGTTAATTATTTATCAAGTATGTTAGTTGATTCAAATGTGTACTAGTTTAATATATTTATCACCTCCAGTGTATTAGTATTATTATGTTAAATTATAATATTCAGTGATTAGTACAAAATATCAATAATTACCTATCTTTTTGATCCACTTTATCCATGTCCGATGTTTTATATTTTTGAACTACTAAATAATCACTCCCTGTTTTGCTTGTTGGTATTTTAATACAAAAATTGCCTGCTCCTGATTTATTTATTCGTATGCAGTTCTCATTGCTTATTCCGTGGTATTCTTTTTCTAATTCAGATAAATATGTCTGAAACTAAAAAACATCATATAATTTTATATAGTATATATTATATATGTATTAAATATTAATTATTTTACTTTCTGTTTTTTTGGGTTAACTTTTCTAATGGCTGCGGTTTTTTTTAATTTCACCATTTGATTTTTTTCGTTTTTTTGATTACCAAAATATTCCTAAATTTATATTATTATGTTTTCAACTTTGATGTATTTAATGTATTCAAATTAAAATATTAATGATATAATAATAATAATGATGTACTTACATTAGTATCTTCATCATCAGTATTTTGGTTGACTGTGTATGACGTCGATGCTTTCTGTTTTTTTGATTTCGTGTTTGTTTTTAAATTCTGCATTTTCCTTTTATTATTTTTTTGGTTATCATAATGTTCCTAAATTTATATTATTATATTTACAATTTACAGTGCTTAATGTGATTAAATCAAAACATTAATAATATAATATTAATAATAGTGTATTTACATTGACATCTTCATCATCAGTATTTTGGGTACTCGTGTATGACATTGATGCTTTCTGTTTTTTTGATTTTGTGTTTGTTTTTAAATTCTGTTGCACCTCATTTTTTTTTTTAGTAAAAAGTTCCTAAATTTATAGTATCATAATTTAAATTAAAATATTAATGATATACCAAATAATAATAATAATAATATGTATGTACTTACATTAATATATTCGTCATCTGAATTTTGACTACTTGTGTCCGACATTATTACTAACTCCACTTAGTGCTAACTGAAGAAATTTATATTTAATCTCCTTATTTTATACAATCCAAATCAATATACTTGCATTTATGAATAACATGTATTGATTTATTACAATATTATTCGTAAATGTCTTTATAGGTATTGTATAGTTAACAATAAATTAACAATTAATCAATTCGGTTCTTTCGTTTTTACCAAAGTCTTAATGTTTTATTGGTTACCACAGTTAATCTATTTTTAAAACCCGCTGATTGTGCAATGCTTTTTATTATGTTATGTATCATTTTATTGATTTATTATAATGTTATTCGTAATTATCATTATAATAATACATATGTATTATAATATACTTATATTAAATATTTTATTAAAATATTATTCGTAAATGTCATTATATTGTATAGTAATCAATAAATTAACTATTAATCAATTCGGTTCTTTCATGTTTACCAATGTCTTAATGTTTTATTGTTTATCACAGTTAATCTATTTTTAAAATCCGCTGACTGTGCATAGCTTTTTATTATGTTATGAATCATTTTATTAATTTATTATAATGTTATTCATAAATACCTTTATAATAATACATATGTATTATAATATACTTATATTACATATTTTATTACAATATTATTCATAAATGTCTTTATATTGTATACACTAAACATTAATTTAGCTATTAATCAATTCAGTTCTTTTAATAGCATTTACTGATCATAGACAATTAAATTATTTTAAAATCCCATAGGTAGCTGTGTAGTGTTTTTTATTATGTTAAGTATTATTTTAATAAATCAATAGATTTAGTTCTTTATCATTTATTGATTTATTACAATGATATTTGTAAATTCACAAACTGCAATACAATGATCAGTTGATACCCATGATTAGTCAAGCAAGAAACAACGTAATCAGAGGTTCAGTATATTTTATATTGTGATTATTTATAAAAATATTATTTTAGTAAATTATAACCATTTTATTTAATTTTTATTAGTGATGGTACCTGATGATAATCTCACAAATGAAAATAGACATTTATCGGAGGACACAATAAGTAGGATTAAATAGCCGATTCAAAAACCTCACCCTCACCATTCTCACCCTCACCCTCACCCTCACCCTCACCCTCACCCACAGCCGCCCGCCGCTGCCGCTACATACGTGACGTACCCCCTCACCCTCACCCTCGCCAACAGCCGCCGCCGCCGCCGCCGCCAAACGATCGCGTACGTGCGCGACATACGTTCTCAGTTATCACATGTTATCATGTATTATCAATAATTTATTTTTATCAGTTATCACACATTATTTTTAATCGCGTACGTGCGCGACATACGTTTTCAGTTATCACATGTTATCATGTATTATCAATAATTTATTTTTATCAGTTATCACACATTATTTTTATCAGTCATCATATATTTAAAAATATAATATTATGGGTTAGAATCGAATCGTGAGGGTAACATTGTATATATATATATTTAAGTACACGCTAAATAATATACATAATCATATGAATATTCTCACAACGTATAGTTCCCTCTTATATACTTGGGGAAATAATATACAAAAATGTACATTAAGCCTTGATACATAGATACGATCTGCTTATTGTCCCCGACCGGCCACCCACTAATAATATTAAAATGCCTATTAGTGAATAACACACACATTAATAACTGATATACTTTTGTGTCTAAAATGCCATATTCTCTCATGTCGTCAGGATGGCGCCGACTCATAATGTATATCCTTAAACCATCACAGATCCATATTCAATTCATCGATAATCACACAATACCTTGCAAAAACTCTACCGTCGCCACCCCCTACGTTTGGCGTCGGGTTGACAATAAGATACTCCTTATTTAATAAACTAAATGACTATATAGAAATTCACACATGTCGCCAAGATGGCGCCGACTCATAATGTATATCCTTAAACCACCTCTCACATTCCAGCAAAATCCATTAATATTGAAAAATGCCCCCCCCCACCTATTATAGAGACTCCTGACTTAAAGAGTCGGTGTCTGTTTAGTCCGTCTGCTGCCCTAAACTGGTGTACACGTAGTTTTCGTTCGCTCCGTCTTTATAAATTTTAGTGTTTTTTAAAGTGTGTGTTTTTATTTTCAAAAATAATTTTTATCATGGCTGGTTCAATTGGAAACATGGCTAAAGTGTACAAGAAGAATTTCACATATGAACCACCAACACCGCCTGCAGAGCTCATCGACTGTGATAATTTCATACTCGACTTCGCTGATCGTAAGTTTTTAAATGTTGGATTTGATCCGGAAGACAAGTTCAATATTGTTATTCATATAATAACACCGTCACGCTATGTAAGCATATACGAGGGTTTTTTAAGACGAACATTCTCGCTGATGGGGAATATACTGTCATTCATATTAGATGTCCCACAAAAAAGTAGAAAACAGATTTTTTTGGAGGATGAATTTACTGTCGTATCGAACATGGTGTATCGAGGAGAAAATGTGCTAGTCGTAGAGTCGAAGAAAAAGGAAGGATGTCGTGTATTGCTCGATCGAAAAAACTTGATGAAATTACAATATATGGAGGAGAGTATTTTCGAAACGTTCGCACGAAAGTCAGCCATCATACGTCCAGTTGTATTAAGGCAATTTGAAATTATTGGAAATTATATAGACCGGGAATTTACCAATGTGCAATCACCACCGAAAACAGTTGAAGAAATGATAATTTTTATTAAAATCCTTAAGACCGATCAAATCATCACGGATATCGACTTAAACTTTGTTAGTCAGCTGAAAATGCGTGCAGCACGAAAATTAGCTGAAGAATGGTCTCAACGATGGAGCGGAGGAATGTCACCAGAGGTAAATATAATCTTAATACTAACTCTATTAAATAGTTATTTAATTTTTATTATTTTTAGTTAATCGTTGACCCCATTTCGCCAATGTCGCCGATGACATCGTCATCGTATTCACCGTCCATGTCCAATCACATAATTATGGCTCCGAAAAAATATTCATCACCGTCCCCTCAATATACCAGTAAGTAGTAACACTACGGAAGAGACGTTCCTCTTCACCCCGGTCGCCTATCAGCAGTTCGCAACGGTCGCGATGTTGTTGACGGCGCGTACGTTCGGCGGCTATATTATTATTACTTTTGTTCGTTGCCGTTCGCAATAGTTAGTTACGACGCCATCTTTAAAGGCTCATCGTTCGGCCAGAATCGCTCCAGTTCATGATTGCGTTCATATTTGCTCAAGTTGTTCTTATCGGTCTCGTGGACCATAATTACACACGTTCGGCAGTTTGTCTATTGTTTGTGTGCAGCTCGCAGCATCAGCGTGAGATACTTTACATCCACGCTATCCAGTTCGGACCAAAACCTCGTGTTTTCACACCTCATATAAAGTCGGATCCATCCAGCTCCAGGTCGCAGTTCGGCATCCAGGTTCCCCTTTTATTTGTATTGAGCAGCTGTCTCGCCCCCCTTTAATATTTTATTTATTTATATAATATTTATATAATATCTTGATTGTGCTATACTTTGTTATGGGACAAGGTATATGTTGAAATATTGTTATTTGTTATAATATATTATCCTGGTATGGGACAGGATATATTTTGTAATTGATATATTTCTATCAGTTCGATAGGTATTTGTTATTATATTGTGTTAGTGAGACTGATCATCTCGACTAATATATCTGTTGTTTTATTAATATAACTTCAATAAAGATTTATTACATTTTATCGTTATAATTCACTTGTACATATAATATTTATATCAGCTCTATTGTACCTGGTCCAGGGTGTGCGAGTTCTAGGTGCCAACCGCTGAGTCAGGAGCTCCTAGTGCGAACAATGAAGAACATAATTCTTTTAACTTTAATTTTAAAAAAGGTGATGATGAATTTAAAAATGTTAATAAATCAACAATATTATTATTGTTTTTTAAATAAAAAGTTGACGATCTATTATTTTTAAATTTTTCAATTTCAACTAAATTATTGCTAGTGATGTTTAATCTATCAATTTTTTTAACCCGATTATATTTTGACATTTTGATGAATTAATACTAAAAATATAAAATTAAAATATATAAAATTACTTATGTATGTACAGTTGATTGAAGAAGATCGTTAGGGTAATTGGATATTAAGTAAACTTGAAATATGTAATCTTCATCAGGTTCCGCATATAAATTTTGATCATCACAAACTGTTGTATATTTTCGACATACAGTACACCTGCGCCTTTCGCTATATGTTTGTAGTTTACTTATATCTTTAAACATAATATGGAACGCATCAAAACATATATTAAAAAGATTTGAACCATAATGCTCCTGATTAAAACGACTTGCACAATCCAGTGAACAGAATATACAATCAATATCTTTAAAATATAATCGTACTTCTCTCAAAACAAAAGACGAATGTCACCGAAGAAAATATTCGTAAACTTGACGCTCACTATATGCAAACGGATATTTTGTAATGTGATGTATTGTAGTAGGATTAAATAGCCGATTCAAAAACCTCACCCTCACCATTCTCACCCTCACCCTCACCCTCACCCTCACCCTCACCCACAGCCGCCCGCCGCTGCCGCTACATACGTGACGTACCCCCTCACCCTCACCCTCGCCAACAGCCGCCGCCGCCGCCGCCGCCAAACGATCGCGTACGTGCGCGACATACGTTCTCAGTTATCACATGTTATCATGTATTATCAATAATTTATTTTTATCAGTTATCACACATTATTTTTAATCGCGTACGTGCGCGACATACGTTTCCAGTTATCACATGTTATCATGTATTATCAATAATTTATTTTTATCAGTTATCACACATTATTTTTATTCGTAAACTTGACGCTCACAGTTTACGAATATTTTCTTCGGTGACATTCGTCTTTTGTTTTGAGAGAAGTACGATTATATTTTAAAGATATTGATTGTATATTCTGTTCACTGGATTGTGCAAGTCGTTTTAATCAGGAGCATTATGGTTCAAATCTTTTTAATATATGTTTTGATGCGTTCCATATTATGTTTAAAGATATAAGTAAACTACAAACATATAGCGAAAGGCGCAGGTGTACTGTATGTCGAAAATATACAACAGTTTGTGATGATCAAAATTTATATGCGGAACCTGATGAAGATTACATATTTCAAGTTTACTTAATATCCAATTACCCTAACGATCTTCTTCAATCAACTGTACATACATAAGTAATTTTATATATTTTAATTTTATATTTTTAGTATTAATTCATCAAAATGTCAAAATATAATCGGGTTAAAAAAATTGATAGATTAAACATCACTAGCAATAATTTAGTTGAAATTGAAAAATTTAAAAATAATAGATCGTCAACTTTTTATTTAAAAAACAATAATAATATTGTTGATTTATTAACATTTTTAAATTCATCATCACCTTTTTTAAAATTAAAGTTAAAAGAATTATGTTCTTCATTGTTCGCACTAGGAGCTCCTGACTCAGCGGTTGGCACCTAGAACTCGCACACCCTGGACCAGGTACAATAGAGCTGATATAAATATTATATGTACAAGTGAATTATAACGATAAAATGTAATAAATCTTTATTGAAGTTATATTAATAAAACAACAGATATATTAGTCGAGATGATCAGTCTCACTAACACAATATAATAACAAATACCTATCGAACTGATAGAAATATATCAATTACAAAATATATCCTGTCCCATACCAGGATAATATATTATAACAAATAACAATATTTCAACATATACCTTGTCCCATAACAAAGTATAGCACAATCAAGATATTATATAAATATTATATAAATAAATAAAATATTAAAGGGGGGCGAGACAGCTGCTCAATACAAATAAAAGGGGAACCTGGATGCCGAACTGCGACCTGGAGCTGGATGGATCCGACTTTATATGAGGTGTGAAAACACGAGGTTTTGGTCCGAACTGGATAGCGTGGATGTAAAGTATCTCACGCTGATGCTGCGAGCTGCACACAAACAATAGACAAACTGCCGAACGTGTGTAATTATGGTCCACGAGACCGATAAGAACAACTTGAGCAAATATGAACGCAATCATGAACTGGAGCGATTCTGGCCGAACGATGAGCCTTTAAAGATGGCGTCGTAACTAACTATTGCGAACGGCAACGAACAAAAGTAATAATAATATAGCCGCCGAACGTACGCGCCGTCAACAACATCGCGACCGTTGCGAACTGCTGATAGGCGACCGGGGTGAAGAGGAACGTCTCTTCCGTAGTGTTACTACTTACTGGTATATTGAGGGGACGGTGATGAATATTTTTTCGGAGCCATAATTATGTGATTGGACATGGACGGTGAATACGATGACGATGTCATCGGCGACATTGGCGAAATGGGGTCAACGATTAACTAAAAATAATAAAAATTAAATAACTATTTAATAGAGTTAGTATTAAGATTATATTTACCTCTGGTGACATTCCTCCGCTCCATCGTTGAGACCATTCTTCAGCTAATTTTCGTGCTGCACGCATTTTCAGCTGACTAACAAAGTTTAAGTCGATATCCGTGATGATTTGATCGGTCTTAAGGATTTTAATAAAAATTATCATTTCTTCAACTGTTTTCGGTGGTGATTGCACATTGGTAAATTCCCGGTCTATATAATTTCCAATAATTTCAAATTGCCTTAATACAACTGGACGTATGATGGCTGACTTTCGTGCGAACGTTTCGAAAATACTCTCCTCCATATATTGTAATTTCATCAAGTTTTTTCGATCGAGCAATACACGACATCCTTCCTTTTTCTTCGACTCTACGACTAGCACATTTTCTCCTCGATACACCATGTTCGATACGACAGTAAATTCATCCTCCAAAAAAATCTGTTTTCTACTTTTTTGTGGGACATCTAATATGAATGACAGTATATTCCCCATCAGCGAGAATGTTCGTCTTAAAAAACCCTCGTATATGCTTACATAGCGTGACGGTGTTATTATATGAATAACAATATTGAACTTGTCTTCCGGATCAAATCCAACATTTAAAAACTTACGATCAGCGAAGTCGAGTATGAAATTATCACAGTCGATGAGCTCTGCAGGCGGTGTTGGTGGTTCATATGTGAAATTCTTCTTGTACACTTTAGCCATGTTTCCAATTGAACCAGCCATGATAAAAATTATTTTTGAAAATAAAAACACACACTTTAAAAAACACTAAAATTTATAAAGACGGAGCGAACGAAAACTACGTGTACACCAGTTTA
The DNA here is from genome assembly GCA_020882235.1 of Schizaphis graminum. Classification (NCBI taxonomy): domain Eukaryota; kingdom Metazoa; phylum Arthropoda; class Insecta; order Hemiptera; family Aphididae; genus Schizaphis; species Schizaphis graminum. Next base: position 18,231,863 of record CM037036.1, read on the forward strand.
GGGCAGCAGACGGACTAAACAGACACCGACTCTTTAAGTCAGGAGTCTCTATAATAGGTGGGGGGGGGCATTTTTCAATATTAATGGATTTTGCTGGAATGTGAGAGGTGGTTTAAGGATATACATTATGAGTCGGCGCCATCTTGGCGACATGTGTGAATTTCTATATAGTCATTTAGTTTATTAAATAAGGAGTATCTTATTGTCAACCCGACGCCAAACGTAGGGGGTGGCGACGGTAGAGTTTTTGCAAGGTATTGTGTGATTATCGATGAATTGAATATGGATCTGTGATGGTTTAAGGATATACATTATGAGTCGGCGCCATCCTGACGACATGAGAGAATATGGCATTTTAGACACAAAAGTATATCAGTTATTAATGTGTGTGTTATTCACTAATAGGCATTTTAATATTATTAGTGGGTGGCCGGTCGGGGACAATAAGCAGATCGTATCTATGTATCAAGGCTTAATGTACATTTTTGTATATTATTTCCCCAAGTATATAAGAGGGAACTATACGTTGTGAGAATATTCATATGATTATGTATATTATTTAGCGTGTACTTAAATATATATATATACAATGTTACCCTCACGATTCGATTCTAACCCATAATATTATATTTTTAAATATATGATGACTGATAAAAATAATGTGTGATAACTGATAAAAATAAATTATTGATAATACATGATAACATGTGATAACTGAAAACGTATGTCGCGCACGTACGCGATTAAAAATAATGTGTGATAACTGATAAAAATAAATTATTGATAATACATGATAACATGTGATAACTGAGAACGTATGTCGCGCACGTACGCGATCGTTTGGCGGCGGCGGCGGCGGCGGCTGTTGGCGAGGGTGAGGGTGAGGGGGTACGTCACGTATGTAGCGGCAGCGGCGGGCGGCTGTGGGTGAGGGTGAGGGTGAGGGTGAGAATGGTGAGGGTGAGGTTTTTGAATCGGCTATTTAATCCTACTACAATACATCACATTACAAAATATCCGTTTGCATATAGTGAGCGTCAAGTTTACGAATATTTTCTTCGGTGACATTCGTCTTTTGTTTTGAGAGAAGTACGATTATATTTTAAAGATATTGATTGTATATTCTGTTCACTGGATTGTGCAAGTCGTTTTAATCAGGAGCATTATGGTTCAAATCTTTTTAATATATGTTTTGATGCGTTCCATATTATGTTTAAAGATATAAGTAAACTACAAACATATAGCGAAAGGCGCAGGTGTACTGTATGTCGAAAATATACAACAGTTTGTGATGATCAAAATTTATATGCGGAACCTGATGAAGATTACATATTTCAAGTTTACTTAATATCCAATTACCCTAACGATCTTCTTCAATCAACTGTACATACATAAGTAATTTTATATATTTTAATTTTATATTTTTAGTATTAATTCATCAAAATGTCAAAATATAATCGGGTTAAAAAAATTGATAGATTAAACATCACTAGCAATAATTTAGTTGAAATTGAAAAATTTAAAAATAATAGATCGTCAACTTTTTATTTAAAAAACAATAATAATATTGTTGATTTATTAACATTTTTAAATTCATCATCACCTTTTTTAAAATTAAAGTTAAAAGAATTATGTTCTTCATTGTTCGCACTAGGAGCTCCTGACTCAGCGGTTGGCACCTAGAACTCGCACACCCTGGACCAGGTACAATAGAGCTGATATAAATATTATATGTACAAGTGAATTATAACGATAAAATGTAATAAATCTTTATTGAAGTTATATTAATAAAACAACAGATATATTAGTCGAGATGATCAGTCTCACTAACACAATATAATAACAAATACCTATCGAACTGATAGAAATATATCAATTACAAAATATATCCTGTCCCATACCAGGATAATATATTATAACAAATAACAATATTTCAACATATACCTTGTCCCATAACAAAGTATAGCACAATCAAGATATTATATAAATATTATATAAATAAATAAAATATTAAAGGGGGGCGAGACAGCTGCTCAATACAAATAAAAGGGGAACCTGGATGCCGAACTGCGACCTGGAGCTGGATGGATCCGACTTTATATGAGGTGTGAAAACACGAGGTTTTGGTCCGAACTGGATAGCGTGGATGTAAAGTATCTCACGCTGATGCTGCGAGCTGCACACAAACAATAGACAAACTGCCGAACGTGTGTAATTATGGTCCACGAGACCGATAAGAACAACTTGAGCAAATATGAACGCAATCATGAACTGGAGCGATTCTGGCCGAACGATGAGCCTTTAAAGATGGCGTCGTAACTAACTATTGCGAACGGCAACGAACAAAAGTAATAATAATATAGCCGCCGAACGTACGCGCCGTTAACAACATCGCGACCGTTGCGAACTGCTGATAGGCGACCGGGGTGAAGAGGAACGTCTCTTCCGTAGTGTTACCAACCTGAGGCAGTGGGACTGGGCAACGCGAACGCAGGTTGACGAAGTCCGAACATTCATCGTCATATAAATTTAATTTATTAGTAGATTTAGTATATGAAAATACGATTAGTGGTGAAATACGAGATGTCTCTTTCAAAACATCAAATGTTACATGTTTTTTAACATCTAATTTATCATTACTTTTAAAAAATAAGTTTGATAAACTGTTAAATGAACAAGAAACATTTACATTGTAGGGGTCATCTTGGAGACAAATTAGTTTAGATGGTTTACAATTAAGAACCAATAAGGTTAATTTACTTGGTGGTTCCTCATTTATAAAATTACCAAAAATAATTTATGATAAAAAAGCTATTATAAACGTAAAAAATTACGATAATAAATGTTTTAAATACGCAATTTTATCAAAATTTAATGAAAAAACAAATAAAAACCATTTTAGTATTAAATATTTTAATTTTTTAGAAAAAAAAAGCGGACTTAATTTTAATTGTATTAATTACCCCCTACACCAATCAATCAAATAAAAAAATTTGAAAAAATTAATAACGTATCCGTTAATGTTTATAGTTGTGTTGATAAAAATCAAATTTACCCTCTTCATGTAAGTGATAAAGAAAAATCGGATCATTTTGATTTGTTTTTTTTCACAAATGTATCAACACATTATTGTTTTATAAATAATTTCTTTTTCTCTAATTATATAATAATCTCTAATTCACAAAGAACAAAACATATTAGCAAAATAATTATTTGTAAACGTTGTTTTTCAACTTTTAGTAATAAACCAAATAAAAATAAACCATGGGGTCAACTTGCCCTTGACAGTCATAAATTAATTTGTCAAAAACATAAGCTTTGTAATCCAGTAATGATAGAAACACATGATGATGAATTTATACAATTTAAAAATTTTAATCGGGCGGACCGAATTCCTATTGTAATTTATGCCGACTTCGAATGTTTTTTAAAACCAATTAATAATATAATATCAAATAAAACTAAAAACACTCATTATCATAAACCCATGAGTTATGGGTTATATGTTAAAATTGATTACAACATTGTCCCGATTGAGATAATAAAAAAATTTGAAATTCCAAGAAAACCAATAATTTATAGAGGTAAAAATGCAGCAAAACATTTTATGGATACTATAATTAACATTTCCACAAAAATCTATTACTTGTATAAGACTAATAAATCGATGACTAAATTATCAAAAAAGGAAGAAACAAATTAAATTAATTCAACAAAATGTGTACATTGTTTAAGGTTATTTAATAGTGAAACCGTAATGAAAGTTAGAGATCACTCACATTTTACAGGCAAATATTTAAGACCATTATGTTTAGAGTGTAATTTTTTGGCACAAAATCCTAAATTTGTTCCAGTATATTTCCATAATTTGTCATATGACGGTCATTTTATAGTATGTACTTTAGGTTGTAACGATAACGACATACGCATTATCCCAAATTCAAGTGAAAAATATATATCATTTAGTAAACAAATTTTAAATAATTTTTATGTAAAATTTGTAGACACTTTTATGTTTTTACCTGAATCACTCTCCAATTTAGCCACTAATTTGGGTGAAGATAAATCAAAGTTTTGCGAAATTACTAATCACTTTACAATAGAAAACATTGATTTAGTTATTCGAAAAGGAGTATTTCCATATGAGTATGTAGACTGTAACTCTAAACTTAAAGATACAACATTACCACCTAGATCCAAATTTTATAGTTCATTAACAGACGATTATATTTCTAAAAAAGATTATATGCATGCATGTAATGTTTGGCAGAAATTTAAAATAAAAACCTTAGGCGAGTATAGTGATTTATATTTATTAACCGATGTTTTAATACTTGCTGATATATTTGAAAATTTTAGGGATATGTGTTTGAAAACTTTTAATTTAGACGCTTCTTGCTATTTAACAGTACCGGGTTTTGCGTTTGACGCGATGCTTTTTTATACGGGTGTAAAACTTGAAAGATTAAAAGAGTATTCCATGCTTCTCATGATTGAGAGCGGAGTGAGGGGTGGGGTATGTCAATCTGTAAGGCGATACGCTAGGGCTAATTTACCAGATGTGGACGGGATTATTTACAACCAGAAAAAACCACACGTTTACTTAATGTATTTTGATTGTGTTAATTTATATGGTAAATCGATGCTTGCAAGTTTACCACTCAAAGATTTTGAATGGTGTTATGATTTTTCACTAGACGTTACTAAAATAGATGATGATTCACCTATAGGTTATATACTGGAAGTGGATGTGGATTACCCTGAAAAATTACATGATGATCATTGCGATTTGCCTTTTTTACCACAGAATAGTTGTCCCCCTAATTCCAAAATTAATAAACTGTTAACAACATTATATAATAAAAAAAATGATGTCGTTCATTATAGGTCATTAAAGCAGGCAATAAATAACGGATTAAAAGTGGTAAAAATTCACAAAATAATTAAGTTTACACAATCTAAATGGTTAGCCCCCTATGTTGAAAAATGTATAAGTATGAGGGTGTTGGCCAATAACAAGTTTGAAAACGAATTTTGGAAATTACTTGTAAATAGTGTTTATGGGAAATGTATGGAGAATCCACGTAAAAGATTAAATATAAAGTTGGTATCAAATGATCAAAAAGCTCACCAACTTATGAGGAAACCTAATTTCGTTGATAGAACAATATATACCAACAACCTTATGTCTTTACATTTTCAAAAAGAAAAAATTAAGTTTGATAAACCAATATACGTAGGATTTTCTATTTTAGATATATCAAAAACATATATTTATAATTTCCATTATAATATAATGAAAAAGAAATATGGTAAGAAAATATCATTGTTATATACAGATACTGATTCATTAATATACCGTATTAAATCAAATAATTTTTTTAACGATTTAAAACTTGATTTATTGGATCACTTTGATACTTCTAATTTTCCAATTAATCACATTTGTTTCAGTAATAAACACAAAAACATCCCTGGATTTTTTAAGGACGAACTAAAAAGTGAAATTATGACACAGTTTGTAACGCTAAGACCCAAATTATATGCATATACAGTGATTGGTGTCGAATACAAAAAAGCAAAAGGTGTTAAAAAATATATTAGGGATAAATATATGACGATTGATCATTATTTAAATATTTTATCTGAGTTCAGTTCTCAAAATTCAGATACACAAAAAGATGAAACTGAACAAATTAGTACATGTTGTGATATTAATCTAATACAATCAACTAAACATCGTGTATATTCCAAAACAGTAAAAAAAATTATATTGAGTGCAAATGATGATAAACGGGTTATATTAAAAGGTGGTATTTGCACACTACCATATGGTCATTATAAATTGAACTAATCATTAATAATTTTATAAATATTATCACATTGTCTACCATGTTTTAATTTTAAGTTCACACATAATTATAAAATAAATAAATAGTAAGTAAATGATAATAAACTGGTCATAATATTAAAAAGTGATATTTACACATCAAAATATAAACATTATAAAATATTTATACAACATAATCATTATCGGAGTCATTTATAACTATTTAAAAAATATAACCAATTTTATTGTAATTGTCATTGATTGAACTTCTTTAGAATACATTATATATTATTAAATAATTGAAATATTGTAATATACCTGTTCCAAGAACATAATGATAAAAATGATAATAATTTGTTTGTTTGTTTGTTTGTTTTTTTTTTTTTTTTTTTATTTATTTATTTTTTATTACATGTAAGACCGTTATTGTTTTTTATATTATGTATATAATAAATATAATAATATAATATTTTATTTTTAATTTTAAAACTATGTGTTGTATTTTAAATCTACTAACTAAATTAGATTTTGAGTCAATATTGTACAAGAGGTAATACATTTAGTTTTAAATCTGTATCCTTATTAATCTGTGTTTGTGGGTAATCATTTATAATAATTATGATTGTAGTACACCGATTATTTCTCAATGTTTAAGACATCATTAGTATGTTCACACAGCACACTGATTACCTGTGTTAACACAGTGAGCTTACACATCTATTATTAACCAATTTTACCCCACACAAATAGTATGTGTACCTACTGTATTTTCTAGAGTGATTTCACATATTTTGTTATGGTTATAAACTCTACAGTATTGTCTAAACAATATTAATTATTTTAACAAATAAAAAATTTAAGAAATTAAAATCGAAAAAAATATATTATTAGATACAGCTACACATTTAGTATTTACTCGTATAAAGTATACACTTTTAAATTCATTTCAACAAGAAAAATGTATAAGCTTAATACAACAGTTGTCAATAATAATCAAATTATTATGATGATCAGTATTAACCTTCTTATTGATCATGATCATCATAAACTAAAAAATGTAACAAAATAAAATTTCTTTGAAAAAGTAAATACATTTATTAAAATAAATACATTTTTAATAATAACATTTGTTACATGTAATTATTTTAATATATCTGTTGATGATATCCATGAGTTTTGACTTGAATCAAAACCTAACCATTTCACTAGCATATTATTTTTATCTTTTTTTATAACACGTTCAATAAGAAAGGTGTTTGGAAAATCGGTTAATTTAATTTCTTGTTCATAAAAACATCCTAAAATTATGTTATCTGATTCATCCTTTAATTGATAAGTTATAGGGTTAGTTTGTAAAATTTTTGAAACTGTAAAAATTTCTGTTGTCCAATTTGGAGTATATCCTTTACTAAATATATGTTTATATTTTGATATTCTTACTTTATCATTTATTTTAAATTTTGGTTTATATATTGTTTTATTTTTCAATTGCATATCTGGTTGAATTTTGTATGCATTGATTCGGGCTTCATGTGGTGTACATTTGATTGTTCTATGTTTTGTATTATTATAATTGTGTATAATTTTTAATATTGTATTATACCAATTCCATGTACCTGTTGCAGTGAAATGTTTATATATATTATTTTTAAGAGTTTGTATTACACGTTCACCAATTGAACATTTTATAACACTGTATGTACTATAATGATTAATTTTATGTTTTTTCATTAAATCTTGAAATTCATTATTGTAAAACTCTGTACCATTATCTGTCTGTAATAATTTTGGTTTGGCTTTTTTTAATATATTTAACATACCTCTTGTACATTCTTTTGCTGTTTTATTTTTCAATGATTCAACCCATACATATTTTGTATATGTATCTATAACAACAAGGATGTATTTAAAACCGTAATTTTGTTTAGAATGAGATTGCATATCTAATAAATCAGCCTGCCAAAGATTATCTTTGAACCCTGTTATAACAGTACGTCTAGGAAATATTTTTCTTGCTGGTCGGTGTAGCTCATTTGCTATATTTTCTAGCATACCCATTATACTATAATATCCAGCTCACGCAATTCTTCTAAAATTGATATAATTTCATTATTTACACCAGTATTACCAGCGCTTTGAGATGATATTAAAAGATTTAATCTACAAACCAACTCGTTTGGATCATCATAATAAACTAATTGTGTTTGTGGTACTACATCTTTATATAGACCTGAACCTTTCTTAATTTGTGGTGATAAACTAAACTTAAATAATTCTTCAGTTGGAGGTTCATTAAATGTAGGAACAACTGGTTCTGGATTAAACTCAAAAGATTCGTTTCGTATAGTTGTATTGTTATGAATCTTCTTTTGTTTAGCGTTGGAGCTAGATATATAGTTATCAAATGGTTTTAGATTTAATCGTAATGGAGTATTTAATTTAGCATTGTTAATTTTGGTTATTTCTGCATTTAACTGGTTTTCCTCAATTTTCATACGTTCATATAATGGTTTAACAACGTTCACCCATTTAAAGTATCTTGATGTCTTTGGTTTCTCATCTGCTTTCAAATGAGCTTTTGTTGTCTTTAAAATATTATAATATGATTCCATATCAGCTATGGTCGTATTTTTTGGTTCTTTCTCACATAATAATGACCAAAGACCCACAGTCCATGGATAGTATTGATCGAGTATATTTAAGTTACCATGACTAAAAGTTACAGGAAAATCAGATATTTTAAGTTTATCAGTAACTTTGTCATAATACATACCGTATGACCTATCATAACCCCGTAGTTGGGGGCGGGTATTAAAAAAATTATTGTATGATGAATTTAAGTTATTATCATCTTCGTCACTTGCATATTGATCTTCTATATTTTTTTGATCAACTGGATAATTATGTGAACTATTAGATTCTGAACGGAGTGATGAATGTATTGATTTTACAATGATGTGTGTTTTTTTTTTATTTTTTTTTTTTTGTGTCTGTCGACAACATTTGGGGCAGTAACAATGCTTCGATTTTTGACTTCAGCCCCTCTTTGAAAAGGAAATCGGATCTAGTTGGTACTATGGGGGGGTCAAAAGTTAAAAATTTTCAATATTTTTTAAATGAGTCGGGAAAAACCTTAAAAAAATGACGGAAAAAACGGGATTTTTTACGCACATCCAGTTTTCGTCAAAATCAAATTTTTATTTTGCTATAACTCAAAAACTACTTGATGTAAATACTTGAAATTTTCACAAAATGTTTATATTAGCGTTCTCACACAGTTCAATTTTTAAAGAATTTTGACTTTTTTTAAGCTATTTATAGGCAATTGAAATTTTTAATTTTTTTTAGTATTTTTTTTTTTAATAACGATAAAAATTTTTTGGCCGACCAGAAAATCTTGAAAATTTAACACAAGGTTTCTTATAAGTTGCTCTTAAAGTGATAAAAAAAAATCCGAAATCGTTTGTCACAATTTTTTTTTATAAGTGCTTAAAGTTCGAATTTATACGAAATATGTCAAAATTGCGAAAATTTGCAAGTAATTTTGTGGTTGAAAAATCGTAAAATTTTTTTCTTTTATAACTAAGTTTTGAAAATTTGGTACAAGGTTCTCCATACATTTTTCTTCAATTATCTGTAAAAAAAACTCTACCGGATTCAGACAAAAATTTTTTATGAGTGTTTGAAATTTAAATTTTTACAAAACCGCATTAAATAACGGTTTAGCCTCAAACGATTTTTGATATTTGTTGTTATTCAAACAGTATAAGTCGTAAATACTTGAAAATTTTACCAGTTATTTAGATTGCCATTTTCTTTACGTGATTTGATTTTCAAAACATTTTGACTTTTTTTGAGCCATTTATAGAAAATTGAAATTTACAATTATTTTTTATTTTTTTTTTATAAATGTTGATAAAAAAAATTTTGTTGGGACAAATTACTTGAAAATTTAATTGAAGGGTCCACATAACTTGTTCTAACTCTCATTCAAAAATTATAAAAATACATAGGCACAATTTTTTTTTATTAGCATTTGAAGTTCAAATATTGACAAAAATTCGTCAAAATCATGAATATTTTTCACTATTTGGTAGTTAAAAATTTATATTTATTTTACTGTCAAAAGCTAAGAATTGAAAATTTAATACTATGCTGTCCATAAGTTAAGCTTAGAACAATTATAAAAAACTTTGAGGATTGTTCAATTTAAAAAATTTTACGAGTTAAAAATACACGTGTAAAATAACGTTTTACTAATAAATAATTTTCGATTTTTGTTATTTTTAAAAAACTACTAAACGTAAGATCTTGAAACTTTTACTTAAATGTTTGAGTTTGTTTCAAAATAGAATATATGATAATATTTAAGTATAATATATCCCAGACTGACAATTGAAATAATCAATTTTTTTTTATTTTTTTTTTATAAATGTTGATAAAAAAATTTTGCTGGGAAAAATTACTTGAAAATTTAATAGAAGGGTCTACATAAGTTGTTCTAACTACCATTCAAAATTTATAAATATACATAGGCACAACATTTTTTTATAATCGTTTATAAGTGCTAATATTTACGAAAATCGTCAAAATCATGTATATTTGCTAATTATTTTGTAGGTAAAAAATTATAAAAAAATTTTTAATAGGAGTTAACAATTGAAAATGTAATACAAGGTTGTCCATAAGTTCGGCTTAGAATAATTAAAAAAAAAATACGAGAGTAATTATACGAGATTAATTACAAGAGTCAATTAATAAAAAAAAAAATGTTACTAGTGTTTGAAGTATTAATTTTTTTGATAAACGTTTTAAGTGCAAAATTTAACAAAATGTTGTCCATATTATGTTAGTTTGAATAATAATTTAATTGCCGCCTTATTTTCTCTCCGGAACCATGTTAACATAGTTTGATAGCGGGGTGTGATAACACTGATAACGCGAAACTATTTTTATATTCTCATTCGTTACATAGAGTAATATTATATGGTTAATACGTCATACACGTACACCGGTACACCTACATATTACATAATATAATAAAATTATATAATTATTTTTAAATTGTTACTTGTAAGTTGTAGTGAGTACTGAGTAGTGAGTTTCAACTTTTGTTTTTGTTTGAACAATTTAAACGTCATACCTAGTGGATTTCATTGTATTTTGTTAATATGGTTCAATCAAATAAGCAATTGTTTTGTTTAATTTATCAACTTAACAGTTGCATTCGAAACTCAATACGAGTTAGTAATGGTTTCGTCAAGGTATGTTAACATTTTAAACGTAACCGGTTAAGCAATGGTGTTCGTTTGATAATTAAATATCACTAGTAGTCATGTGTGATATAATTTTTTTGTTTCAATGAAATATATATGAACATACATTACATACATTTGTTATATATATTATACATTTCAAACGCCAACCGATGTGAGTATGGGCAAATCTGCAAACTTAACCTCTACTATGTCTAGTCATTTCAATGCAACCATACAATGTCTAAGTATTACTAACTATTTTCGGTAAGTATTTTATAGTTATACATTACAAATCACAATTTATGTTACATATATATATTATATTAGCTATGACTTTTGAATACTGATTTACTTACTTAACATAATTCACCTTTACTTTCAGACCCTACTACCTGTTGCTGATCCTGCCTTCAGTAATGAGGAGGCCGATTTATAAAAGTGTACTTATTTATAGGTATATTCATTATGCAGGCCAACATATCCGCGCAGACTATAACCAGCAAAACTATAGAAGCAACAACTCAATATGTCACAGGTACAGCTACATTATATATATATTTTATACAACGTTTTTTTTTTTTATAAATAACCAAGATGAATGAAGGATGTATAAAAACAAAACTGAAAAATGTTTAGGTTTAGGTATGCACTTTATTTTTATTCAAGTGTTATAAGTGCCATTTCATCCACCTGCATTTTGTCATCTGCCTGTCTTGTGTCCTATAACAATAGTTAATAGTATTTTGAATTTAATTCTATAATATTTAAAGTGACTTTAAAGTGTGTATAGTGAACTTGTTCTGCAGTGCATTGGTGCAGCATTGTAGAGTTTGTGAATGGCAGTTATCCTTTTTTTTTATAAATATTATTTTGGTATTTAGGATTTTTTTTTTTTTTTTGGTTGGGGGGTGGAGAAGTGGGCTGATCATTTGCATATAACGTTACAAAAAAACGTAATGAAAACCACGTGTTTTGCCTGTTTATCTTATAGTATTTAATTAACTAGATAGTTGTTTAGTATTTCTTAACATTTTTGGGGTGGAGGGTGGCTGTAGTTTTCTCAGCCCTTCTCCTAGATATTTCACTGATAAACATATTAAATGATGACATGGTTTACGTTTTCTGGGTCATTTGTCCCCTCCCTCTGTATATTAGTTCATACTATGCCAATGCTGCAGTGTTTTTTATGGGTAATTATTATTCATACATTATATATAGTCATAATGATACATAAGTATTAAACACTTACCCTACTACTCTTCCGCCTACTAATAATTTCTCTTAGGTCCCTGGTTCTTGTCTTCTGAAATAAAAAAAAATAGAAGTTAAAAACACCATAGGTGGAAATCCATTAAAAAAGTATTGGGTGGGGGGTCTACCCAATTGTAATATGTTTGAAAGAACATTTGGGGTAAAGCCCTCTTCCCCTGATTTCCTTCAATGACCATAATCTATTATAATATAATATTTTGCATCACTTGTTATTAGGGTTCTAAAATTGCATGAAATTTATTTTTTAGATTCTGAACGGATTGTTATTAAATATTTCATTTTGATGAAAAATAGTAAAAATGATTAGATTAATTAAAAAATATTTTAAGTATAAAGTAAAAAACTTATAAAGTCATAATAGTTATAATTTATAACAAAATGCACTAGGTGCAATCTAATCACATCCGTTGTACATGTTAGTATTATAATTTTAATTTATAATTATTATATATTATATATTAATAATTAACACATAATAAAAAAAAATTAATAACCATTTAGATTGTAGTGCTTACTTCATGAAACATACCAAAAAATGCATAATTATATAAAAAAATATTTTTCAATATTTCACACTCATCACCCTACTTGTTATATTTAATTAGTACTATGTAGGTACATTGAGTATCGTTATTCAATAATTACCTGTTTTTCTGGCCGCCACCAACATTTGCCACCATGCCTCACATTGCAAATGTTACATGCTGGTCAAACAATAAAATACATTTTCATTATTCCTTAATTCAAATCAAATTAATCATGTGATATATTATACAAACTTTTTTTTTGGTTTTTGTCCGTTTTTTTATTACATTTTCCACTGTGATGTTTTGTACAAACAGTGCACTCTTTAAAAAATAAAATGTAGTTATATAAATTGTGTTTTTGAAATTAATTTCCTACATGAATCACTCAAATATACATACTGGGTTTTTTTGTTACTTTTTTTTTTTTTCTGTTTTTTTTGTGGCCAACTGGTTGCCTTTTTTTTTTATTTCCTCATTATTATCTGAATAAAATAAATTATGCAATTAAAGGTTAAAAACATACTTTGTCATGCTTACTATTTCTGTTGCCTCCGGTACTTTCTTTATTGGGCCCTTCCGTCCCATAATAATAGTAATTATGATTTACAGTTGTCATCTAGATAATATATAAATAACAGTTTTCAATATATAATTACAGAATGTATAATGTAAATTGTTATATTATAAAGAAACACATGATTAGATTTCATAAAAAAAAAAAAAAGATTAAATTTGAATGTAGTCAGTAATAATTAGGTATTTAGATTAAATATTAAATATTGTTCAGTGTTGTATGAGATGATATTATATACCTATAATAGCGTTCACTATTAAAAATAATAATAATAAATTGATTATGCATTGTCCTATTAATATTTTATATTTTGTAATTTTTTTTGCCATTATCGTAACATTTTATACTAAGTAAGTAAAATAATTAATACCTACAATTATATACATAGTCCCATTGAAATTTATTATAAATAATCATTTTAATACATAGATAATAATAATTGTATGACTTTATGTAATGTGAATTATTATAATACAAAAAGACTAAAAATATGTTGAAAATAAAAATATAGGCAATATAGTAAAAAATACTCTTTATAATTATATTGTATTATTTATTATTTATTTTACTATTATTTTTAAATTTTTTTATACAATTTTGAAACATATTTAAATCAGTGGTTTAACCTTTTTGACACTGCGAATTACTTGGAGAACTTTTGATATATCACTGACCACCATACATTGTATACCTTATTTTTTCTCATTGTCAAGAATTAATTTTTTCACATGATTTATAACTTAGATTATGAATGAATAAAATACAGTGAAATTCTTTATAGCTGTCTTATTATAATGTTTATTATTGTTAAGTTTAAGTAAAAGTTTTACATTTATTAGCAATTTAACACAAATTATTTTTATTAAAAAAATGTATATTGTATTATTATTTTTATCAAAAGTAAATTAAAATCATAAAAAAATAAATTAATGTGATTTTTGGGATTGTATTTCCTTTACTAATTAAGATATTAAAGTAATATAAAATTAAAATTAAAATAAAATATTTGTTTAAATTTTGTAGGTATGGTCCGCTGGCCATAGGTTGGTGGGAACCTCTGATTTAAATATAGTATGGTATATGTATAAGACGGGTTTATAACATATTTAGTTACAGAAATTAGCATTTGTATTTTTCAATTTTTTAGGAATTTAAATTATAATGACTTATAAATATTATTTTTAATAAATCCTACTCTATTATTATTTTTTTTTTTTTTTATAACTTCTGCAATTTAATAGGTACCTACTATAATTTATAATATAATTTTAATCCTGAACTGGTTCATAAAACGTCACTCCGATGTAAATTTGTTCATGAATTACTAACGACAGCAAATCTTATGAAACATTTTTTACACATCGTAAAATAAAATATGCATTTAAAGAAATTCTAATATTGTTTGTGTGTTAACATTACTTATCCAGTTAAAAAATAAAATATTAATATAAAGTTACATCAATACCTATTGTACTTACTTTAAATATTTGTGTTGCCGTGTTCTTTTTTTCAGTGTAAAACGTCGAAAAGTAGAACGTCGAATGGTTCAATTATTTTCGTAATTTAACGTGCGTGCCAAAATCGGAAGTTTATCTCTACTGATATATGTCTCAAGTATCCTTGTCAATTTTTTTTTTTTTAATTATCATTATCGTAATTTATTGCCTGTACTCGCTGTATAATTTTAGCCGTTTTCTACCGATGCTGTTCGATGTGGGTCTAAACTCTAAGTCATAGATACTATTCATTGTTATATCTTATGTTTTGGCCTTTTGAAATTTCAACCGTCATATTAAGTAATTGGCGACACGCGCGTCGAAATATCAAAATACATTTCTTTTGGACTTTCGAAATTGTAATCGTTATCTTAGTAATTGCTAACACGCGCAACAAAATATCAAAATACATTTTTTTCTATACCTTCCTTTCTACCTATAGTTATTGGCACCAACTCGCCGATAATATATTTTATTTTAAATTCTGTAAATTCTGATTTAGTGTGTTTTTGGCAATCGATGTGAAAGGGACTTGTTTTCATACACATTTATATATCTAATAAATACATTGTTTTTTTTTTCTGGTAAGTAAATACTTAGTTTATAATTTTAATATACCTAATAGGTACATACTACATAGGTGCAGTGGTATGTTTACGGGAGGTGATCCGAAAGATATATCATGTTCTAGATCCATACTTTGATTTTGAATGAAATTTATTTTATATTTATTTATTATTATTTTGTATATTGTCCGGGCCACCTTCTTCTGTTTTAATAGTATTATAGCCCATATTAGTGGAGCTTGCTTAAGGGGATTGGAAACGTTGATTTTCTGTCTTTGTCTTACACACGTGGAATATAGGAAAAATAGCTATACGCGCCTGATAAAAATTAAGGTACTTCTAGTTGTTCGATTTAAAATATTTAAAGATGATTGAATTGGTATACAAGTTTACTTTGCATCAGTCGAAGTATATTTTTAATATTTTCAATACGAGTATATATTTAATAATAAAAATTAACAAATTTATTAAATTTAAAATATTTATTCTCATCAAAATATTTATTTTAAACAATAAAACAATCGAAAAAGTACTTCGACCGATGCAAAGTAAACTTGTATACCAATTCAATCATCTTTACATATTTTAAATCGAACAACTAGAAGTACCTTAATTTTCGTCAGGCGCGTATATCTATTTTTCCTATATTCCACGTGTGTAAGACAAAGACAGAAAATCAACGCTTCCAATCCCCTTAATTGTAAATATTACTTTGCGATGGTATTTAAAGCTTGATAATACTACACAAAACTCAAATTATAATTATAATTATAATTATAATTTGGTCTCCATATTTTTTTTTTTTTTTTTTTTTGTTTTTTCAATTTTTTTTTCATCATTAAACCACTCATGTCTCATATTGATTTATTATTTATAGTTTTTCACAAATTATTATAAGTTTATACTTCAATAATTCTCAAATGCTAAACTGAATATCATGCTCAGTAAAACAATTTGTGAATCGATCTTTGTAGAAACGTCACGAGTCATAGGTATATTTTATGAAATTGAGATGTTAATAAAAGCGTATACTATTATTATATTCATATTATGTGTTTCTATGCGTTGAGTGAAAAAACCGTCTTTATAGTTGTATTATTAGTAGGTATATGATCAGTGGCGTACCCAGGATTTTCGAATGGGGGGGGGCTAAACAAAGTAAATAAAAGTTTGACATCTTATCACTAGCTTCAATAAAGTCTAATAGCTGTTAATTGTAATATTTCATTATTATATACTTTTTATAACATATACATAATATATTAGTGATATATTTAAATAGTAGGAAGTAGGGACTGATTTATTATTATTACAAAATGTACTCCATAACACGGCCAATGGGGGGGGGGGCTGAAGCCCCCTAAGCCCCCCCCTGGATACGCCACTGTATATGATATATTTTAATAAGTACTTATTCTTAAATTATAATCCATCTATTGTGCTTATTGTAAATATATTTATACAGATTGTACGCAAATAAAAATAAATATGACAAAAAAAAAAAACTTATTCTTAAATTAATTTTATTTTCAAAAATATTTATATATTATACAGTTTTTATCAATTATCCGAAAGTTTTAAATAATTGACTTATGACGTTTTTTCAATCATCGAGTCGTGTGTAAATAGTATATTATATTAGTACCTACCTATATCAAGAATTTCCTCATTTATGAGAATAATGTTTTTCGTTTATTAAGTTGTGTAGTGTATAGGTATGTACCTACATTGTACATTTTATGAATACAGCAATTAATTAAAATTAATCGCTGAAGAAAAGTCCGGATTCAGTAATTTATAGTCGGACAAAAAGTTAAAGCACATTATTTAGTTTCTGACCAAAAATCCGAAAATACAAAATATTCTATAAAACTAATATTTATTTTTAAAATTTAAAAATGTCTGTACATATACCTAATACGTATTGTATTATTTTTTTTGTATTTTCTTATTCTTATTATTTCGTATAACTAACAAAAATATAACGAAAATCCACTATAGTTAATTACCTATACCTATATTATATTATATATCTCTTAGACCGTATATGATCTAAGTTCTAATAGCTATATATATCGCTATGATATGTGGCTGTATGTCTACATGTTAGCTACCATAAGATTATATAATCTAGTATCTACAAGCGATAATCAATATTACCACGATTATTATATAGATCTATATTCTAGATAAATACATGTATCTAGATACCTATTAAAATAATAATAAATTATATAATTATGAATGAAAATTGAATAGAATAATTTGTATTTTCGGACTTTTTGTTTGTCCGACACTAAAAATGTGTTCGGACTTATCCATAGACTTTTTGACCGATTACCAATTAAAAAGTACTCGTATATTATGAATTTCATGTTGAACAATAATAAATACCTATAATAGGTACATATTTTATTTTAAATTCTGATTTAGCGTGTTTGTAGCTGTCGATGTGAGGTGCTTGTTTTCATCCACTTTCCGACTTCCGTATACCTATCAAACGCATTGTTTTTCTGGTGAGTAACTGCTTAAGTTTATTATAATGTTAGTAGGTGCACATTGGTGTAGTAGCGTATTTACGGGAGGTGATCCTTGAGATTATCATGCCCTAGAGTCATTTAACGTAATTGTAAAAACCCCATTGCATTGGTATTTAAGTATTTAACTCTTGATGATATTGCACAAAACTCAAATTATAATTATAGTTTGTTCGCAACGTTTTTTGGTTGATTTTTACGTCTCATTATAATTAAATTGTATATTTATTATTTGAATCGAATAATGGTTTTAACACGGATGTATCTACGGAAAATAAATATTTTACTGATACCGTAAATTAAGAAGATTCAATTTAAAATTAGTTTCATAAAAATTTGTTGTGTAACAACTAATATGATCATCTATAGTTTTTAATCGAAAATAAATAAGCTAATTTCTTTTTCAAAAGTCGGTAGTTTTATGAATTGATGTTACCCAATTTCAGAGGTAATAATTAGTTGTTAGAAATGAAACTTAGTTACAATAAAATACTGTTGACATAAAAAAAATTCAAAATCTTAAAATTCGTAGGTTAGGTACAGTACATAATTGTATTGTGTATACATGTAATATATTATATCCAGTTAGTCTTAAATTCGTTTATATAATTATGATTTATGTATTGAGAATAATATATAGGTAGTTAAAAAAGATTAAATTTCTATATTCCCGATGTACGCACGCACTATAAATTCCATGTATATTATAAATGCCGATAACGTAAATTTGGGGTTAATTTTTTGGCTCCAAATAATGAATAGTGCAGTAAGAAACAGCAGTGAAATACTTTTTATCAATAAATTACAATATACGAAAATGAAATTTAATTGGAATAGTTGTAAAAGAATTGTAAATAAATATTATATATATATATTATTATAAATAATAATCAATTACAAAATAATTGTAATTGTACATTTATAATTGTTACAATTATAATTGTAATATTATTATATTATCTCTATTGAATTTATTACTCAGTGTTATTAGTGTAATTATGTATTAAAAAAAATTATAATCTTGTTTAACTCTGTATGTATATAATTTCTGTATACTTTGTTATATGGTTTGTCAAAAAATTGTATTAAGCCAAGAGGTAACATTACGTTAAGGCTAACTGGTGAATGCATTTTTTATTTATAATTAAATGTTAAGGATCTAAGTCACTATGTCTCATTGATAATGCTGACTATTACCATTGATTATAAATAAATATAATGTATAATAAGTATAATCAATGCTTTTACATTTAATTGTTTTTATTGTATGTACGGTTTTTGTTTACATTGAACAATTTTGTTTTAGAACGTCAGAAATCTTGCGACAGTTCAAATTTGGGATTTGCTGTTTTTAGTTAAGGTATTTAATTTTTATCGTATTTTTTTTTTTTTGTACATATTTTAACTAACTATGTTTGTTTTTTAGGTTGTCAGAAATAGTTTTTTTTTTTTATTATTTTTTTTTCTCACAGTTTGGGAAGTCTTTTATTTGTTGTTTTATCTGTTTGTAAATTAGATTAGGTTTAATTTTTTTTTTTCAATTTTTACTGTATTTTTTTTTTTTAAAATGGGACGAATATCGAAACGTGCTCTCAAAAACAAAGAAGAAAAGAAACGATCCCGTGAAAACAAAACTTTTCGTGCACGTAAACTTGAAAATGATAAATTGAAAAAACAATTATATCGTGAGTCCCAAGATATCGTTGTTACTAATCAAAGAAAATTGCTTAATTTGAAATGTACAAAAAAACGATTGCAAGACCCAGTTTTACGAAAAGCTAACCAGATCGCTAGTCGTAAGAGCATGTTGAAACGTCTACAAGATCCGGAAATTAAAAAAGCTAACCAGATCGCTAGTCGTAAGAGCATGTTGAAACGTCTACAAGATCCGGAAATTAAAAAAGCTAACCAGATCGCTAGTCGTTAGAGCATGTTGAAACGTCTACAAGATCCGGAAATTAAAAAAGCTAACCGGATCGCTAGTCGTAAGAGCATGTTGAAACGTCTACAAGATCCGGAAATTAAAAAAGCTAACCAGATCGCTAGTCGTAAGAGCATGTTGAAACGTCTACAAGATCCGGAAATTAAAAAAGCTAACCGGATCGCTAGTCGTAAGAGCATGTTGAAACGACTACAAGATCCAGTTGTAAAAAATTCCAACAAGATGGCCAGTGTGAAAAACAGATTGAAACGAATGGAAAATCCAGTTTTCAAAAAAACATATCAAATTCAAAATGTTCGAAACATGAGAAAGCGAAGATTACCATCAGATAGCAGCCTATGTCAAAATGTATCTACTAAAAAGAAAACACCATATTCAATATCGTATAAAAAACGAGAACGGCAAAAATTAAACGAAACCAGGCAGAAGGAAGATGTTTTGATATCTGAATATATTTTGAAAAGGTCCCAAGGTTTATCAGAAAAATGTTATTCGTGTCATAGATTACGTTTCCCATCCAGTGTCAATAAATGCAACTCTGATATCTTCAATCGATTAGGAATGTCAATTCCAAGTGATGCCAAGAATACTGTGACGATATGTACAAGTTGTTATCCGCATATAAAAAAATCCAAAGTTCCTCCGTTGTACATAGGAAATGGTTATGAGTTAAACAGTGTTCCGTCTTCAGTTAGGCAATTAAATCAAATAGAAAAGCAAATGGTTTCCCTTAGATTACCGTTTATGAAAATATTCAAATGTCTTCGCAGTGATGGACAGCTAAAAATCAAAGGTAACGTTATCAATGTTCCAATAGATCTGACTAAGACTACATCTATTTTGCCAAGGCGTGCCGAAAATTTAGCTGCAGTTAAGATGATGAAGGTAAAATTAAAAAGAAAATCGTGCTTTAAACAACATTATCTTTATCAAAATGTCAGACCATCATTAGTAGTATCAGCATTGAATGATTTGATTAAAAAACCTCCATATAAAGATGCTGAAATAGACAAAGATTGGCTGGCGCATGTGTCAGAAACTACAAAAAGTTTGGAAAACGGCTCAGATCATGAAAGTGAAGGAACAGACGATGAAGACACAAATATTGAACCAATCAATCCGGGAACAATGGACACGATGATTGAAAACTGTGATTTTGTTTCTTTTGCACCAGGCGAAGGCATGAAACCGTTATCTATTCTTATTGATGACCATGCAGAGGAAAAAGCTTTTCCTGATTTATTTGGTGGCCATCCACGTACAAATAAATCACCTTTAAAAAATTACTCAAAAGTAGTAAGGTCTGAACTGCTGAATGCAGATCGAAGGTTTGCATCGGACTCATCTAACTTGTTTTTTAAATGCAAAGTATTAGTTCAAAAACTAATTGCAAGCAATGTGCAAATTGTTTTACGAAAAAACAAAAAAGGAAACACAACTGCGAATGACGTAGCAAATCCAGCTGTTCTAAACAAAATGATAGATAACGACCAAGGATACCGAATGTTACACAACGTACAAAATTCACCTTCATATCTTGCAGCGATGAGAAAAAATGTTTTTGCCATGGTGCGTCAAGAAGGTCAACCGACATTATTCTTAACATTTAGCCCTAGTGAATCAACTTGGACTGATTTGTTAAAGATTTTGTATAAACTGCGTTACTCCAAAACGTTGTCTGATGATACTGTCCTAACTTATGCACAAAAATCTGATTTAATTCGACAAGATCCAGTTGTTTGTGCTACTTATTTTGATCATAGGTTTAGAGCACTTTTTAAATTGATCAAGTCCAAAAATGTTATTTTCAAAGAACACAGTGTGAAACATTTCTTTTATCGTGTCGAATATCAACATAGGGGCAGTCCACATGTACACATGCTATTGTGGTTAGAAAATGCACCTGTTTTTGACCCAGCCAAACCTGAAACTTTTGGTGCATGTGTAACACTTATCAACAAATACATTACGTGTATGGTAGACGATGGCAGTCCGGCCCATGAGTATTTGCATAAAAATACTCATAGCCATACACACACATGTTACAGAACTGACAAAGACAAACAAATGAAAAAGTGTCGCTTCAACATACCATATCCGCCAATGAATGAAACCTGTATATTGACTCCGCTAACAGAAGACATAAGTAATCCGATCACAAGAAAAATTCGTACACTACAATATGAAAAACTTCTGCAATACCTCAGGGACTTCAAGGACAGTGATTCATCTTCAGATCCATCATTAGAAGACATTTTACAAAAATTGTCAATTAAAGATGTTAATGAATATAAATCCATTATTCGAACTGTTATCAGACGGCCAACAGTTTTTCTAAAACGTACAATAAAACAACGAATGATTTCTGGATTCAATGAAGAATTATTTCCGTTATGGCAATCTAACATGGATATACAGTTCATATTGGACGTTTATTCTTGTGTTAGATATGTAATCGAGTATATTGGAAAAAGCCAACGTGGAATATCAAAACTAATGAGAGACATTGTCGAAAATCTTAAGTCTTCTACTGATTTATCGGTTAAAGAACAACTGAAAAAGATAGCGTCAACTTTTTCAGGGAGTCAGGAAATTTCTGCACAGGAAGCAGTGTACACTTGTTAAGGTATGAAGCAATGCAATACTTCAACTGAGTATATATTTATAAACACTAGCCATCCTGATAAAAGAACTCGAATGTTGAAACCAATGGCAGTTAGAGGAGAAATGGATCCAAAATCTGATGACATTTTTTTTGACGGTCTCAATGAATACTATTCATGTAGACCACACAGTCTTGAAGATGTAACTATAGTAGAATTTGCCTCAAATTATGAAGTTCGCGGTAAAAAAACCGGCTAACAACAGTTCTGATTCTGACACTGATAATGAACCTGATACCACTTATCCGATTGACTGCACTCTAATCGGAAAACCAAACAAGTATATACATAAACGTAAAATCAGAAAAATTATACGGTATGTTAGGTTTAATGTGGATAAAAATGAACAAGACTTTTACAGAGAAAATATTATGTTATTTTTACCATGGCGCGATGAAAAAACCGATTTGTTAGATATTAACTGTAAACAAGTGTATGAAACAAACATTGATCAAATAAAAAAGTTGTACCAACAGTTTAATAAAGTAGAAGAAACCCAATTAGACGATAATGAAATCCAAATAGAAGGGGAACAAGGCCGTAACAACAATCAGCTTGTAGATGATGAAGATTGGGTACCAGACGATGTACTAATAAACGATGTTGGAGATTATGTTGAAAATACAAATACATCAGATGTAGATTCATCTAAAGATGGTGGTAAGATAATAGTGCACCTCATAGACAATGAACAGTTTAAAGACTTAATCGGATGTCTAAACAACGGTCAACGCCAACTCTTATATCATACAACTAATGTCATAAGAAGTCAATTATGGGGAAAAGGTCATCCTGCGATGAAGGTATTTGTCACTGGACCAGCGGGAGCTGGAAAGTCAATGCTTATACGAGCATTAGCTCAATCTGTAATTAGGATAGCAAATCTTAGACCAGATATAGATGATCTGTCACTTCCTCCCGTATTCCTAAAAGCACCAACAGGTAAAGCTGCATATGGAATAAAAGGATTAACACTTCATTCCGCGTTCAAACTACCATTGAATCAATTTGCCGGATTATTACCAAAGTTAAGTTCAGATATTTCAAATACACTACGTTGTCAGTTTGCCAATGTAAAACTTTTGGTAATTGATGAAATTTCCATGGTTGGCATAAAAACACTGGGATACATTGATCAACGATTGAGGTCTATATTAAGAATAAATAAACCATTCGGTGACATAAATGTAATAGTGTTTGGCGATTTCTTTCAATTAGCACCGGTATTAGCAACACCATTGTACGATAGTTTTGAAGAAATATTGTCTAAATTTCCAAGTGCTGTAGAAATGTTATCGATTAAATCTATTTGGGAAACATTCAAGTTTTATGAGTTGACTGAAATAATACGCCAAAAAGATGACAAACAATTTGCAATAATGTTAACAAAGTTGGCCAGAGGACAGTTGGAGGAAGCTGATGTAAAATATTTCCAAAATCTTATAACCCACCTAGACATTACTTTTCAACCACAAGTAATGCATCTTTGGGCTACTAATAACGAAGTCGACGAAATGAACAGAAGAGTGCTTAACTCTATGAATCAAGTTAGTTTCATATTCGAAGCCATTGATACGTCTGCGAAACGATCGGATATTGAATCTGCCAAGAAACTGCCACGACAAAAGACTATGGGTTTAGCTTTAAGATTAGTTTTAAAAGAAACAGCTAAATACATGGTGATAGCTAACATTTCAACCGAAGACGGCATAGTGAACGGTGCAATCGGAGAACTCATGCAAATAAACAAAGGACAGACTGAAGGAGGTAAAGAAGTTGCAAAAAGGGTTTGGATCAAGTTTGATGAGCCAGATGTGGGGTCACTAACCAGACAGAAGATAAAAGACAAACTTAAACCCGAAGGCAAATACACAGATGATATGTGCAAGTGGACGCCAATTGAAATCCTAAAATTAGAATTTCAACTCGGTAATGCAGAGCACCATAAAGTAACTAGAATGCAATTGCCCTTAGTGGAAGCTTTGGCATTGACGGTTCACAAAAGTCAAGGTGCCACATATCAATCTGTAGCATTTCATATACCCCAAAAATTCTTGAAGTGCAATATGTTATATGTTGGATGTAGTCGAGCAACTTCGGCTCAAGGTTTGCGTATAGACTACTTTCCTGCAAAGCCACCAAAACCTTCTGCAAAAGTCGAACATGAAATGTGCAGACTCAGGACACCAAGTTGTGCTCTTATTCCGCGCTTTTCTAGAATTATGACACACAACATGCCACTCTCCTGCATGTCACACAATATAAGGTCTTTAAAGAAATATGAAGCTCACATTAATGCGGATATCGTTCTTTTACAATCTAAAATAATGTTCTTCCAAGAAACTGGTTCAAAATCAACTGACACATATACCATTAAGAACCATACTGAATGCTGTAGAATAGACAGTATACATGCAAATGGTAAAAGTGGTTCAATTTGTTTTGTTGGAGAATCCATTAGTCATAAAGAAATAACCTGCAGCACAACATTGCTTCAAGATCAAAAGAAAAACACACACTTAGAAGCAATTGAAGTTATCATTGAAAATATTACCTATATTGGGATATATTCATCGCCAAATTTTCCTTTACAGAAGCTTTGTGATTTCATTGAAACGGTAGCTTCCAACAAAAACAATGTTGTCTTCATTGGTGATTTCAATATAAACTTCAACAAACCGCCAAAACAACTAGTTCAAATATTAAAACATTTCAATTACAAAATATTGGTTGACGGTATTACTACAGATCACGGAACAACCATTGACAATGTCATTACAAATGTTGACATTGCAGCTTTGGTGTACGAGTCCCTCATAAGTGATCACAGACCTATTCTAGTTATGGACATAGATACTTTCAAGGAAATAGAAAAATATTCTGAGACTGTTGATGACCAAATTGTACAAGAAGAAGTCAAAAA
The DNA here is from genome assembly GCA_020882235.1 of Schizaphis graminum. Classification (NCBI taxonomy): domain Eukaryota; kingdom Metazoa; phylum Arthropoda; class Insecta; order Hemiptera; family Aphididae; genus Schizaphis; species Schizaphis graminum. The sequence continues at coordinate 18,257,451 of CM037036.1, forward strand.
CAATTTTATTAAACCAAACGTTCCTGCAATCGATGGATTTCCTGTGGAAAAATCTAAAAAATCGATTAAATCAACTAAGGTCCTGAATAATAATAACATGGACGATATTGAGTTTATACAGGTTGATAGTGACACTATTTTGGTTCCAGAAACTAAAACCAAATCAACCAAAATAGTCGATTATAATATCATGATTAATGATATTCAATTTATTAAGGTCAATAGCAATACTCTCAAAGTTCCAGAAAATTACAACATAAGGTCAGATTCATTATTAGAAACAATAAGTGATAATGCAACCGTGTCAAAAAATCCAAAAAAAAATAAAAATATCAAGTATTAAGAATAAAGTTGACACAACATCAAGTAGTATATTTAGTGGCTTTACTAACACTGATGGTGTATCATGTTATGCTAATTCTGTCATACAGGTTCTTTTTAATTGTCAATCTCTTGTAAATGAAATTCGTAATAATCAACTCGGACCAACACTTCAACATAGCCTACACGAATATACAAGTTACAGTGGATCATGTGATACTCGAACAATCAGAGAATATTTGGACAACGAGACAATATTATATACTCTGCAACAGCAACAAGATTGTATAGAATTTTTAGAAGCACTTATGGACCGTAGTAGACCTACATTTGAATCTTTATTTGGATTTCAAGAATTGTATACCATTCGTTGCAATACTTGTAATCATACAACGGCCAACAATGCGCCTACAAGTTTGATTCTACATTTGCAGATTCCACAGAACAGATCACAAACTTTGCAAACATTATTTTCAACAAATCAAAATGTTTGGAATACATTAGATGACTACAGATGCAATAATTGTAATAACATCGGAGGTTCTGAAAATAAACATCAGATAATAGTGGCAAATGAGTATATAGTAATTCAACTAAAACTGTTTACTTCAACATTTGTAAATGGTCAATTTGTTCCCAACAAGATAACAGATCTAAAACTAAGTGGAGTACCCACCTCTATTTTGGAAATTGCTGGAGCACAATACAAAACTCAAGCCGCAATATTACATATGGGAGAAAACACGAGCTCTGGCCATTACATAGCATACCTGAGACAAGGAACTTCCAATTGGGTTTGCGCCAATGACACAACAGTTGCAGAAAAAAGGTGGCCAAACAACAGCAAGGATGTCTATGTTATCATTCTAAAAAGAATGTAAAAATATTTTCCAATTGGTAAAAACAAAACATAACACTACTAATAATAAATTATAAACATAACCTGTATACAATCTGACTGTTATTGGATTCAAAAAGGAACGTGTAAACCGCCAACTATTCATTTACATAATATTATGCATGAGTTGCCAGTCCCAAGCCTGGATAAAAAGTGTGAGGGCGCTGACCTTATAATAATTGTTATTATTTAACATAAGCAGAAACATAGATTTTATTTTTATTTAAATAATATTTAACTATATATTATAATCCTCACTTCTGGTCTTAGATGTATGGTTGTATTCAATCCTCCAAATACAAACTACAATTTAAATTGTGAGGTCTTTTAGATTATCAACATTTATTAGGTATTTGCCTAGGATCCTAATATATTATAACAAATTATACAATATCAGTTCTACAACAAATCATCTTCCAGTGTTAAGTATTTAGATGACAAGCCTGTATAATAAAATGTTATTTTCCATACATAATTAAAATTGCTTAGGACATGTTATTCTGTAATTTTGTGCCTAGTATGTAATTATAATATACAGTGACTAAAAATAAATAAATAAAGATTTTGTTTAAATTTATTTATTCATAATAGCTACTATTTTACATTATACATAACTATGATACAACTTGAATACTAACAATTTATTTTATATATTATAATAATACATATTATACATTAAAGGTAAAAAGTAAATATTTAAAAAGCCACTTATTGTATGTGTGTATACTAATTTATTACATTAAATTTGTTATTTTTTACAGATTCAAAATATTTAATCAATTTAAGGGTTGAATGTATATGAACCTTTCAATGGCCTTCATTTGGTTTAACAGTGCAAACATTTCAATTAGTTGATATCGTTGATGTATTATGAACTATGAATCTTATAAACAATTTGTCATTACTCAATGTACTGTGTGATACAAAAGTCTTACACAATTCTGTATCTATTGATACAAAATAAATGTATAAATCCACTGTTAATTTTATGAAATTTAATAAAATATAAAAAAAAGTCTTATATTTAATGATTTAATTTGATATTAATATTGTAAATAGTCCATAGTAATCTGGTCAAATTTATTTTGAATACCTCTATACTAAAGTCTACCAGTTGAGAGGCAAATAACAATTTGGACTACAATTCACTGAGTATAACATCAGCTGAGCTTGGTTACACTATAATATGCCCATTTGATGATGTAATTCAGCTATTAGTAATATCTAAACAATAAACAAAATACATAATTATAATTTATAAGTAAATATTAAGTAATTTAATGTGATAGGTACTTATAAAACTTACATAATGAAATCTTTAAGAAATGGCACGTCTTGATGTTAATATGTAATTGTTACACAAGGAATCAATACAACGTTGAATCATATTAATTTAAAACAATTACGTTATAATTATGATAACTACATGCAATGTTTTTGGAAAAATTGATTACCTAACCAATAACCATGCCGTATGCAAATGCGTCCTAAATCCTAATTGAAAAATAAAGTAATTGTTTCAAAATAGAATATATAATATTTAAATATACATAACATATTATCCTAGACTGACAAATCATCTCCGTTCAGAATCGTTTTTTTTTTTGATAGTATGTTCAATGGTTCAAGAATTGGTTTAAATGTTTCATGAAAATAATTATTAGAATCTATAACACCACGTTTCATTTCCATTATTTTACGTTTTATATTTTTTTTTGCTTTTATTATATTTTCTAACAAAACTTTATTCATTTTATATTAAAAAATTAAATCTATATAACAGACTTGAATGAATACGACTAATATTGTGTGGTCCGTGACAGTAATACAACTGTATATATACATATATATATGTATATTCATAAATAGTTCTATTACACCTTGAAAATGATTATTTAATTTTTATAAAAGTGTGAAAACCACATCTATATCTTCCCTCACCCATTTCACGGGTTTTATCAATGACTAAAAACCCATAATCATTTTGATTCCAACATAAATGTGAAATTTTTCTGAATTCTAAGAAATTCATATCTGCAGATGAATGATCATTGAATATATGATGTAAATTTGTATCATCTTGTTTAAGTATTATTAAAAAGTTTGAATTATCTCGCACCAACTGTTTTGGTATCTTAGAATATGTTTGTGCCAGATAAAATATTGAGCTAGCACCTGAATGTCTACCCATAGTGAAAAACTCACGGATTGGTGACTGATTATCTAAAATTACATCATCAAAGATGAAAATTGAATTTTTTAGAGTAAGGTTAGGTTTAATTACCTGTTCACCTTTTGAAAAAATAATAAAATTAACACCTTTTATACCATCCATTATTTTTTTTAATAAAACATATTTTTCTTGGTCAGAAGTTTTAGAATATAAATAAATATTTTCAAACCTTAACCCGTTTACGTGGATGATTAGGTTGTACATTATATTTGTTTTACCTGAACCACTAGGACCTACTATAATAGCTCGTATAGTATCTGGTAACAGTGGTCCATGTCTTGATGGTTTTTTCATTGATTGAGTATCTATGTTATCAATATTTAATTTAACATCCTGCTCGATTAATTCCATTTTGTATATAAATACAACGTTAACTATTATAAAATATCAGTTGTGTATAATGCGTTCAACTCGTAAGAGGAGTACAAATAAGACTGGTAAAGGAATATTAAACACCCTTATAAATAAACTTCCATTTGAAGCTCATGTACCAGGTTATCAATTTTGTGGACCAGGTACCAGATTGGAAAAAAGATTATCCCGCGGAGATAAAGGAGTTAATCCCCTAGATGCCGCGTGTAGAGAACACGATATTACATATTCGAAAAATAATAATTTAGATATAAGACATAAAGCTGATCAAATATTAGAAAAAAAGGCTCAGGAGAGAACAACAGCGATAGATAGTTCAAGAAAAGAAAAAACTGTTGCATATGCGGTAATGAACGCTATGAAAGCTAAAAGAAAAATAGGTATGGGTTGTAAATTGAAACGTATTGTAAAAAAATAGAATGGTATATTAGCGGCGAAGAAAAAAAGAAAGCCTAATAAAAAGAATGGTGGTATGAGATTTATTTCAACATCACGTCAGACTGGAGGTGTAATACCTTTGATACCTATTTTTGCTGGATTATCGGCACTCGGTAGTTTAATGTCAGGAGGTGCCAGTGTGTACAATGCAATACAAAATTCGAAAAGAAAAAAAGGTAGTGGTTTAAAGTCAAAGAAAAAAAACTAATGGAAACGCTACCTAACAGACCTCTTACAGACCAAGATATTATAAAATACACAACAAAGTTTAAAATCAATCATTTTCGAGGTGTCTTTTCACGTGATAACTTACCTAAAAAACCACGTTCAATTGAATGTGCTATATTAAACTTGGATATATCTTCAGGTAAAGGAAGTTTAGCGTTTTATAAAAATAGAGATAAAGTTGTGTATTTTGATAGCTAGCTCCACCAATTGAATTACAAAAATATTTAATAGGGAACAAAATTAAATATAACTACACAAATTATCAAAATAATAATACATTTAATTGCGGACACTTATGTCTAAATTTTTTACAATGTATGAATCTGTTACATTAAGTTTAACTGGTAATACGACAACATTATCTGTACATTACTTTCCACCAATTGATGTATATGATGACTCGGAAATTGCTTTGTTAAATTTACAAACATATAATACGTTTCCAAACATAAACGAAACTAATAACCTATTTGAAATACATTTAGAAAATCCTGACCGTTTAATAAATAATAATAAATTTCCAACCTGTTCTATCACACTGAAAAAGGGGTGTTACAGTATTAAGGATATTAAAAATCAAATTTTGACACAAATAGATGACTTTAATAACACTTATTGCGAAAACTTAGAAATAAAATCAACAAAGAAAATAACTTTTGATATCTGGATTGATCAAGTTGATTTTAGAACAACCATGTTAAGTAATGGATCAATACGATTTAATGTAGAAAACAGTATAGGACCTTTATTAGGGTTTGAAAAAAGAAATTATGAACCACGCATGCAATACATTGATGGTCATCGATCACAGAAAGTGTCAAATTTAAACATTGTTAATTCAATAAAAGTAATGTGTAATATAGCTCAAGGTTCATTCAATAACCATATGTCAAGTCATTCAATTTACGAGTTTTCCACAAATGAGAAAATAGGGTCGAAGCTGATTCAAACACCATCTAACCTAATATATTACAAATTAAATAAAACAAATATCGATTCAATAACTATACAATTAGTTGATCAAGATAATAATCTGATAAACAATTTAGGTGAGAAATTAATAATCGATCTACATATTAAACGTTTTGGATCTTGAGATGGGATTAAAATTCAATATAAGACCATTACAACAGATAACACCAACTAGTTGCAAAACCAAAGTGACAACGACAACATCGAATAAAGTTAAAAAATTAACTATTGAAAATAAAAAAATTTTACAGGCTTTAGGATATACGATTAAGCAGAATGCCTGAGAGTGATATTTTAGATATTAGTTCACAGTATGAAATAGATTCTAAAATTACTAAAATTGAATTTCATTCATATACTCCGTATACTACATCATATAAAAATAATGATGAAATACGTATATCAATTCAACAAACGGATGTTTATCCATATCTACATGATAGCTTTATATATCTAGAGGGAAAAATATCAGAAGCTGACAAAGTGGTACTTTCTAATAATGGTTTTTCATATCTCTTTGATCAAATACGGTTAGAAATCAATGGTATAGAAGTAGATAGTACACGTGTTCTTGGTATCACTAGCTCCTTGAAAGGATACTTATCAGGTACCCCAGTTGACTATTATTGTTATGAAAATGCAGGTTGGACTTTTAAAAATGATACAAAGTCTACGAATAATGCTGGTGAATTTAGTGCATGTATTCCGCTAAAATATTGGTTAGGTTTATTTGAAGATTTTAAAAAAATATTAGTTAATTCTAGATTAGAACTAATATTAACACGAACTCATAGTGATTTAAATGCTATAAATGTAAAAAGCGAAGGAAGTGCCACCACAGGTGCAGTCGATTTAAATAAAATAGTGTGGAAGGTACCACATATCACCGTTGACGATGAAGAAAGGTTAAAATTATTTAAACTTGTAGAAAAAGAAAAAAGTTTGTTTATTCCTTTTAGATCATTTGAAACATTTGAGTATCCCGAACTGGGAACCAGTACCAAAGCTGTGTGGAACTTAAAAACTGCTTCAAAATTAGAAAAACCACGATTTATTATAGTGGGTTTACAAAAAGGTCGAAAAAATCAAATATCAAAAGATTGTAGTGTATTTGATAAATGTGACCTAACAAACTTGAAAGTATTTCTCAATTCAATAGCATATCCGTATGATAATTTAAATTTAGATTTTAATAAAAACAATTTTTCAATATTATATGATATGTATACATCATTTCAAGAATCATACTACGAAAAAAGAATACGCAATCCACTGTTGAGTCCTTCAACATTCTTAGAAAATGCTCCTATAATAGTTATCGATACTTCAAAACAGAATGATTCAGGTACGACCTCATCAGTAGATGTACAATTGGAGATTGAGGCATCAAAACCACTTACAGGTGTATCTGCATATTGTTTATTAATTCATGACCGAATTGTTGAATATGTACCTTTTACTAGAGAAGTAAGAAAACTTGTGTAAATTATATACATTAAAAATAATTAATAAAAATTGTAAATTGTAATTGTAATTAAATAATGTAAACTAATAAAAAATAAAAATAGATTATTAACCCAACCAAAATTCTTATTTATTTACCTCATAAAATTATATAATATTAAATGTTTACATGGATAAAATGTACAGTATGTGTGTACACGGTAAAAAACTCGATTTATGTAGAATTCGCCCCTTGCCACCGTGTAAAAACTTCGATAGAACATACAAATTATACCTACTTATATGGCTTTTTGTATTCGATATCCCAATGGATTATGTGTAGAAGAAAGATTTCTAGGGTTCATAAAAGTTTCAGAAAATCAAAACTCTGAATCTCTGACTTCTGCAATATTTTCATTTATTGAATCATGTAATTTAAACTCTGTTCCTATAATTGCTCAATCGTACGACGGGGCTGCGGTTATGTCAGGCAATAAAAATGGGGTTCAATCAAAGGTACGCTCCAAACACCCAGAAGCTATCTATATTCATTGTATGGGCCATAAACTAAATCTTGTAGTTGTCGACACATGCAAAAATATTAAGGTTTGTTTAAAAAATGTAACATATAATATTAAATTTAATGTAACTATAATAGGTACTACCTAGGACCTAGGTATACCATAATTTATATTATTATCAAAATGTATTATATTATTATTTGGATTATAGGATGCAAGAAATGTATTTAATGGTATTGAAGCAGTTTTTGTGCATTTTTCACACCCCTCAAAAAATGCTAAACTTATTGAAGTTCAGGTAAATTTAAAAATTAAAAAGTCAACATTGATGCGTGTGTGTGACACACGTTGGATTTGTCGATTTAAAAATTGTGAGTCAATAATTAATAACTTTGAATGCTTAATTCAAATATTACAAGAAGAAATAGTGATAGTGATAAGAATGTTGCTCAAGCAATAGGTGAGTGTACCTAAACTATTGTATGCTGTATACAGTAAACATTTACAAACTATAGCACCATGCCTGCCTAATACATGAAAATATATAAATTAATAGTTACATTATTTTATACAGGTATCTTAGCTATTCTACAGAAGGGTTCATTTGTTATTTATTTATTTATTTTGTATGAAACTTTACTGTTGATAAATATTTTAAGTAATCAATTACAACAAAAAACTGCAACACTTGGTAATACTGGTGTAACTATTAATGGAGTGATAGAATCGTTTAGAAAAAAACGAAATGCTGCGGAATTCTCTAAGCTTTGGCAGAATATTGCTAACTTTGCTAACAAGAATAAAATTTCATTAGAAGCACCATCTCTATGCAAAGGTTATGATTTAAAAATAATAATTAATATACTAAAGTTTTAATCAACATATTTTGTATTAAAAATACTACTAATAACCGATAATTTTAATTTTTATAGAATCAAAAAGAAAAAGAACACAACCAAATTCTTTAAAAAGTTTTTACTTGACTACAACAACTAGTGCAGCTAGTTTAATTAATGACACTGATAAAAGTTTATCTCCGGAGGAATATTGGTGTATTCATGCTTATTATCAAGTAATTGACAGTGGAAGACAGATTTTCAGAACAAAGTTTGAAATTGGCTACTTCGATTGATAATTTATTCAAATTAAATTATGAAAAAAGCAAATATTTTGTTGATCAATATGAAGTGAGATTTGTTATATAATTACAAATAAGTATTTGATTACTGTTTAATATTCATACATTTTTAATTATGTTTTACAGAGATTGACATGTGTAAATAGAAAGATATTGGAAGCAGAGATGACATTATTACCTGACATTATTAGTACTGACGTGGAGTCTTGAGGTGAAATCGGGAAAAAGGAAGATCGAGCAGGTACACAATTTAAAAAAAAAACTCAGGGTTTTTGATATGAAAGTTGGGTGGCGTTTTATTGTCGCATAAACGAAAAATCGATATATAAAAGAAATTAATAATGACAGAACACTGTCGGTGATGATCACAAATAAAACAGATACAATGTCGTGGTGAAGTCGGCACGGTACGGCGATACGTGGGTTCACGGTAGGACGTACGGTGCGACGGTTAAAAGCTAACTAGTTAGCCTAGGGCCGGTTCGCGGTCGCGTCGGGTCCGACGTTCCGACGCGGTTCGTCGCGCGTCGGTGTCGTCCGTCGTCAACTCGTGGTTGAGATAGAGGTACGCGCGCGGTTATCCGCGCAAATGCCGTTTGAATTCAAACGGCCGTTGCGCGGGACCGCGTCATACTCCCCCCCCCCCCAAACCACAAGTGACGGCGGTTTTCCGTCCGCTTCCGGTGGTTGTGCGTGTGAGGACCAGTGTTTTTTTTTTTTTTTTGTGTGTGTAGACAGTGTCAGGTGCGGGGTGTTCCAGCTGGGTGTAGCGGTCACGTTCCGGACTGTCTACTGTTGTTGGGGGGGTGTGGTGTGGTCGGGTTGTGTATTGTCGTACACCGACTCCATGTCCACGTCATCTGGTGGACCAACATCGGTGTCGCGTAGCAGATCCTCCTCCTCTTCCGGTGATATTTCCATATAAACCGGGTTAGAGGCGGCGGAGTCTGCTTGCTCCTCGACCCCGGCTGTTCCGGTTGGTGTTTCCACCTCCGGTGCCTTGGTCTCGGGGACAGCGATGTCGGTCGTTTCCAGTGGCTGTGGGCTGGTTGTCGGTGTGGGGGTGGTTTGTGCCGGTTTTTCCAGGCGGTATTGTTGGGAGGTGGACTGCTCCTCGGCCTTCTTCCTCTCACGGTGTTGCTGGAGCCGTGCCATGTTCCGGCGTTGTCTTGATGTCGGTGGTGCCCTTGCCGCTTCCTGGCTGGTCGTTGCGGGTGTTTGTGTTGGCCTTATCGTCGTTGCCGGTTTGTTTTTATTGTTTGCGGGCGGTGTTATTGTGGTCGACGTTCTTGGGCGTGGGACCGGTGCTGCCATCAGGGGTTGGGGAGGGGGTCGGAGCAGCCGCGCGGACGGTGGCATGGGGGGTGGTCGCGGTGTGCCAGCTGGGTGTGCGCGCCGTCTTGGGCTCCGGGACCTGTCGGTTACCGCGGGTGTTGGACCCACGTTGGTCGCCCTACGGAAGACCGCCGTGCGATCGTCCCACCCGCGGGTGTAGGCTGCCCACAATACCGGGTCCCGGCGCAACTCCGCAGTTGACATCCTGCGTACCCGCGCTGCCGTTGTCGCATGGACGGCTGCCTCCGCGTTTGCAACCTGCAGTAACTGCTGGCTGCGTTCCAGCAGTTCCGCGGCTTGTTGCAGGGGGGTGGTGGATGTTTCACGGTTATCCATGCTGTGTTGTTGTTGAACTGGTTGAACTGCATGCGTTAGTAGTTAGCAAAAAATAAAAAAAACAATTACGGATAATCACTGCTACCGGCCGTTATGTGTTCGTGATGGTGTCGGGGTGTGGGTGTGTCGTTGGTGTCGCGCGTTTTAGACATGACACGTGTATTTTGCGCGGGGGTTGTTGGTCCGTAAGGAACACGCCTTTTCCTACTTGTTGGTGTAGTTTCACTGGTCCCCACCATTTCGGTGCAAAACCAGCGTGGAATTTAGTGTGCGCTTTTGACAGGTGATGCGCTTTATAGTATACGGTGTCACCTGTTTTGTATTTGTTGTGCGTCTGGCCACCTGTTACCGGTGGTATGTCCAGTACGTCTTTCTCGCGCTTTTCCCTATCCACATTTGTTTGGTCGATCGGTTTAGGTGCTGTCCTAGTCAGTGCCCAATCGCCTGGTCGTTTGCCCTCTCTGCCGAGGACGAGTACCGAGGGGGGGTATCCTGTCTGATCATTGCGTCTATTCCTGATCGAAAATAATATGGGGGGTATTTTGGCGTCCCATGTGTTATGGTTACCGTCGGCGAGTAATGCGCGTAGACCTTTTTTTATTTCCTGGTTGCGCCGTTCGACGGGGTTGGCTCTCGGGTGATATACCGGAGTTGTCCAGCCCTCAGCTCCCCAGCGCTCGATCGCGTTGCGCATATCGGTTGATGCGAATTGGGGGCTGTTGTCGCTTAGGCACATACGGGGGTATCCGTAACGCGAAAAGAACTCTCGTTCAAGCGTTTCGGTTATTGTTTTTGTAGTGGGTGTTCCGAGGGGGTATGCCTCGGTCCACCTACTAAACATATCCGTGGCGACCAGTAAATATTGTTTGCCCCTACTTGTGCGCGGGTAGGGGCCCATGAGGTCTATGCTGATTACCTCCCAGGGGTGGCGGGGTGTTCTGACTATCATTGGGTCATTTGCGCGCGCGTTAAGTGGTTTGGTGCACGCTCATATGTGACACGACTTGACGTACAGTCGGATGTCGTTTTTCTGACCTTTCCAGTAAAAGCGTTGTTTTATCGCCCTGTACGTTTCCTTCCAGCCTGGGTGGTTTGCTAGGACGTGATCGTGGTATGTCCAAAACACGTTCTGTATTTTTGTCCGAGGTATAATGACGGGTGTGTGGTCGCGCAAATTTATTCGCAAGAGGCCGTCGGTAAAAACGTATTTTGTTTTTTATTCCGCGGCGTACCTGGTGTTGCGCGCCGGTGTGTCCGGTAGTGTCCCGTTGTTCACTATGTCTCGCGTGTCGGGGTCGTTGGTTTGCCACGTCACGAGCGTACTGTGTGTTATTGGGGGCTCGTTGGTGGTGTTACCCGGGTCCGTAGTGGCGAACAGGTTGTCGGCCAGGGTGCTAGTAGTTGTGACGATTTTAGTGGTGGGTGTTCCTACTAGCCGTTCCTCGAGGTGGTCCTCTTCTACGGGGGGTCCTGGGGCTGGGTTGCGTGACAGCATGTCCGGCGCCTCGTTCTGTACGCCGGGCACGTGTGTAGTTTTGAAGTCCAGGTTGGCGAGTTGTAGCGCCCACCTGGTCAACTTGGAGTTGGTGTTTTTGGCTCGGTGGAGCCAAGTGAGGGCTGAGTTGTCGGTGAATAGGTCAAAGGGGCGGGCTTCTAAGTATGGTCTAAACTTGTCGGTCGCCCAGATTATCGCGAGGCACTCGCGTTCGACCGCGGCGTACCTAGTCTGCGTGTCACTAAACTTTTTGCTCGCGTAGGCGATTATCCGTCTTTCCTCCGGTCTGTCACCCCGTTGGAATAGGACGGCACCAGCTCCTATTTCGCTAGCATCGGTTTGTAGGCAGAACGGTTTTCCGTAATCTGGTGTCGACAGTTTTGGCGAATCGTACAGTGCGTGTTTGATTTTAATAAACGCCGCCTGTTCCGCTTCGTTCCACGACCACTTAGTCCCTTGTTTGAGCCTATCCGTTAGGGGTGCTATGGTGTCCGCGTAGTTGTCAACAAACTGGCTGTACCAGTTGCAGACGCCCAGGAATTTCCGTAGGTCCCTTATTTTGGTGGGTGTGGGGAAATTCATAATGCATTCTAGTTTCTCCGGTTGCTTATCTATGCCATCGGAGGTCACTAGGTGAGATTTCGGTCGATCCGAAACTGCATTTCTCGGTGTTGCATATCAGCCCGTGTCTTTGTAGACGTTCCAAAATGTTGTCTAGATGGCACTGGTGTTCGTCTGTGGTGTTTGAAAACACCACTATGTCGTCTAGGTAGACACGTACGAAATCATCCAGATACCCCCTCAAAACTTCGTTCATAAGTCGTACAAAGGTCATGGGGCTGTTTTTAAGGCCGAAGGGGAGGACTCGAAATTGGTATAGACCCTGACTCGTCCGGAATGCCGTGTATTTTCGTGCGTTTTGGTTAAGCGGTACTTGCCAGTATCCAGACTTAAGGTCCAAAATGCTGAAAATTTTCGCACCTCGCATTTGACGTATCAAAGTATTGAGGTCCGGCATTGGGTAAGCGTCAGACTCAGTGACATCATTGAGCCGTCTATAGTCGATGCACAATCGGGGTGAGCCGTCTTTCTTTTTTGCTAAGACGACGGGTGCTGCCCACGGGGATGTGCTCTGTTCTACGAGCCCCTGTTGTTCCATATCCCGTATCATGGTGTCAATTGTGGCTTGTTTTGCGCGTGGATAGGGATATGTTTGAGCGCTATTGGTGTTTGGTTTTTAAGGAGGATGTCGTGTTCGATTAATCTGGTGCGACCTACCCTACCGCTGAAAACGTCCGGATAGTTGCGAATTACGTCGGTGATTTTCGCGCGTGTGTGAGGGTCACCGTGTATTAACAAATTATCGATGTCTGGTGTGGGGCGGTGAGTGGTAGTCCGGCCCTTCCAGCACGCCTTGTCCTCCTATGTGTACCTAAGTGTATAGTGCTCGTGGTGTAGTCCCAGGTGACTTCGTTGTTTACGAGAAAGTCGTGACCTAGGAGCATGTCGCAGTATAGGTTTTCCAGAATGGCTGCGGTGAAATTGACTGCGAGGTCTCCTATTCTGACTTCGAATGCGGCGGTACCACTTGTTAGTGTGGTGTGTCCGTCCGCCATTCGTACGTGGGTGGGTTGTCCGTTTTGTGGTGTGCCATGTGTGTGTGCAATTTTCGGGCTTACATATGATTTTTGTGCTTGGGAGTCGAGTAGTGCTGTCACGAAGCCTGACCTAAATTCGAGCTCGACCGCGGGGGTCGGAATTTTGTCGGGGCATGTTCGTTTAACACTATTCGACGTCGGGTGTGTGTGGTAGCGAGATAAGTGGTTCTTAACCGCGATTTCGGAGTCCTTGGTGGCGGTTTGCACCGCCATTACCATGGTGTCCGTTTCGATTACCTCTGTGCTACGTTTACATTCCGACGGTGCACGTGTGAATTTCGTAGTGGGGGTCGTGGTGAGTGGTGATGACCTACTACTTGAAGAAATTTCAGGTGTGTGGACGGGTGATATATCTGATGACGCCGAGCGTGTCGATGCGCGTTTGATGGCTATATCCCCGTCGGTAATGTCGAAAATTGGTGGTGTTGGCGTGGGTGTGTGTGTGTGTGTGGTGGAGGCGGCGGTGCGGACAAAAGTTCGCCGACTCACCTGGCGTTTCCCGAACCCGGTGTGTTCGCGGGGCAGTCACTGTTCCAGTGCGGCCCTCCACAGTACCTGCACGGGTCGCGCGGTAGCGGCCTTCCGGCCGCCCGGTCCCGTGGTCGCGGTGTGTGTGGCGGGCGCGGTGTGCGTGACTGTCCGCGTTTGTTGTGTTCCGGTATCGTTAACGGTTGTGGGGGCGGGTCATCTGTTGTGTCCATAATTGCCGCGATTTGGCGGAGGTCCGCGAATGTGTTAAGGCGTTGCAGTCGTATATGCGTACGGTAACCACTGTGCGTTAATCCGACTATCGTGTGTACTAGCTGTGGTTCAGCTAGCACCGGGACTTGCCCGTTGTTGATGCGGCGCGCGAGTTGGTGTTTAATTGTGAAAAACTCCGTTAACGACTGCGTTTGTGATTGGCGGACGGACACTATGTCTGTCTGCAGCCGGGACTGTATATCCATGTTGTTGAACTTTTGTAAAAAGTCCGCACGGAACTCGTCCCAGGTGTGGTCCAGTATTCTGACGGTATTCCACCAGGTACTGGCTGCACCCTTTAGCTGGGGCTCGATAATGTTTGTCCAGCCCGCCCTATCTATATGCGTTTTATACAAAGTCGATTCGGCCTTATGTATAAAACGTACCGGGTCCTCGGGTGTTGTTCCGTGGAACTCCGGCAACGAGTATCTCACTGTGCGTACTTCGTCGTACGGTATCAGTGTAGATTGCGTCATATAGTTGTGTGTGTGGGTGGTGGTGTGAGGTGTGGAATACGACGCGTTATCAAAGGTCACGTTGCGGTCGGTGCGGTGGTTGTCCGCGGACGGTGGATCGCGTGCCGCGGGACCTCTCGCTCCGTACTCCGTGTTCGTTGCGTGTGTGTGTGTGTGTGTTGTTGCGCGCTATCGGCCGGCGGCGACTCCGGTGTGCTCCGGTGTTGTTCCGCTGGCGATGCGCGCTAAGGACGAGTCGGTTCGGATACCTCCGGTCGTGGTTCCGGTGTAGGGCGTGACATACCTAACTCTAGGCGACGCATTGTCTCCGCTATCCGGCGTTGGTCTTCGCCAAAACGGGACATGCACTCCTCGAGCATGGTTAGTCGCGACTCCAAGCTGTGCCTGTGCGGCGCGCTTTCCGCCGCTTGCCGCGCTTCTTTTATTATACCGCGGGCCGCTTGTGCGAGGTCCACGGCGTGTTACGCGGTTTGTGTGGGTGTGTGGTGTGTTGCATCTAACGGTCTTAGGATGGGCGTCCTCGGTAGTATAGTGGTAAGTATCCCCCCCTGTCACGCGGGAGACCGGGGTTCGATTCCCCGCCGGGGAGCCAATAGACGTGGAGTCTTGAGGTGAAATCGGGAAAAAGGAAGATCGAGCAGGTGACACAATTTAAAAAAAAACTCAGGGTTTTTGATATGAAAGTTGGGTGGCGTTTTATTGTCGCATAAACGAAAAATCGATATATAAAAGAAATTAATAATGACAGAACACTGTCGGTGATGATCACAAATAAAACAGATACAATGTCGTGGTGAAGTCGGCACGGTACGGCGATACGTGGGTTCACGGTAGGACGTACGGTGCGACGGTTAAAAGCTAACTAGTTAGCCTAGGGCCGGTTCGCGGTCGCGTCGGGTCCGACGTTCCGACGCGGTTCGTCGCGCGTCGGTGTCGTCCGTCGTCAACTCGTGGTTGAGATAGAGGTACGCGCGCGGTTATCCGCGCAAATGCCGTTTGAATTCAAACGGCCGTTGCGCGGGACCGCGTCAGTACTGTAAACCAATCTGTGTATCCAAATCTATATAAACATTTACAACTTGCTATCACAATCCCAGTTAGTTCATCTACATGCGAGCGATCTTTTAGTACAATGAGAAGAGTCAAGACTTGGCTCAGAACCACCATGGCTGAAGATCGTTTTAGTTCTTTAGCTTTATTAAACATTGAAAGGGATTTATCAAACAAAATTTATTCTGAAGTAATTGTCAATAAATTTGCGGAACAAGACCGAAGGATTGTCCTAAAATAAATTATTTTGTATTGTTTTTAGAAATTAAGTTATGTAAAACATTATTAATAAACTATCAAGTTTTTGTTAGTATTTGTATGAAGTTAATTTAATGAATTTTACGCAGTGTGATTTTTTTATGAAAAGGCTCCTCTGTTATATTTTTGAAAATTTATAAAAAATTGTGGGACTTCAATCTCCCCAAAATAATTGAGCTAGTTGCGCCTCTGTTGAAAGGTCCAACAGTCCAACAAGAATTAGTATGCAAGATTTCGAACGCATTATTACGCGCTATCCGCCGATATCACTAAAATGTATAGACAGATTTGGCTTGACGAAGAACATACAAATTATCAAAAAATATTTTGTTGTGAAAATCCAAATCAACCACTTTCAACTTATCGATTAAAAACAGTCACGTACGGCACAACACCGGCATCTTATTTGGCGACAGGTTGCTTAAATAGATTAGCAGATGAAGAATTTAACAATTATCCTGTGGCTTGCGAAGCAATTATAACAGATTTTTGTGTCGACGACTATCTTGGAGGTGCATCTACAAAAGAAACAACATTACAGTTACGAAATGATTTAATAAAGGTAACCCGCAAAGCTGGTTTTGAACTCCGTAAGTGGGTATCTAATGATAACTTCTAAATGACATGCCAAACGAAGATAATACTCAATTGTTGGTATTAAATTTGAAAAATAATGTAACTAAAATCTTAGGATTAATACGGAATACACAAAGCGACACCTACCAATATAATATTCAAACATTAGAAATCGGCGAAATTAAATTAACAAAACGTATTATTCTGCCGAAAATCGCGTCTATATTTGATCCGCTCGGATTAATAGTACCAGTAGTCACATTATACAAGTTATTTATGCAAAAAATATGGCAAATGAAATTAACTTGGGACGATCAACTACCAAAAAATTTAGTAAATAAATGGCAAAATTATATGTCTAATCTTCATTTATTAAATAATTTAAAAATACCACGATGCATTATGGGTTCTGGAAATATACATCGGTTAGAAATACATGGATTCTCGGATGCATCAATCGTGGCGTATGGCGCATGTTTATATTTAAGAACAATAAATGAACGTCAAGAATGCAATGTCCGATTAATATGTGCAAAGTCTCGAGTAGTTCCATTAAAAACAATATCATTGCCTCGATTAGAGTTGTATGGTGCACAATTATTTGCTCGATTATCAAATAAAATTATAATAAAATTAAATATTTAAATAAATGAAAAATATTTTTGGACTGATTCAACGGTCAAACTCTCTTGGATTAAATCGTCATCAGCGAAATGGAAAACATTTGTAGCTCACCGGGTCGGGGAGATCCAAAGTCTTACTTCCACCTCAGAATGGTATCACGTTCGTACTAAAGATAATCCCGCAGATATAATATCGCGAGGTTGTACACCAAATAATATAAGCCAGTGGTTTTCAAACTGGGTGCCGCGGCACACTGGTGTGCCGCGGCACACTGGTGTGCCGCGAGTATGCACTAGGTGTGCCGTGGTTTTTCCATAAATTACCGATTGTATTGAATTGCGATATAAGAAAATAAATGCTTTCAATCTCTATGGATTTGATATATATTTATTTATTAATAAATCGACAATTTGTAGGAATAAAGTGATTAAGATAAGTAATCTCAGATAACTATTGAACTATAAAAAGTATAGGTAATCCGTTATATTGTTAGACCTCTGGCAGTATATCCGTCGCAACCGGCCTGGACGTTTACGTCGTATTCGTAGAATAGTTCGTATCGTACGAGTATTTAAAAAAAATACATTTGTGATATACATTTATATATATTTATAATTATTATAATCATGGATAAATTTGTTACTCGTTCTGTTGACAATAATGCGTCAGTAAGTCAACCACCAAAAAAAAAAATAAAATACAATATTCGTCAGTATCACGAAGATTACTTAAAAATGGGATTTTCTTGTACTGGTGATACAAATAATCCTCTTCCATGGTGCGTTGTATGTGGTGAAAAATTGTCAAATGAAGCAATGGTGCCCAGTAAACTTAAACGTCATTTGTTTACTAAACATTCACATTTGATCGACAAAAATATAACATATTTTCAACGTTTATTAAATTCACAAAATAAACAAAGTAAAAATATGACAACAATTGTTAAAATTTCTGATAAATCTCAAGAAGCGAGCTATGTAGTAGCAGAGCTTGTGGCTAAAACAATGAAACCACATACAATATGTGAACAATTAATTTTACCCGCTTGCCGTGAAATTGTAAAAATATTTTTTGGAATAGAAGCTGAACATGAAATATTGAAAATTCCTTTATCTGATAATACAATAAGTAGGCGCATAAACGACATGTCCGAAGATATTGAGCAGCAAGTATTAAATAAGTTACGCGATTCTCGTATGTTTGCGCTGCAAGTAGACGAATCTACAGATATAAGTGGAAAAGCACAGCTTTTAGTTTTTGTACGCATGGTAGTTGATGACGATATTATTGAAAACTTTTTTTGTTGTAAAACATTGCCCGAAACAACGAGAGGTGAAGATGTTTTTAAAGTTTTGGACGATCATTTATTATCAGTAAATTTATCGTGGGACAATTGTATTGGAATATGCACTGATGGCGCACCTTCAATGACTGGCTCAATTAAAGGTTTCATTTCTTTAGTTAAAAAAAAAAATTCAAAAATTATTTTTACCCATTGCTTCCTTCATAGAGAGGCCTTAGTGGCAAAATCCTTAGTAAGTGATTTACAAAATATTCTTGATCAAGTTGTAAAAGTTATAAATTTTATTAAGAGCCGACCTCTTAAATCAAGACTATTCGAAAAAATTTGTGAAGAGATGGATGCAGACTATTCAAGATTGATTTTATACAGTGCAGTAAGATGGCTTTCAAGGGGCAATATTTTATCACGATTTTACAATTTGAGAGAGGAATTACTTGTATTTTTAACTATGGAAGAAACTGAATTCAACTTTCTTGGGGATGAAGAGTGGTGGACAAAGTTATCTTTCTTAACTGATTTGTTTGAGCATCTCAATAAACTAAATTCAAGTATGCAAGGTCGTGATGAAAATATACTAACATCGTCAGACAAAATTATGGCTTTCATCGAAAAATTGAATTTATGGAAAACTAAAATTAATCAAGGTAATTTAATCATGTTTCCACGTACTGCTTTACTAGTTGCGGATGACAACATTTTGTCATTAATAGTCGAGTCCATCACATTGTTAGAAGTAAAAATGAATAAATATTTTCCAAGTATTAATATTAAAAATTATGACTGGGTACGAGACCCTTTTAATGTGTCTATTAGTGACTTGGTTGATTTAAAACTTGTTGAAGAAGAAAATCTCTGTTCAATTAAAAATGATCGAACATTGCAGTTGAAATTCAAAGAGATCACTCTCAATAAATTCTGGATATATGTTTCTAAAGAATATTCAGAGATATCTATAAAAGCACTGACTATTCTTTTGCCGTTCTCAACCTCATATCTTTGTGAACAAGGGTTTTCAGCGCTTGCGAATATAAAAAATAAAAAACGAGAAAAACTAAATTCAGTGGAAGAAGAAATGAGGGTATGTCTATCAACTATTCGTCCACAAATTAAAAATATTTGTAACGCCCATCAGGCACACATTTCTCATTAAATGTACCTATGTATAAACTACACTTTTTTTTGTAAATAAATTTAATAACTAATTATACTTTAATTGTAATATTAATAAATAAATAATAAAAATTTCTAATTAAATGTATATAAAATTATAATTAATTCAAAACAATTTTGTTCATCTAAAAAAATGTCAGTGTGCCGTGAAAATTTTTTGAAGTGTACGGTGTGCCGTGTATAAAAAAAGTTTGAAAACCACTGATATAAGCAATAAATTATGGTGGGAGGGACCCATCTGGTTGAAACTAAATAAAGAAATGTGGCCGAAAGATATTACAAAACACGACGAATCCCAAGAAGTTTTAGAAGTAAATGAGTATACTCAAATATTTAGTGTTCAAGTAGAAAGCCCAATTTTAGAAAAATATTCGTCATTTACAAAATTATTGAGAATTGTTTCGTTATGTTTACGTTTTAAAACGAACACTTTAAAATGCAAAAATCGGATTATAGGACCGATCCAGGCGGACGAGCTCCGAACTACATTGGTTCTATTAATAAAAATAGTTCAAAAAAATAATTGGTCACAAGAAATAAAGGATTCGCAAAAATATAATCAGGTCTCCGAGAAAAGCAAATTAAAATATTTAAAGCCGTTCATAGATGATAATGGCGTAATTAGAGTAGGCGGTCGTTTAAATAACGCCGCATCGATAAGCGTATTTCATCGGCCAACCAATGTTACTACCTGCTAATAGTAATTTAACGACTTTACTATTTCGATATGAACACATAAGATTATTGCATGCGGGTCCAGAGGCGATTTTATAATCATTGAGAGAACAATATTGGCCTATTAATGGTAGAAATATAGCAAGAAAAATTGTTCATCAATGTATTACGTGTTTTCGATTAAAACCAACAATAGTTCAACCATTAATGGGTAATTTACCAAAGGAACGCGTAAATCCGAGTCCCCCTTTTAAAATATGCGGAATTGATTATGGTGGCCCCATTAGTGTAAAATCTAGCTTACAACGCAAATCGCCTATAACCAAAGGTTTTATATAAATATTTGTATGTTTCGCAACGAAAGCAATACATATAGAACTAGCTAGTGACTTATCTATTGAGTGTTTTTTAAATGCATTGAGACGATTTTGTAGTAGGCGCGGCGTATGTTCAGATATTTACTCAGACAATGCTACCAATTTTGTGGGCGCAAATTGTAAATTACACGAACTCAAAAAGCTATTTTTATCGAATACATTAGATCCCGAAATCCAAAAGGGAACGGCAGAACTCGGAATACGTTGGCATTTTATCCCTCCAAGATCCCCACATTTTGGAGGTCTATGGGAGGCGGCCATTAAATCGGTAAAAACTCACTTAAAAACATTATTGGGAAGCGCTATTTTAACTTATGAGGAACTAAACACTGTCAGAGACGTATTTAGAGTTTTGACGCCCCAGGTAACATTTTATAGGCGCCCCTACATACCCCCCCTCTCAAAAAAAAAAAATGTGAAAAAAAAAAATTATTTTAAAAATTTTATTGACAATCTGACTATACATCCAAATAACATAATTTTATAACATAATAACATTATAATTTACGCCTCGATTTTTTCTAACTGAAATCTTGTATAATTTCATCATATTGTATTTGTGTTGTAATTTCTGACTCCATATGAAGTATCGCCAAGTTATTTAGCCGATCATCTGTCATCCTAGACCTTAGATATGTTTTAACTCTCTTTAGAGCACTAAAGCATCTCTCTGATGAACAATTAGATGCTGGACAACATAAAAACATTCTGAGTGCTATGTTGACGTAAGGATATATATTTTGAATGTCATCATCATGTATCATTTTACACATTTCTAAAGCAGTTTTAGGAATATTTTCTTTATTTGACTTTGTTAGTAAATAGCTTCTAAAATTAACACATTCATTTGGAAATGTAACAGGTAAATCGTTAGGATAACACTTCCTCAAATCTCCTTGTTTTCGAACTTCTGTGATACTTAACATTTGAAGCCGAAAAAAAAAAGAAAATTTTTTATTAATCTCTTCATAAGCGCTCATCCTTTTATTCAATTCAAAAATAAGAGAATCCATGATTGATATATATATTTGATTTCTAAATTTGTCTCTTGGAGTTAATTTTGCTTCAGCGTCT
The DNA here is from genome assembly GCA_020882235.1 of Schizaphis graminum. Classification (NCBI taxonomy): domain Eukaryota; kingdom Metazoa; phylum Arthropoda; class Insecta; order Hemiptera; family Aphididae; genus Schizaphis; species Schizaphis graminum. The sequence continues at coordinate 18,279,163 of CM037036.1, forward strand.
CGAGTTTCTCCAAAAGCCAATTTTCTTTTTTTTTTCTACTCGATATGTCTTTATATTCTTTAATTCCACATTTTTCAAATCCTTTTTTCTCATATAAATCAAAATTATTTCTTAATTCTTCAGAGTACTTGATTAAGGAGTTATATAATGATAAAACAGTTTTCAAATCAATTTTTACTTCTTGAAGTTTCTTACTGGTTACATTAAATCGTTCAAGTACATCGCTCCAAACGGAGACCATTATTCCCATTTCCAAACTTGGTAGTTTTCTTAACAAACCTCTGGCTTCGCATCTTGTTTGTAGTTTTTCCGATTTATCATTTTCAAATTCTTCTAGTGCTTTGATTATTTCTTTCCAATTATAAGAAAGGCTAAAACATGCATCATGACGTGCTGACCAACGTGTACCCGATAGCATTTTTATAGTTGCATTGCCCTGTAACTGTTTAGATAAAATTTGCCATCGATATGTGGATGAAGAAAAAAACACATAGAGATTTTGAATTAAATTAAAAAAGTCTTCAGCCAAAAAACAACAATTAGCAGCACATTCTCCAACCAAGTTTAAAGAATGTGCTGAACATGGAACATATACAGCATGAGGGCAAACTTGTTTTATTCGAGCTTGAAGGCCTGTATATTTCCCAGACATATTGGACGCATTGTCATAAGATTGGCCTCGACAATTTTGAATATCCAAATTATTCAATTCAAGAACGTTAAATACTACTTTAGCTAAGTCTTCAGATTTATGTCCAGTATTTGGAAGAAAATGTAAAAATCGCTCTACTGGTTCACCGTTGTCCATAACATATCGAAAAATAAAGGAAAGTTGATCTGTATGAGATACGACTGGTGTCAAATCCACAACAATTGAGAAATATTTAGCTTTTTTAATTTCTTTAATTATTGTTTCACGTACTTTTTGTCCCATAAGGTTAACAAACTCTTCAAAAGTATTAAGTGACAAGTATGACGTACTTCCTTTTCCTTTATTTGCATACTTTTTTATATGACTAGCTAAAAATGGGTCGAATTCTGCAACAAGCTCTAAGCACATGATAAAATTTCCACTGTGAGAATTCCCAAAGTTATCATCACTTCCTCTAAGGGAAAGACCTCTTGAACACAATGATTTTACTACTGCGGTTACTCTGCGCAAAATATCTTTCCAATATTTAACGTCATTTTCTAACTGTAACACAATTTTTTTATCGATTCTTAGATGTAAATCACCTCTTTTTTTCATGGTTAAAACACAGTTCTTGTGAGTTTTTGAATTTTCATGCATAGATAATTTTTCCTCTCCTTTCTTCCAATTACAAAACCCAGTAGTAGAAGCAAAACTAGATTTTCCTTTAAATAATATACAAGGTACACAATACAAACATCCTATACTGTTTGAATATACTAGATATTTTCCTTTTAAAATTTGTCCATTTACAAGTTTTGTTTGAAATAAGCTTGGTGGTAAATGCCTGTAATACGATTTTCTTGTACCTCTCACAATTTTAGAGCATAATCTTTTTGACTTTAAAAAGTTGTTCCCATCAATGTTTTGATTAAAACCGTGTAATGATATATAATCTCGTGTAGTATCATTTATAATCCATAATGCTGGATTATCTCTGAAATATTTCATGAAATTTTAAGACTTTAATTTCTATCATAGGTATTATATCTACATTTTTTATTTAAAATAATAAATAAAATAAACATCAATTACACGAAAATGATAGTCTAATTAAAAAGTTTCAATTTTAATATTCAAATTTTCCCCAATTTTTTTCCCATCATAAAAGATAAAAATTTAAAACATTTCAATAGTATGCATCTTACCCAGGAAGAACATTTGGTTGAGATTTAATATTTTCACTATCTTCTAATGGACCTGACTGTTTTAATTGGTCAGAACAAATATTATCATAATTTGTTGAATCACATTCTTGTAATACATCATTATTTTCAATTCTTTAAAAATAAATTTACAAATAATTAATAGAACAATAAACACAAAAGAGACTGAGGAGTAATAATATGAATTTAGAAAAAGTAAAAATATGAATGATATAATATGTTATATATAGTATATTAGATTGTTATATAGGTAATAAATTTGTGATCATAACTTTTAGGTACCTACAGCAGATACAAAGAAAAATTAAAATTATGTAAAATGTAAATTATATTTTAATTTATATATTATATATATTTTAATATAAAATATATAATGAATATATTATGATGAATTTGTAATGGATGATTAATATTACAAAATGGTAAACATAGAGGTAAGATATTAGATTAGGTATCACATTATATTTATATATTACCTTTCATATTATATAGATAATATATATTACAATCATAGTTAGGTATTCTTTGATCATAATAATAAAATTTTTTTTTTTATTAAGTTAAATAATTTATAATTTTGCTTAGTAAATATAATAATTAATAATATATGTAATGTAATTCACTAAACAAGAGAAACCATAAGAAAAGATAAAAATTAAAAACATTTCAATAGTATGCATCTTACCCGGATCGCGGATAATTCACCGTGCGACTATTCACCGTCAACATTTCACCGTATTTACAATTCACTGCATGTATAATTCACCGCGGTTACAATTCGTCGTGGATAAAATAAAATATTAGCAAATAATAACATAATAGTATAATTTTATTATTGTTCATTTAATTAAAAATTATAAATAAGTTTATGCAAATACATTTACATACTGTCCAAAAAAATAAAATATTAGCAAATAATAACATAATAGTATAATTTTATTATTGTTCATTTAATTAAAAATTATAAATAAGTTTATGCAAATACATTAACATACTGTTCAAAAAAAAATAAAATAACATTATAATAAATGTATTACTATCTACATAAATAATCAAACATTTAACTGAAAATTATGGGCTATGCCTCTTAAGTAATCTTCTGTTATTCTATTATGATAGTCATCACATACATTTTTTAACCTTTCAGCAAAGTCTTTGTATTTTCTTTTAACGCCCATTGAATGCCCGGCTATAAATTGTTCAACATGGATTTTATTTAATGATTCTTCTTTTTTAAACGCTTCAATACACTTCCAAATACTAGGATGAATTACATTTAATGTTGATGAAAAACTATTATGCCAACCTTCTACAGAATTGTTTGTTCTTGGAATGTTTTCTGCTAAATAAGCATAACAGTTCCACAAATTGATCGGGAATAAGGCTGGTTTTCTTTTGTTCCTACGGTCCATTCGACCAATCCACGTGTCTTCGAAATAATTAACTAGTGGAGTTAAAAGTTCTTCATGTGTTGTGTAGTAACTAGTATCCATTAAGTCATTGAAAGCCTGTTCAACATTAGCTACAGGTACAAAACTAAGGGCGGTCATCATTCTTATTTGTAATGCGAATTCTGAATCTTCAGTATATTTTTGTTGAAGTCCAGCTCATTGAACGTGTCTCCAAACAGACTGTGTAAAATGAAAAAAACAACCTCGAATTTTTGTAACTGGAAATGTTTTTGAGATGGCATTCATGGCAGCTTTCTCGAAATCAATCATAATTGTGTCCGGATTCAATTCAGGTTTTATTGATTTCAATGATTCGAATAGGCGACAATATGTAGATTCCATTTTATTTGGTAATAATGCAAACATTGATGGGAAAACATTACTGTACTGTACACCATGTATCTGTACAAATATATAGTAAATTACACATTGAATTAGAAAAAAAATATTGTATAAATACTAATGTTGGGTAGTAACGGAAGTAACGCGTTGCTTTATTTGTAATGTATTAGGTAATTTCATTAGAATTATTATTATAATTATTATTACAAGTACCTAACGAAAATGTAATGGAAATTACTTTTGATAAATAATTACTATAATAATAATAATTAGTATAATATAACGCGTTACAGTTTCGAATTATTTAGTATCTATATTGCAGTATTGCGAATTAAAAAAAAAAAAATTTAATATGCATATGATGGGACACGATACGATTGCGCGTGGTCCTTATCGGTGGTAACTTTTAAGGCGTAATTTCATGCGCAATATTGTACTCCGACGATATAATGCGGGTATATATTATATGTATATTTTTTAATAAAAAAAAAGTAACTAAATTATAACGTTTGATCGGTTATCTATTATTATTTATACCCTTATTAATATACTTGAATTAAAAAAATTATTTAAAACAATTAGGTACCGTATATATTTGAGTAAATAATGAAGGCGATGTCGAAAATGTTCCGTCTGCATACCAATGTTTACAGTTTTCCATAAGACGTAAATTACTTTCGGTCGAAAATAAAAGTATTCGATCTTCTCCTGGACCACTATCGTACAGCAAAAATGGTTGTTCATCGTTCGTCAATTGGTATTTTTGGGGAATCATTAAATCACTTAGTGATTTTGGGTTAGGTGGTGAAGTAGCTTCCTCATTTCTTATCCGCCGAATCATTCGTTTAAGAGAACTTAATTTAGGTAAATGCGCTGTTGCTGAAGTATTCAACTACAAGATTTATCTTATTATATAAAATATAAATGTTGACGCGGACCGTCGATCGCTGCGCTGCCTGTACCTATAAGACCGGCCAATCGAAAAATTAGAATTCTTTTCCCGACCCGTTATCGCCTTTCGTCGTTATCGGCTTATCGCACCGTTTCGGCTTCGTCGTTTTGTTATTACTGTATATATCGTTTTTTCGAAATTTTTCAAAGCTTTTCGACTTTTGAAGCCCTTTTACGCGGATTTAACGGCGTTTTTCGACATCACGGTCGTGTTATTCGCGTCCGCCGTTTCGTTTTACTTCCGGTAGTGTGCCCGTTTTTTACGTATTTGTATTTTTCGAGTTTAATCATTCCTATACTTTCAGGTTGAATACAAAACTTATTGACATAAAAGTCAATTGATAAATCATCTTTGAAAACTATTTGTTTTTCAATCACTAGTTGTTTCTTATTTTCTTCGATGTTGAAGTTATTAATTAAGGGTTTGTATAAAATTATAGTGGTTTCATTTTTGTATAAATTCCATCCTACTGGTAATGTCATACTCTCAATTACATTATATTTAAAGTTTGAGAAATAGTCATACTCCTAGAATAACAAAATTATTTATCCTCACAAAACATATTTTCTAAATAAATTAAAATGTTTACTTTAAAACAGTTTAAACGTAATCGTTTACTCAGACATATTTTGTTATTATCTAGTTCTGTAGCTAGTTCTTGTGAATTAATCTGTCGATCTTGTATAACCTTTCATTTACAGCATAAAAATTGGAAAATTAACATTTGTTTAATTGTTTCATAATAATTAAGCATAGAAATATATTAGTTGTATAAAATATTTTAAATGATACCTCTTGTCTGAATAATTCCCTCCTAAATATTTCTGTGTGGCATTGTAAATTAGATACTTTATTAATATTTTGAGCACTTTGAGAAATAAGATTCTCATGTACAAATACTGTAGGTATTGCCCCTTTATTTAAGCCAGGTTTCACCCTTTGACCAATAAACTGTATATAATTTAAATAGAAAAGTTACAAAACTAAATATATCTACTTAATGTTGGTCTACCATCTACGATACTCACACTGCTGCAGATATCACTTGGCACAGAGTATGATGTTAAAAAATCATCACTAGTGAAATGTTCTGAGCAAACATATTTTAAAGGTGTTTTTTGATTAATCACCTTACTTACAGCAGTATTCCAAACTAATTTTAAATCATTTGGTACTTTATGTAAAGATGTTTTTGGATTTTTTTTTCTGCTAGTACATCCAACCACAGAACATACACGCATTTTGTAATTAAAATGTATAATATATTCAATTTAAAATACTAAATAAAAAAATAGTTCTCAAATTATTAACTAAAATTTAAATTTTAGCAAATTATCATAACTAGGGCACTATAGAACTTGTTATAATATGTTATATGTTCTATAGAGCCTTACCATAACTAAATAGATCTATTTAGTCATGCAAATTACTATAAATATACATAAATTGAGCGGCAAATTAAAAAAGGAACTTGGTGATTTGGTACATTTAGTTGTATTATAGATGGCGCTTGAGATCGATGTGTACGATTAGCTAGACAATTGTGGACCCATCCCCCGCACTCCGCCGATCATGACGTTTCCAGTCCTGTATATCTTAGTTCGTGGTACAGTACAGTATTATTATTACAGTATTATTGTACTTTTATGGACAGTGTATTATGATATATCAATCAATATAAGTGATTTAAAACTACAGAGGTCAATTGTTTTATTTGAGTTGGTAATATTTATATATATATACAACTCAAGATAATTACATCTGATCAAATGTATATATATTGACCGTACAAACAACTACTGCAGGTTAAATTAAAAACATACTGAAAATGTTGGACCGTTTTTAGCTAATAGTTTTTTAGGTAAGTTGTTGAGTTAAGATAAGTAGTTGCCCAAGTAACAAAAAAATATTTATTAAATGTTTTAAAAAATGATAGAAAAAGGTTTATTAGTTATTTTTTAAACGTTAATAAAATGTTTGAATGGCCAGTTTTCCATTGAAAATAAAATGTTAAAACATTATTTTAAAAATATGAAATAAATGTTTATTAAAAATATTTTTTAAATATTTTCAAATTATTTAAAAAATATTTAAAAATTTTCTTATAAATCATTTTAAAAATATTTAAAAATATTCTTATAAATCATTTAAAAATATTTTTTATACCAATATTATATAAAATTTTTTTTTTAATTATTATATATATTAAATGTTTTTAATAAATATCAGTGAAGTAATAAAAGTACTTATATTTGTACATATTATATAATTGTGTGTTTATTGTTTATATTTATAAATAATAAGAAAAAAAGTCATAATATGAACATATCCATTGTTCCTTTATTAAAGTAAATTATAATATTAAAATAACAAATAATAATTCTGGTCCTGTGTGAAAAAAATAATCGAAATTAGTTAGTGCATTTATATGACCGCTTGATTGCAATGTTTTTGACTGTCATCAGAAATTTGCAACTGTGATGGTGACATTTTGTGTTGATTAGCTGTGATGTTTCCAGTGCTATCCTCTTTTTTTTTTTTTAATACGGCTTCAATCCTTTAAAAAAGAATTTTATATACAAATATTAATTACAAAAATTTAAATGATACACCTCATTTTAAAATTATTCAAATTATGATATGTTTGTATTTTGTTTAGATTTAAAATAGAAACAGAAATTTAATACTCAAATACTATTTTGTGGATGTAAAAAAAATTGTTTTGTTGGAAGTATTTATAAAAATTATGGTATAAAAAAGTTTAAAAATACTAAATCAAATAATTTTTAATGACTGATATACTTTTTTTCTTTTTCACAAGAGAATGTCTAAGTGAAACTATATGGTTTTTGAAAGTACAAATTTAATTTCCCTAAATTATTATTCACATTCAGACTATGTTACCAGTAATGGTAGTTCAGTTAATAGTTGGTCGTAGATTGACATTATATCATAATGGTGTAAGGAATCATTTATTTGTGATTAGGCGAGGAATATATATATGTATGTTCATTCAAAATCAATGTAATGCAGTAAAACCTTCCAACTAGCATTTCTTTGTATAAAGTTTTTCATGAATATAGTATTGTATATATGTAATATGTATATAGTGTTATAGACATTTTCTATTATAAGATAGTTTCCGTCTTAGAGTGTGTTCTTTGAAGGAGGTTTTACTGCATATATAATGATAATATAAAAAACTTACTGATAGGGCGCTCTAGCAATAGCAAAATAACAGTACATTTAACACTAATTTCTTTGGGAAACTTCTTGCTGACTGCATCTAATATAATAAATTAGTTAAAATATGTATCTTGTAAAATATATATTTTTTTTTTAAATAAGAAAAATAATTTAGAGGTATGAAACTAGGGGGTAAATTAATACTTAAATCTCATGGAGTTTTAAGTTTTAAAGAAACTTTTATATATTTGAATTATTTTTAAATAAAACTGAAAATGTAAGTGTTAGTATGCCGTTAATAATATTATAATACAATTGATTCAGATTTATAAATTGTTAATGTTTTTTCTAGATGTTTAATTAATAATTAAAAGCAACGAAAAATTAAAAAAAAAAAAAATATTTATAAATAAGAAAAATTAAACATCTTATATACTCGTAAGTATGCTAAACGAAATTAATTTATATTTACCTATAATAACTTTAAAAATGTTCAAAGTATGTAATTTTTTTTTGTTTTTCTGGCCTTTCCAGCTATATTGTGAAGCTAGCTCATAAGAAAATATGGTTTTTAGCATGTTCGTTGTTACTTTTTGTATTGATTTTCCTTCTGAGGCAAATACAAATGAAGTTACCTATAAAATATATGTGTAAAATAATTATAGAGGAAATGTTACATTTTGTAATACATAAAAGATTATTTTTGTTTTTATTATAACTTTAAAAATGATTCAATTTAAGGGTTTAATTGGTCAAAGGAAAATTAATATTTGTATACAATTAATACATTATATGTACTATAGTCTATAATACATGTAATAGTGTATTTAAATAGTGAATAATATATAGTATATAATATATTGTAGATGTAGAATATTAAATATTATACGGCATTTGTGTATATTATACCTAGAAAATTTAATCCTTTTACATTATTTAAAAATATAAAAATGTATTTATTATAATAATTATAATTTCAAATACCTTTATAACATAATGATATAGTAAATATCAATTGTTATAATTATTAGGTTATATGGAGATCATAATATTGATTGAAATTATAACAACAAATAATTTAAAATTTTATTTACATACCAATTTACTAGTGAATGATAAATCTTCAGACACTAATTTTGATTCAATTAACATAAGTTCATCTTCATTTTTTAAAGGGAATGGTGAAAGTATATTTTCATTAGCACTGGAACTGGTTGGCACATGCTCATCGCAATGGCTCGATTTTTTATTCTCAATAAATGAATTTAATTCTTGTTTAATGTAAAATATGTTTGAAGTTATTTTTTTATTTTCAGCTATAATAAAAATAAAATTGTTTAATTGATATGCAATCTAGTTAATTCATGGCCTTTTTAATCCTTACCAGATAATTTACATAATTGATGAGCCATAGCAAGTAGCAGGGTTCCTTGGTCATTAATAATACCATTTTGGAAAGTACAAGAATGTGATTTTTTTGCTAATTTACATTGATAAGCATTTGATGTAGATATATTGCCTAAAAAATATTTTAAGTCATATAAAACAAAAATATTATAACTACGGGAACACTCAAATAATAAAAACATTTTAACATTTGACTTACTTGTAGAACTACATGTTGGAGTAGATACCACTGAAGTTTCATTGTTATACATATCTTGACATGACAATAAAGTTTTACTAGCTGGTGTACAATTAGAAGTGCTTAGAAGAGTGTCATCACTAGTATTATCTATAGAAATAATAATATAAATAAATATACTTTACATAACTCAATATTATGATCATGTCATCTGAGTTAAACTAATTATTGTATTTTATCACCTTTTACGATTGAAGGGAAATCAGGAAATGATACGGATAAGTCGTGTGTTTTTGACTTTTTTTGACTACTTTTTAATGCTTCAAAGTCTTCATCAACAGAACAATCACTATCTAAATTGTCAAATAAACGCTTTGATGACAAACACTTGGTTCTTTTTCCTCGTCCCCGTTGCTCATAATCGGAATGTAAATTTTGGGCATTTTTTGCCAACTTCACCATCATTTTAAGACCAATTTGAAAATCACCTATAATTTATGTATTATATTATATAGGTACATAACTAAAAATCCAGAAAGAAAAAACTTAATCTAATAAAGGTAATTTTTAATTTATTTCAGAATAACTTGAAGTCATTATAATATATTAGGTTCCTACATTGATATATTATATTACATTAAATGGTATATACTCACTTATATTGGTCTCTATAATTTGCATAGTACAATATTCCCAGTCGTCACCACTGTGGTCTGGCATGATTTGCTTCCGAGCTAAGGAATTTATAACATTTTGATTTTAAGTTTTTTGGATACCAGCAGCTTGATTGATCGATTTTCCATGTGTTTGGAATGACATCTGGCACTTTTTCTCCATCATCAATTAAGTGTATCAATATCCACATTTTGAATAAACTAAATAACATTACAGTCATAACAAGGGAAAAGGTTTAAGAAATACCATAAGACAAGGACAATATTAAACTAGCTAAGTTTCAATCTTTACTCAATGACAAAATACAATTTTGTTATTATTTTATTTTATTATTATTATTATATATATATTTTATAATATTTAAAAATATTCATTGATAGTAGTAAATTTTAAATATTATGTAATTAGTAGTATTTATTTATTTAAGTTGTATGAAGTAGTGGAAAAGTGATATAACTTTGTTTGTACTTGAAGAAAACATACTTTGTTATTATTTCAGTAATGGGCCAACATTTGAGAACAGATTGCTTTTGAACTTCAAAAATACCTAAAGAAGAGCTTTTACAAGGTTTTTTGAAGAAATCATTTTTATTTAAAAATGTTCTACCAACAATAACATAACAGTTTAGCTCTGTAGAATAACAAATATTTTCGACTATTATAATATCACCTTTTTTGTACCACAGCAATTATTTGGTGGTAAGATTTTAATAGTAAAATTGGAAAATAGCACTGTAGAGTATTGTAAACCATTGCAGTGAACAAGCAGAGGCCCATTGGAATGAGCATTTTTAAATTTTGGAAATTTGGATATATCGGCGGTGGATGGGAATGCTAAATGGATAGAGAATATCTGACCTAATCGCTTTCCAATCTGTTCAAGGGGTTTATTCTTTCCTTTAATCATTTTTTTAATAGTTTGTAGGTAGTTTTCAAATGGAAAAGCTGAAATTGTATCAAGAGTAATTGAGTCTAAAATGGTACCAAAGTATTCTACATCATCGGTTAAGTGAATAAGACCATGGAAATTGTGTGTAATAAACATTTCGCCATATAAGTTGTTAAAGTTTTGGACAAAATGTCGAAGAAGCTTTCTGGCGTATTCTGTTAAATCTGGTTTCAGGCAACTTTTTGGGTTCAATAAAATTGAAATTGCTACATGTAATGTAAGAAAATTATTATATTTTTCATCACTCAAAACTCCTTTTAAAGCAACTGGTCCTAAGTATAATAAAAAAGAACGATATTCTGTTGCTTTGAATCGCAATAAATATTTTAATTCCCTAGGTTGCCTGACAAACTCCACAGGTAAACTTTTACGATTGTTTTTCATAAAATCTTAAACTCTTTCAATTAGTTGTCGTGATAGTTTATTCGGAAGTTCACCATTGCACCAAATTAAGAGCTTTGTTCTCATTATACCCAAACATACAAGGTGCATAAAATCGAGAATAATTGATTTAACAAAATCAAAATCAGGTATTCTTACCAATGGTGTATCTAATTGCCTAAAATTAACATCTACCCAATTTATAAAATCATTGTTAGTTCTCAATGGACAGTCCAAGTCAGCAAAAGTTCTTCTTCTTTCAATTGTTCTACCATGAACTGTGCATTTAGTGCAAGAATTATAGCCTCCATGTCCTTTAATACCTAATAAATCTTTTTTAGCAGGTGCATCACAACACATACCAATGAGTTTAACAGATATTTTATTTCCTAGCTCAATTATTAAACCATTTGTCATTAAATCAACCAACTCATTAATAAATGGATTAAGAAAATCAAACATATTATTAGGCTTTTGCATACCATAATAAATACCTACAGGAAACACTACATTTTTTAATTGAGGAACATTCATTATTGCTATTAGTATAGGGTACACTTGACCGGCTGAACTTTTGAATAATGGTAATCCATCAACATTGAGTAAAAGTTTAAGGTCCTGTATATTATTAGCTAATGGAATATTAGAAATTAAACGTTTTAACTGCATTTCCAAACCAAAATGAATATAACTACCTGGTTCCACAATACTTTTCTCAAAAACTATATTTGTTTTCAACAGGGTCCTAGCATCAGACGGTAACTTAGATAGGCCTTCAACGTTACTTTTTAGGCCAACTAATAAATCTGAAAGACACACTTCTGTTACATTATGCTTAATAGCCCAATTTTTAAGAAAATGTTTAATGCCAGTAGGAGATTCACTTTCATGGCCGGTTTGAAAATACGGTGCATGGATAGATTCATCACTACTTTTATCACTACTACTACAACTACTATAACTACTACTAATAAAATCATTGTTAATATTTTCAAAATGATCTTGATCATCATTAGGAAAATCATCATTATGAGAAGGATTTGAATTTATATTTATTTGGTCATTTGAAACGAATGGAAAGATTTGGATATTTATATCGGCTGATGGGGAGACTGCAGTTATTTCAACATCTGATGAAGATGCACTATCAGAAAAGTGAGAGCAGCCAGCTTCATCAGCTCGCCTTCGTTTACTTCTGTCAGACAATTCATGAAATTTTCTAGGCATTTGTATTATTTTATGAGACTGAAAAGATGATTTTAAATTATGTATCTAGTAAGTTATTACTGTTTTTTTTAACATTCTACACTTATTTTCAGTTAATTTTGTATTTGCAATTTTAAACTTTTCAATACAATTTTCAAAAATTAGATAATCTACATTTATAAGCAAGGGCGCCCATCAGGGGGTGCAAGGGGGTGACATGTCACCCCCCTAGAAAAATATTAATTTTACTTAAGATGTACATAATATAGGTTTTTTGTCAATCGATTACTCATACGTCGTAACTCGTAATACTGTGCCGATCAATCAGCTACAAATATATATTTAATTTATATGGTATGGAAAAACCAGTTCTTGTCACACTCAAGCATCGTCCGATTTATCATGGTCTTTTTCTTAATATTAAAATTTACTTAGTATCGCTGTTGTTTATGCACAGAATAATATAACAGATAAAGGTTGTGTTGCATTGTTCTATGGTTGTGCTGTTGTGTTATCATATTTGTTAGTGGTTAATGGTTACCATGAATTAAAATATTTTTAATTCGTGGTGGTTACGTACCTACTTAGTGATAATGTAATTATTTTGATGATATTGCTAAAATACCTTTATATTATTTTGTTGAGCATTGAAGTGAGTTATTGAATTTAAATAATTTTCGTTTACAATAACAAATAATTGACAATATTGTTATTTATTAAAATAACTAATTTATAACAATGAATAATAATAACACTGTAAAACAAAAGTTAAGCAAGTATTTATTTAAGGGTTCGTCTTCTTTGGCCACAGTTCAAACTACTAGCAGTGATACAGGCAAGTAAATAAGCAATTCATTTAGTTCATACTTTTGCATTTTAAATTTTTTAATATTTTATGCAAAATGCATTGCCTTAACAATTTAAGTATGCAATAGTTATAGGTTAAAGCAATAAAGCATGTAATATAAACTAATTTAAGAAAAAAATGAAAATTAGTTTATTCATGTTTTCAATATTTTCTATACTTAGTTGCTTTGGAAAATATATTAATCACAAAATTGTATACAAAATAATATTTATATTTTATAGTTTCCTTATTAAGGTTAGTTGTAGTTATTGTTTGTTGAATGCTTTTATGCTTTTGCTTTGATTAATGATTGCTTTAAATAGATATTGATAAAGGCAATGGTGGAATAACTATAAGTTGTGAATCAAATGATGTCAATGATGATATTCTTATGGAAAATCAAATACAGGTTAAAAACATAGTTCAGTCACAGGTTAGTTACCTACAATGTATGATGTAGATTAATTATAATTTAAAAGTTGTTATATTTACATACAATTTATATTTTAAATAGTTAAATTTTAGTAATATTGTTTTAATTCTACAGGAATGTTTAAATTATGTCAATCATATGAATGTTTTTGATCAGTCACCTTCATTACAAAGTATTGCTACAACTGCAACGTCTACTGATACTAGTGAGTAATAATTTTAAAAATGTATCTTTTGAATTTTTTTTATTTATAAATCGTTAATTTCTATACATGAGCATTATTGTTCAATACTCTATATAAGTACTTACTTTAATTATAACATTTATTATTAGTTAATAGTAATTGACATTGCAGTTTGTCATTGAGTATTTCCATTTTTCATATATTTTAAGTTCAATTAAATATTTTTTTCAGATTCAAACAGTAATATTCCTGATTTTTTAGACGTAGGAGCATTTATTAATGTTCGACCAATTGCAGATGACTTAAAGTACAAGTTACTGAAATTTCCATTCAAGCCAACCAGTTGTTATAATTTCAAAAATGATATGATCCCAGGTGCTAAACGAGGATTCAGTGTTGGATGTCTGGATAAATATGATTGGATGGTTTATTTTCCAACATGTAAAGGAGTTTTATGCAAATTTTGTGTGTTATTTAAGCCTACTCTTAAAAGAGGATTGTATGGAGCATTTATAATTAAACCGTTTGTTAAATTTTATAAAATACATGAAGAAGCAAAAAAACATAGCCAATTGCAATGTCATAAAGATTCAACAGCATCAGCAAAAATGTTTGAGGATACATTAACATTTAAAAAAAAAACTGTGTTGGAACAAATAGATACTGGGTATAACAGAGTTATTGAAAATAACCGAAAAAAGATTATCCCAATTATTAAAACATTAATATACTGTGGAACACATGATATTGCTATAAGAGGTAAATGTTCTGATGAAGGAAATTTTATTGATTTACTGAAGTTTCGAGTAGACTATGGTGATACAATTTTGATGAATCATTTTGAAACATGTACAACTAAAACAAAATATGTGTCCCATAGAATACAGAATGAGATAATAAGTATTTGTGGTGATGTTATTCGCAACGATATAATATCTTGTATCAATGATTCTTATGTATTTTCCTTGTTAGCTGATGAAACTTCTGATATAAGCGGAAAAGAGCAATTGTCAATTGGTATTCGTTATTTCAACATGCAAAGTTTTGAAATTAGAGAAGAATTTCTAGGTTTCACTGAAGTTCAAGACCTAAGTGCTGAAGGTATTGCAAATGCCTTAATTAATATCACTAATAAATATGGATTAAGTTTGTCACAACTTATTGGCCTTGGATTTGACGGATGCTCGACAATGAGTGGTAGAATAAATGGAGTACAAAGTATCATACGACGCAAGTATCCAATGGCATGTTTTTATCATTGTGCTTCACATAAACTTAACCTTGTCATAAATGATCAAAATGCTATCCCAGACATTAGAAACACTTCTAGTACTATTAAGGATATCATACGATTTTTTAGAGAAAGTATTCTACGTCGAAAATTAATTCCAAATGTCCCTTTATTTTGTGAAACTCGCTGGTCAGAAAAATACAAATCAGTCAGACTATTTAGTAAGTATTTTGAGGAGATAAAGACAGTTTTGGATTCATTGGCACTTGATCAAAATGTAAATACAGCCACAAGAAATCGAGCTTTTCAGCTATCATGTGCCACATCAAATATAGGATTTTTAGTCAGCTTAGAATTAATTTCATTTTATTCTGCTATTATGGAACCAGTTGTAACCAAATTACAGGCTGTATCTGTTAATTTACACAAGGTACATTCATATGTTAAAAATGATCTCATTAATGTATTAAAAAATCATAGGGATTCTAGTAGTAACAATTTTCAACAAATATATAACAATATAAAAAATGTTGCAGACAAGTTTAATATTGATATTAATATACCAAGAAGAGCTAATCGTCAAACTCATCGAGCTAATTACAGTGAATGTACTCCATATGACTACTACAGAGTATCTTTATATATCCCATACTTGGACTCAATCATAAATTCATTAGAAGCACGTTTCAGTGAACATAATGAAACGCCATTCAAGTTGGGTGCATTTATTCCATCTGAAATGATCCAAATTGACAAAAAAACATTTAATCTTATACTTGAAGAAGTTCAAAATTATTTTCAAATTGAAAATTTAATACCTTGCGGATCAGCTTGGTACAGTTATTGGGAAAATAAATCAAATAAAATAAATTCAAAAGAGCTGGAAAATATTAATATTTCTCATCTTCTAAAAAACGAATGTGATTTTTTCCCAGAAGTAAAAAAATGTCTTATCATCTTTTTAACAATTCCGCCTACAACATGCACGGTTGAGAGGTCATTCAGCACATTAAGACGTGTAAAAACTTGGACAAGAAACACGGGGCTGGTACAGATTTCCCGATTTTGATAACAGCGAGAAATCACCAAAATCAAAATTCGGGAGATCGGTGTGCCAACCTTAGAAAAATAAATTTCCCGTTTTATAATTAAATTATAATATAATTAAAAAAAAATTTTAACCAAGCCAAACGTTACCAACGTAAAATTGCAAAAATCCTTATTTCAAATAGCTCAAAACCTAACTACTGCTTATCAATTATAACTACAGGTTATCAATACTAATTACTAACTACCATGTTTCTGCATCTAGTAAGACTTCTCTAAAATAAACAATTAAATTAATATAGAATTCACTTAAATATATTGCAGTACTTCCAGGTGAGAGGTGACCGAGAAAACGCGAATGAAAATTGAAAATTTAGAAAAATGAAAATTATCGTTTACGAAGTGTTTTCCGGGGAAACCGTGAGAGATAGGACGAAAGTCGTAAGACATAAAATTGATCCCCATAACTATCTTCATAAGTTGTGTGCATTTGATTTTTCGAAAAACCGTTATTAAGGATTTTTAAACGTCGCACTTGGGTCGAACGATTTTGAAAAACCAAAATCTTGAAATAACGAGTTTTCGGAAAAAATAAAAACTGATTCTGGTGTAGAATTACATGTAGGACATTTTAACTTCTGTGATAAATTGTCGCTGGACCACCAGGTGACCGAGAAAACGCGAATGAAAATTGAAAATTTAGAAAAATTCCTCACAAAGGTAAAGAATTATTTAAAAATTAATTACACATACATTTAATCCTAAGCTAATTTTAAAGAATGATTTGGTTCAACACCATCTAGTGATGTATTTAGTCAATAGTCATAAATATTAAAATTATATTTAATTTACTTACGTTTATGCTTTCCAAAAAACTAGGATTGTTTTGGTTATTTTAATTTTCAATAGTAATAAACTAATAACTGTGTTTGTAGGTCTAGATACTTTTTACCAATTATATATTTATACAATTTACTTTTGAATAATTCTATATGTCACATTTTATTGCTTAAATTATTATTCATTCTTAAATAATCATAAACATTTGTGGGGAATAAAATGCATTTTGAGGGTGCTAAGCCTCCCTAAGTCTCCTCCATGATTGAAATAATAGAAAGTTATTTAATAATAGAAAGTTATTTCTATCATGGTCTCTTGCTTGTTGTTTAAATGAGGGTAACAAAGAACTTGTAATAATATTGTATATTTCTAATAACTAATAAGTATTGACAAAAGATGTGTGGATTTTTCAAGAACAATTATTTGTAATATTTTTTGAATTAAATGCAGTTTCAAAAACATACATACTTATTAAAATCGGTTGTAAATTATATTACAATACATATATTTTATATGTTACTTATTAGTTATTTTTGTTATTAAATACAAGAAAAAAAATATTCAATTATATATTAAATAGTCAAAATATATTAGTCAAGCTATATGAATAGCAAAGAATACAGCTGAAGAATACATTGTTGAGTAGAAGAGATGTGACATGTTTACTTTAGTGAACAGATTTAGTATTTCATACTTCATGATTATACAAAAATATAAATTAAATGACTTAACTAAAGTTTATATATTAATATAAGTCTTAAATTTTTAATTTAGGTTTGAATACAAAATAATTATTTATAGGAATATAAATATCAATTATCCAAAAAAAATCATTATTTCAATTTTTTTTTTATAGATGAAATTTGCATTCCAATAGTGTAAAAGTATAATAAGACAATAAATAAAAACCAACAAACTATGTTTAGTAATAATAGATCACATATTTAATATCTGAACCAGCCACAGAAAATGAATTCCTGCGGAAACATCGAATTCTATCATTTAATGTGGAACGCAGACCTGAAGTAGCAGCTTCCTTAATATTGAATGAGGTATGCACTTTATGTCTATGAGAAAAGAAAAAAATAACAATATAAATAACTTTAAATAAACCTTTCATAAGTAATACATTTTAACACTATAGAACTTACATGATTTGAGTTATGAAGGTTTGAATGTGTTTGTTGTTTGCTTTTACATCTATGAATCGATTACACTTGCATTTGTTAAGTAAAGATTTTGTGGCAGAGATATGAAACAGAATCACCAGTGGAATTCATTTAATACAAAATTCTTCATACCTACTCACTGCAGTAAATATAAACAAAACATTAACAACTAATGTTTAATCCTGTTATTAAATATAATATTTTATGATTGTACATACTTTATTTTGTAACTTATATTGTTACAATCATCAAAATGTTAATCAAATTTGTGTTCTGTGTCTATAGTGAAAGTGAACTTAACATTACCTATTTAATTAAACAGTAACTAGGTAGGTACTTAAAAAAGTTCAAAAATACAAAATTGAAAATATTAAAATAATAAAAAAAATATCAAAATTTAACCTAACCGCAATTATTATTAGTTGTCTGTATTCTAAGTGGTAACTTTATAAACCATGGTTAATAATTCATTATCATAATTTATAATATAATATGATAATTGATAAAGCGAATTTTGTATTGTTTTTTAATTTTTTTATTCTTTTTGAAACCTATCTATTTATTTACTAAAAATTTCGTTACACTGACTATGTAAATGGAATCTCCATAAAATTTCCTATCGATACCTTTAAATTTTACCATTACCCATTCTCCTATGTGGGATTAATCTCATCCACAAACAGATGATCACTACAATTCTCAAGTTCTGAATATAAAACTGATATACTATAATATATTAATATGTAATTTGTAATTCACTACACCTATTGTTCAGCATTAGTAGATTTTGGTACTTTTCATATTACTATTATACATGCACATTAATTATAAGTATTTTCGAGGCCTTTATACCGTTAATTTTAATGATTGAAATTCCAAGTTCATAAATTACCTATATGAACAATTGTTCATATTTAACACTATTATATCCCGTTCCAGTCAAATCTTGTTCGCTTGTTTAATTGTTTGGTAGAGGGTTCTTCTAAAGGAATGAAAATCAAATATCAACGCAGTTTTGGTTGATGAATTTAATTTATTGATTGAGTCAAATACTGAATAGTTATTAAAGCATTACTTAATGAAGGATCATAAAATATAGTGTTGAGTATAACAACTTATTATAGAAATTGACAATTGTATGGCTTACGATCAAATGATCGACTGACTGTGTCGTACATTTTGAAATTGATGATTATATCTCGTATATACAACGAAATTGCTTACATATTAAATTCTTAATGCTAAACGAGGGGTATAAACACTATAAACATTGAATAGCTGTATTCTCGATGTGATTTGATGAAAAACTACTTCTAAATAAACTATTTTTTATGTTGAAGACATAAATGCCAAACGTTGAAACGTGAACAAACCTAAAACTAATAAAAAGTTCAAAAAAGTTCAAAAAGATAGTTCGTTAAATCGATATACGGGGGTATACCATAAAGAAATGTATGCGTATACGAAAAAATAAGCAATTCGATTTTCAACTATTTTTGCACCCCGATTACGGGGTAAATAATGATCCTACGCATTTTGACCATAGAACCTTTATGACTCGTCATGACATTTATGAATCAGCATTCGAATTTCAAAAAGATTGAACAAAAACTCAAGTTCAAAAAATTCGGAAAATACGTAAAATCTAAGTGCCAAAAAAGAAAAAGAAAATCATAACTTCCCAACAAAACGTCCGATTCCTTCGGTTTTGGTGCCGTTCGATTTTTGACAAAAATGTCTAAATAATGCGTAGAAAAAACTGCTCTAATCACCCAAAGTCTAAGTGTTACGTGGTGACAAAGTGTAAAAACTGCAAAATCCTAACTTCCGACGCCAAAAAGAGGGGTAAAAAAGGCTCCTACAGTGTCGACACAAGACGCCGATTTTGATCACCGATCTACAAAAAATCGTACCTGCGAATTTCAGAAACGTGGAACAACAAATAAACATTTTTCAAAATATCCATGGGGGGGGGGGCATAGGACCCTCCGACCACCGAAAGATTTTATGTAAAATAACTTAAAACAAAACTTTTGGTGAAGAAACTATGCCCCTACATCGAAACCCAGCCGAGTAACACTCGACTAAAAAACTCAAATTTCGGAATTCCAAAGCCCCAAAGTGGGGTAAAAACGGCTTTTACGGTCTCGACAAAAGATACCACTTTTAATCAGAATCCTCCAAAATACCAGAATCTTGAGTTTCAGACACGTCGAGCGACCACTAAGGTTTTTCAATAATATATTTAGGGGGGTTGAAGGTACTTAGGTACCCCAACTACAGGGTAATTTTTGGAGAGGCTTAATCATTGTTTCAAAATTATAATATATCATATCATTGCCGCATGATTCTCGATATGATTTGATGAAAAACTATTTCTAAATAATACGTATACTTACCTAGTGTTTTACTACATATGAATGCCTTCCTAAAATTTAACAATTTAATGTAAGTATACAGTACTAATAAGTAATAATAGTAGGTACTCATAGATAATGATGAAACACACGAAATTAAGAATATTTACGCTTTTGAAAATGTGTTTAAGGTCTACCTTTTGAAATTGTACGTATAATAAGTAATGTAGTTTTTTTATTTACATAGAATATTATATGACTTTGACTTTTGGTAATTAAAATGTAGAAGATTCAGTATTATTATACCGTTTAGGGTAATGTTAAACTTTTAATTTAGACACTTACGTAATTATAAATGAGTCAACAGTTTTTATATAATATGCAATGGTTTATGAGGAAAATAGAAAATCGCGAAAATATTGAATGTGCGGTAGGGTTGCCTATACAAAATACCTTCAAATCTGTATGCCAATTTAATAAAATACATAATGCGTTCATTATTTGAGGTGTACTGTATGACAAAATAATTTATAAAATAAATTGTATCATAGAGATAGAATAAAAGAATCAACCGACCAACCTAACCAACCAATATTTTATTTTTAAAAAATAATTAATTCTTCTGATGAAAGAAGTAAGGATCTGACAGCCAGGCTATAACTAATATTATTGAAATATAAACAAAACACAGATCACAAATGTCCATAAAACTTTTTTTTGTTGTTTTTAATTAAGAAGTTAAATGTTTGGTCTAAATGATACTATATCAAAATATCTAAGTTGTTAAAATTAAGTTTTGTTTGTCACGAGTCATATGATTTTTCATAAATATTAAACTAATAATGCCAGATTGTATAGAAAATTAATTTCATGGTTCACTAAAATATGTTTAAGGGAACAGGGACCATTAGCTCACTATTGATTCATTAAATATTTAGCGATTACAGATTGTTCATATAACCAGGTATGTGTTTCTTGTTAATGTTATTGTAACATTAATACTGTAATAGTTAGGTAACAAAATAATTTATTATGTGGTAAATGTTTCCATACTTAATATATTTATATCTGCCTTTGTTATATAATTATTGGAATATGTAGTATATTCTATGATTAAGATTGATTTTTTTTTTTTTTTGTGATATTGCTGTAATTTACAATATATATAATGGTTATTACTACCATATATTGGTAATATTTGTATATTACATCAATAAGAGTTTCTACTGTTTTTCAGTACAATATATTAATATTTAATTCAACTTTTTTAACCTTTAATTTATTTAATTTAATAAACTCAATACAATAAAATAGGTACAATGAACAATTAAAAATGAATACTCAAAATTGTATATAAGAAAACCTAAAGTACATAAAAAAAAAAAAAAATCCTAAAAACAAAAATATAAACAAAAACTGCTCTCTTCAAGGCTGAGCATATGGTCCAATTTCCCTTTGAACATATCCATCAATACGGTGACCGGTGCTGCGCAAAAACATCAAGAGGTCATGGTCTTCATTAAGGCGCTGGACATTTTGAGCAATTATATGGGTGGCAATAACTCGTTCGGATCTTGATATTCCATCTCTAATCTAGTAAATTTAATAATTTACATTATATTTCCATTATGGAATTTTTATTAAAAATTAATTGGGTGTAAGAAAAATGCTAATGGTAAAAAATAATACTAACAGGTTGCTAATCTTCATATCTCATACATCAATATTACTGAAAAAGGGGAAGCAAATTGATGTTTGCTTCCATACTATACATTGTCATTTATAATTATAATATTCAAATAATATCTCTTACATTCTTACAAGTTAAATTTACCTACAATTTATAAGAAATAGAAGTGTTAATAATTATTTAATATACATAGGTACTAAAATAACAATCTCAAAAAGTATTTATATTTTCAAAGTATTTAAAAAAGTATAAGTATATTAGATAATTAATAATCATTTCAGAATTATTTTATTGTTTTTTCTAAGCATTATATGTATTAATGGCTAATGCTTGATATATTAAAATATATAAATAAATATAATAGTTTCTCACATCTATTTACTGAATTAACACTGAATACTTTATAAAAGTATTTATTTTCTGTAATTTTGTCTTATTTTTGGAAAAACTATTGAGAGTTTCAAAAATTACATCTATTAAGTTTCAAGTAGAATACATTTCTGAACTGTAGAATAGGCTAATAGCTGAACAAAAAAATTGTTTAGTGTCTTGAGCTACCAGTCTAAAATATATAAACTTACCTATCAAATTAAATAAAAACAATCAGTAAAAGTAATCTGTGTCTATACAACTATGAACTATTATTACAATATTGAAGACCAATGTATATATTTTTTATTATATAATAACTAACATTTATTACTTCTTGTACTTTTTTAAATTTTTAACGGTGGCATTCATTTGTAGTAATTCAAATTGTATCATAACTTTGTACTAGGCTGCATATGCTTGAATTTTCAAAGTGAGTAGAATCAACCTACCCTTACATTATTGTTAAATTATAGTGTATAGTGTAAGAAGATATGAATTATATCATTACACCAATAGTTTTGTTAAATACATTTTCAATAAATATGGCTAGTTAGTATTATTTGACACATTTTTCATACCTCAATAAGTGTAAATACTTTCATTAATATTGAAGCTTCACCTAATTCAAAAATTAAAATAATAATACTAGTAATCGTAAGTATGTATTGTAGGAGGTAAACAGGCATAATAGACCTTAGATCTAAAAAAAAGCAATGGGTGCTAAATTTGAACTTGGGGAGGTACTAAAGAACCTCCTGTATATGCGCCAATAATGGTAAATAAATTAAGTACTTATAAAATATAAATTATAAAATAATAACAAACTATGATATAAAGTTAAATGAATCAATGAATGAAATTAATTAAATGATAAAAACCTAACTACACCGATTAAAAGCTAACTAAACAGGGTTTTATTTTATAGAAGACAAAATTTCTCAGTATACATTTTTCGAAAAATTACTATTGGTATGAAATCGAATATTTATGTATTTATTTATTTGCTGGAAAACGAAACGGGAATTGGGATTTTATCTACGTTTTGGAGGTTGGCATTAGCTTTTTTTTTGTTCTTATCAATTTCGCTGTTATCAGTTGTTATCAAAATCGGGAAATCTGTACCCGTCCCCAAGAAACACTATGGGAGAAAATAGGTTGGATGGACTGTGTATGCTCAGTGTTCATAGGCATAAAGTTCATCACGACATTAATTTTGTTGAAAAAGTTATTGAACAATTTGGTTTGAAAAAACGCAATTTACAGTTTATGTTTTAAAATGTTATTTTTATTCAAATATAGTAAACGTATATTTGTTTCATTATTTAATAAAATAAATTTGTTTGATTTTTAATTTTTTGGTTGTTTATTTTATGATTGTCACCCCCCTAGGTTTTGACAGATGGGCGCCCTTGTTTATAAGTACTAAATATATTAACAAAATAAAAATATGTTTCATTTAAATAGTAAGTTATAGACGTTATAGTATATCATAAGCATCATAAATATTAGGTTAGGTATATACCTACCTAATATAGTAATAAGTAATAAATATTATATATAAACCTAATGAGTACAGAGTAGTGGGTATCTGCTTGTTATTTCAGTTTTAAGCGTTTACTTATATTCTATAAATGAATGTAAGTTCACAATTTCTAAATCGTCATGAACAAATAATTGATGATACCTACCTAGTTACATAACAATAGTTTTGTGCTATTATTTTTGATAATTAAATCCCCATTTTATTTCATTAAAAACAATTATAAAAATAATTTTAATTAATTGAAAATATATATATAATTGAAAAATTTTAGACAAAAATTGTAGAATGTTTAAAAGAATCACCCTGAATTAAAAAAGAAAACTATAAAAATTATAATACCTAACATCATTCATACATAAATATAAAATTAATATAACTATTTAAATACTTACCGGTACTGATAAAGGCTCAATAATGTGGTTTGACTCGGGAACACTTTATACTTTTGGTACTACGTACCTACTATAGTTTTTGACAAATTACAATTTAGTCATCTACACTCTGCAGTAAGGTCAGTGTAAAAACTACCAAAAGTTACACAGTACAACAACACGGCACAACAACAAATATAATATTGATAGAAAACTGTCAAAACTACAAAATAATTAAATAGGTAGGTAAGTAACAACGTTCAAATAATCAAATATTAAAGCAAGAATATTCAGTGGGTAGCACCAGAAATCTTCGACAGATTGCAATCGAACAATTTCAATATTTCACTCGATATTTCACTAGTTAGTAGTTCACTACCACACCGACTACGGGCTACGATCGATATTTTCGTCGAATGTGTCACGTGATGGTGATATTAATGATATTACATCGTTATATAATATTATTATCATGTAATATCAAATCATGTAGAATTATTAATAGATTTGTATTAATTTTCGTTGTCTGAATTATAATGCTGCCGAGTCAACCGGAAAACGAAATACACTTAGACGCGATAACGAAATCACTAAATAGCCGTTGCTGGCATGCGACGATGACCAAGTTTAAATATCAATAATTACGATAATAATAATAATACAATCATACAAAACAAATTTTATCTATAGTGTGACCGTGTGATGCGTACGTACGTTTCGCCGGCCCCCCCCATATAGAAATCTAAGATTTTTTTTGCACTAAAAATTAGCATGGAATTAGCATGAATTGGCAAGATTATTAACTTAATTTGCATGATAATATTAAATGATACATTATCAAAAAACTTAAGGGGGGCTGTTGAAACGTTTCACCAGCCCCCTCAGGGTCGAAAAATAAAGATTTTCCGAAATTTTCTTTTGCCAATAATTAGCACGCAATTAGCATGGATTTGCACGCCAAATCCCGAAATTCGCACGACCATAGTTACCGAGCAATCGGCCAAAATCTATTTTGACCGTTTCACCAGCCCCCCTCGGGGTCGAAAAATAAAGATTTTCCGAAATTTTCTTTTGCCAATAATTAGCACGCAATTAGCATGGATTTGCACGCCAAATCCCGAAATTCGCACGACCATAGTTACCGAGCAATCGGCCAAAATCTATTTTGACCGTTTCACCAGCCCCCCTCGGGGTCGAAAAATAAAGATTTTCCGAAATTTTCTTTTGCCAATAATTAGCACGCAATTAGCATGGATTTGCACGCCAAATCCCGAAATTCGCACGACCATAGTTACCGAGCAATTGGCCAAAATCTATTTTGACCGTTTCACCAGCCCCCCTCGGGGTCGAAAAATAAAGATTTTCCGAAATTTTCTTTTGCCAATAATTAGCACGCAATTAGCATGGATTTGCACGCCAAATCCCGAAATTCGCACGACCATAGTTACCGAGCAATCGGCCAAAATCTATTTTGACCGTTTCACCAGCCCCCCTCGGGGTCGAAAAATAAAGATTTTCCGAAATTTTCTTTTGCCAATAATTAGCACGCAATTAGCATGGATTTGCACGCCAAATCCCGAAATTCGCACGACCATAGTTACCGAGCAATCGGCCAAAATCTATTTTGACCGTTTCACCAGCCCCCCTCGGGGTCGAAAAATAAAGATTTGAGCACGAATTGTACTTGCAAATTCTGTTTAGGTACTTTTAAAAATTGTGCTGAATATATTATATTAAATTGAAAATGGTACTTAAAATACTTATTTGCCTAAAAACAATTTAAACATTAATTTAAATTAGTTTTAAGCGTTTTATTTATGTTGTTTGTGAGTCTGATAAATAAAACATAACATAATAATTATTATTGTACTGACATTCTCTGAGTATATTTGTCAACACTTATAGGTACAACTTGAAAATTTAAAAAAAAAAATGTTTTTAGGCAAGTTACGTTTTTAAAAAATAATTAAAAATTATGTACCTACTTACAAATGTGTGCATACAACTACTTATACCTACCGTGAGCAAAGGGTTGCCTTCGTCATTTACAGTTTTGACGTACCTTATATATATACCTACGTACAAGAAACAATTCTATAGTACATCAAAATATATAATTTATAAAATTATGACTATAATATAATATACGAGTATAACGTACATTTAAACAGCTGAGTACTTCTAAAACAAAGTAATAACAGATAAAATAAAAAAAACATTAAATAAGTATTCTCTTTTTATGTATTTAATTTTTCAAATAAAAAAAATTTCATTTTTATTTTAAAACTTATATGGTATAAATTAAAATTTCACAAGAAACTGTGGTCGTTTCTTTGACCATCTTGGGTTTCTTTTTTAGATCGTCATATATTTCCCAGTTATGGGGACCACGTTTACAATATGCAAAATAGTGACCTATTGATGATCTAAGTCGACTTAGTCCTTGACGATAACTACAGACACCCCGAAGCTCAAAACTTTTTCCCGAATATTTTAGTACTTCTGGAATGTCTTTTAGTTGAATTTCCAGTTGAGGAAGAGCTTCTGTACTATATTCATTAACATTTTCTCCTAAAATCAAATTAAATTTTTTTTTAATTATTTTGCATTACATCTATTTTATTTATAATATATGTAAGATTTGTATACATATAGTCATATCATTTATTAAGTGTGTTATAATATTAGTTCATAAATGAATCATAAATTAAAAGTAACAACAACTTTTTTTCAATTTTATATATTTTTTTTTATTTTAGCATATTACTGTATTATTAAATAGTAGTACATTTACAGTTATACTTATATTATACTAATATAAAATTTCAAATGATATGGAAATGTATGCTTATTCTTTATTCTTATTTCAATAATATCTATCTAACTAGGTTGATATGAAGTTATATATTATTACATTTAATTATTTATCACCAAAGTCAATAATAATACCTAGTTAATTTTAAATAATAAACACGGTTATGTAGGTACTTCTAGTTACCTATATTTTACTTTTTAAAAGATATTAGTTGTATTATACACTTTATATTATATAAACACTTATTCTATTTATGCTATTACATATTTTAAATGAATAAGTTGTATTTATTTACGTTATTTTGACCTGTATAGCCCTTATTAAAATCTCGAAACTGTGCATTGGACATTGAATACATGAGCAGTGAGCACTACACATTTTGGTAGGTATATTTTAAGGTGATATTTAGATAACATTACTTATTAAATTATAAATAATACGACTATCTTAAGTACCGTAGTTTAAATTAATTGATTATTTATATTTGTAGCTTTTATTTCAGAAAAAATTACTTTACGTGGTGTTATAATTAATTCATTGAAAAAATGGCTACAAATAATTGAAAAAAACACTTTCATTAAGGTTTAAATTACTTAAAAAAAAAAAGTAACTTGTTATATTACTCAGTAAAAATAGATCAAATTTTAACTCATTAACGCCCCAGCCTTCCTTTTTATCTATCAAATCTTACCTTGCCAGTTTAATATTTCTATAAACAAATGCATATTTGATTCTTTAACTGTAGTAGTTTTCTGCCCATTGCACGGATTATTATGATCTTTTACATATCCACACTTTGAGACTTCAGTACTTAGCCTTCTGTCTATAAACTGTTGTAAACTATCTAATTTGTTATTATTTGAGTTGTACATTAATATTGTAATTGGTGTTTGAGTTAATTCACTTCTTTCACAACTTTCAATACTACACAAAACTGTATCAAATGCAGTAGGCAAGTCGCATAAAAGCGATTGCAGTATATTTCCAGCTGTTGTATCACACGTAGCTAATGTTATACCATACGACATTATTTCCAGATTTGGTTGTAAATATGTCATCTAAAATAATATACAATAATAATTTTATTATTAATAAGTACTTTACATGGTTTTATAATACATAAATTACTATTTTTTATATTAAGTTCCTACATTTATTAATTAAAATTAGTTTCATAAATTACCATTATTTCTGCTCTTGTGGTGTATGTCCTTGCTGTTATTCCATCTTTAACTAACCCAGCGACAAATGTGAGAAATACATTGGTACTCAAATCCACTTTACTACAGTATTCAATACTGTCACTGTAGCTTACCATTAATATTGATGCTATGGTGTCAAAGGCACAAGTATTACTAAGTATAACTCTACCTATATTTTGAATTGAACAGCTTTTAATCTCATCTGCACGTGAGCCGTTTTTTATAATTGGTAGTGACCTGAGGTTTTTTGAATTATTCATCCGTAAATGTTGTAGGGTTGAATTCGGACAAAGGTAAGAGCGGGATTTTTGTAACGTTTTTGGTCGTCTTCTCCAACTTTCTACAGACATGTCTTCTTCTGTTAAAATATTTGCTCCTTCCTCATTACTATTTACATTAAACGAACACATACGGTTTAAGTCATCTGTGTAGTCAATGTTGTTTTCATGATTTAATCGATCGATATGGTGTAAGTTATCATCTATGTGTTCTAATTCATCTTCTCCGTGAATGTCATGTATTTGGTTCGGTTCATCTGCTTCGTAAATGTCAACTATTTGGTGCGATTCATCTGCAATAACACTTTCATCTATTTGAACTAATGAAGTATTTAGATTAGTTTGTTGACATGAACGTAACAATGAAGATCCACGAAGAGAGGTGATATGGTTCTCTAGAAATATTTCCAAGTCAGTAGGTAACGAAATATGTTTGAAGGTAGTATTCTTAATTTTGTTAAAGCTGGATTCGACCGCTGCAGAACTTGCTGTTTCACTTCCGTAACCAAATACTGGTATCATTAATCCAGACCAAAGTGGCAACAACTTAACACATTTAATAATTAATGGTACTAGTGAGGGCAAATACATTGGATTAATCCCAGTTCCTTCTTTTATAGTACGTTTACTCTTTTCATATATCTCTGTGGCCCATGATTGAAAAGGATTGTTGTCACTATCTAGTCCAGAAAATTGAAGATCAAATTCTTCTTCAATTAATTTACGAGCCTCATCTTCTGTTTCAGTTGCAGCTATAATGTTATTAAATTGTTCTTCGAAGTCTATAAATCCTGAAGAAGTTGCTCGTATAAGATGTTGTTTGTGTTTTTCACATTCAGTTGTTTCTCCACTGTGTACATCATTTCCATCCGTCTCATTAGTTATCACAACAAATAAAGATAACAATAATCCATACATATCATTAAGAGATTGACACTTGACGAGTAGCCCGATTGTTCTCAAGATAACTTCTCTGACTCTTCTAGAAATGGTTTTTAGTGGTATCCACTTACTGGCTACCTTTATAAAATGAGCAACATCTGTCCTCACAAAGCATTTAGGGAGCCAGTGTGAGTTAGTAGGAAGATCTCCCAACACTAAATCTGAACAAATATTTATATATTCTTTTAAAGAAGAATATTGTGTGAAACATTGCACAATTGCCGATAATAATGCTAACGATTGATCACAGACGGTTTCTTTCGGACGTGGAACATCACTGCTCACCCAATTTGCAAGCCAATTGAAAATTGAAATATTACTGTGCCGCTCACTCAGCATGTTGGTGACAGTAAAACTATGCATTTTATCATGATCATATACCAAAGCTTCATACAAAAAGATATGTTTTGTTTTAAAAGTACCAAATTTTTTAAAGTTGTTCACAACACTACCAGTTGCATCTACAATTAGTTTTGGGTATTTATTTTGTCGACAATATCCTCGGTATAAATGTATTTGCTCAGCACTGTGATAATGCAAAAAAAAAGGATTACCTCCCATATCGTTCAAAACACCTTTGAATTCATCTTCAGTTTTCATTATTGCTAATGCCGTTAATGTTTCTGGATGCCTTTTATTTTTTTGGCGCTGGCGATGTTTTATTATTCTCAGTGCTCCTCCAGTTGGAATGATTGTAGGTTCTGAGTTTCCTAATTTAATTTTTTTTATTTTTAATAAACAAAATTAAATTAATAACGTGCATTGTAGATAAATAATTGTTTATTATTTCATATTTTTCTGTTTTAATAAACGTGATAAAGAAAATTTTATAAATTTGTGTGTGGTTTATTACAACTTAAAACAAAGTCAGATGAATTATTTTATTTGTTTTGTAAAAAATACTTTAAAAATACATTTAAATAAATTTTAAATGTATTTTACGGATATACGTCATTTCGTCGCGGTAATTTTGTCGCACGTTAATTCTTTGCGGTCAATTGGCCGCAAGACAATTGGACGCATACGACATTTCATCGCGTGTAATATCGACGTATACTACATTTGGTCGCGGGTCATTTTATCGTATATAGGTATAATTTAGTCTAAATAATAATAATAATTTTACATATCAGTCATTTTAGCTTATTGTTATATATATATTTATATTTATAAAATGTATAATTAAATTCAAGCAAAGTAATAATAATAATAATTTTACATATCAGTCATTTTAGCTTATTGTTATATATATTTATATTTATAAAATGTAAAATTAAATTTAAGCAAAGTAATAATAATAATAATCTAAAAACTTCTTTTTTTTCACCTCAAAAATATTACTATTTATAAAAATTAAAATTATGAGCAATACCTTTCAAAACCTCTCATATTGGATTATTATTAACATTTTTACATATCTGCATTAATCTAATAGAAGAATCATTATATATTTTTTTTTACATGGTACATGCCCAGCAATTATTTGTTCTATTATCATTTTATTTAAACTTTCTTCTTTTTTTAATGACTCAATAAATTTCCAAAAACCAAATAATAAACTACCTACTGAAATAAAAATAAGTGGTAAAGAAGGTACTACACCACTACCACTAAATTATAAAGATACTATAGAATTATTTTATATATTATATTATTAAATGTTCCTACCCAAAAAGACAAGATAATCTATTTTATCTAATACTCTAGCTATATACCTATATAAATATATGCGATAAAATGACGCGCGACCAAATGTAGCATGCGTCGATATTACACGCGACGAAATGTCATATGCGTCCAATTTTATTGTCGTGCGACCAAATGACCGCGACGAATTGACGCGCGACGAAATTACCACGACCAAATGACGGGATACCGTATTTTACAAATGCTTACGAAGTACTTGAATACAAATATAGGTATTTTTTTTAATTGTGTCCTTTATAACATTTATGTATATTTTATATCAGTACAGGTGTTACTACTTATCATAGATTTTAACAATTTTACAAATACTTTAACATGTCTGACTATTTAGTGCAGTGATTCCCAACTTAGGCGCTATCGCCCTTATTTTTTTTTATTTTAAAGGGGGCGTTTTTCTGAGGGGGCGCAAAGGGGGGGAACTCATCTATCATTTACGTTTTTATTATTCATATTATTAGTAGGTACCTATTTAAATATAAAATTAACTAAATTGTACCATTAAAATTTTAAATTATATTTTTTCTTTAATTAAATAGCGAATTAAAAACTAACATTTTAATCTTTTGAAAACATTTATTGAGGGGGGTAGTATGAGATTTGTAAAATCTGAAATGGGCGTTGATCAAAAATAGGTTGGGAAACACTGATTTAAAGGTAAATACATGTTCATTGTTTACGTATATTTAAACTAATATTGATAAAATTATTAGATTTTAAATTTTCTTAAAAATACTAATACAGAACCCTTATAAAATAAAATTTGGCATTTTTTAAATTTTAAACAATTTTGTCAAAATCTTGTGAAAAATAATTCATAAAACAGACCTTATGCCTCATGGTATATAAGTACAAGTATTTAAATTTTATTTAAAATATTTTTAAAAAATATTCAAAATATTTAAAATATACTCCAAAAGTTATTCAAATACTTTACAAGACTTTAATTATTATACAACCTATTCTAAGCAACCTGTGCAGTGTGCAATGTGCATCCATTGTATGATTCTACCAAAGATAAAATAATAATGTGACACATTTCTGTACAATTGTTTCAATATGTGTATCTGCATATGTTTTAATTTATATTAAAAATTAATGTCACTTACCTATTTTCATTAACCGTCCAGCTTCTCTTTCTCTAAATGTTTCGCACGACAATCCTTCGTTTAAAATTGATGTCAAAGCGGCTGTTTTCGCTGATCCTATTATGCGACGTTTTTTAACAGATCTGTGCTCTTCATTGAATTTTCCAATATAAGTGCAATTCATAAGCACTCTTAGAGTAATAAAATATTATTAATTACTAGGATTCGGATTTTAAGGTATTACAAAAAAAATCCCCAAAAATGCAAAAAAATAAAAATAAAAAGATTTCAATTATGCCATACTTTTACTAATTATAAAGAAAGTAATATAATATGTAACAAATGGCACCATTTAAATAAATTTAAAAAATATTTCACATCGCCCATCTTTTCGTTAATCTTTAGCTACCTATAGGGATTGGAAAAATAAGCTATAAAACAATTCAAATTTTAAGGAATCTATTGATATAATTTTTTTTGAAAACAGTTTAGTAGTTTTTGAATTATAGTCGGTGTTCTATCGAGTAGCTATTCGTAAAAAATCGGAAATAATTAATTGAACAATGATATTTTTAGACTTTTTAGATCTATTTTTAATTTTACTATAGGTACCTGGAGTTTCCTGATGGTTTGTCTTCAACTACTCCTTTAAACTGCGAATTACAAATTGTGCATCGCCCAATTACAACTATATAAGTTGTTCCAGTAGGATAAACTTTGGCCCTACGAAAAGATAAACAGCATGGCAGTTGTGTATGGATCCAAAAATGTTCTGCAAGCATTGGTGTCCACATGTTTTTAGGCAAAGCGTTGTATGATCTTGAGTTTTGTAAGGTCCGTGATTTATCATTCAATTTATAAAACACTTGATGAGGCTCAATTTGTTTCCATTCATCCGGAGAAAATGTAAAAACAATTTTTTTTTTTGGTAAACATTCATCAATACTGCTACAATCACTCGAAGTATCTAAAAACAACTACATTAGATACAACTACATACAACATATATACAACATACACATACAACTACATTTTGAACAACTACATTTCTAAATAACAACTACATTAGATTTTGGATTTTAGATTACTGGAGTGCAGAAACCATTTACCAGATTCTGTTGAATAATTAGAGATGACTTCTGGTGGATTAATCTTAGGACTAGAACTAAAACCTAGCTTGTCTTTAATGCCGTGGCGTCCCTTATACACAAAAGTGTGAACGGCACTTTTACTCATTCGACCATCTAAATAAATACTCAAATCACTCCATACAGTATCTGTAGCTACAACAATTTCTGAAAGTAATGATAAATTATTAAAGTTAGTGAAAACAAATTACCAAATTATTATTTAATTTATGTTTAAATCCTTCCTTTAGACATTCCACTTATAATTATAGACAACTTACAGTATACAGTATAACGCGAAATAAAATATAAATATATATAAATACATTTTGTTATTTAACAATCATTTATTTTAAAAATGGTAATAACTTATAACTTTATAAGCTATATAAAACAAATATTCTTATAAATATAATTCATATTAATAAGAATATTTATTTATATTATATTATAAGTATATAAACATAAAAATTATTTGAATACGGTAAGCTTTTTATTTTTTTTATAAATGTTGGAAAGCTTATGAAAAAACTTGTATTCAATTTTAAAATCTTAGATTTAAACATAAAATTTTTTATGAATTTCTATCTTAAAATAAATTGAAAATTTTCATGATTTTTAACTTCAGAAGCTCTTAAAAAGTTATTTTGGATTTAGGCTCGACTTTTTTTTTTTATTTCCAATAATAACATTTTATGAGAAACCTTGTATTAAATATTAAAATGTTCAAGTTTTTTGATCGAGTGAAACATTTTTTGATACACATAAATAGTTGAAAAAATTCAAAATATTTTGAAAATTATATGGTACATTTGGTAAAAAAATTTTCGAAAAGCGGTCTTGCGTAAAAATTTCAGTTTTAGATTCTGAACGGAGTGATGAATGTATTGATTTTACAATGATGTGTGTTTTTTTTTTTTTTTTTTTTTTTTTTTTTTTTTTTTTTATTTTTGTGTCTGACGACAACATTTGGAGCAGTAAAAATGCTTCGATTTTGGACTTCAGCCCCTCTTTGAAAAGGAAATCGGATCTAGTTGGTACTTTGGGGGGTCAAAAGTTAAAATTTTTCAATATTTTTTAAATGAGTCGGGAAAAACATAAAAAAAATGACGGAAAAACGGGATTTTTTACGCACAACCAGTTTTCGACAAAAACGAATTTTTTATTTTGCTATAACTCAAAAACTAATAGATGAAAATACTTGAAACTTTCACCAAATGTTTATATTAGCGTTCTCCATACATAGGTAAATTTTCAAAGAATTTTGACTTTTTTCGAGCTATTTATAGACAATTGAAATTTTTAATTTTTTTTAGTATTTTTTTTTTAAATAACGATAAAAATTTTTTGGCCGGCCAGAAAATTTTGAAAATTTAATACAAGGTTTCTTATAAGTTGTTCTTAAAGTGATAAAAAAAAATCCGAAATCGTTAGTCACAATTTTTTTTTATAAGTGCTTAAAGTTCGAATTTATACGAAATATGTCAAAATTGCGAAAATTGGCAAGTAATTTTGTGGTTGAAAATTCGTAAAATTTTTTTCTTTTATAACTAAGTTTTGAAAATTTGATACAAGGTTCTCCATACATTTTTCTTCAAATACCTGTAAAAAAAACTCTACCAGACTAAGACAAAAAATTTTTATGAGTGTTTGAAATTTAAATTTTTACAAAACCGCGTTAAATAACGGTTTAGCCTCAAACGATTTTTGATATTTGTTGTTATTCAAACAGTATAAGTCGTAAATACTTGAAAATTTTACCAGTTATTTAGATTGCCATTTTCTTTACGTGATTTGATTTTCAAAACATTTTGACTTTTTTTGAGCTATTTATAGACAATTGAAATTTTCAAATTTTTTTTATTTTTTTTTTATAAATGTTGATAAAAAAAAGTTAGGTGGGACAAATTACTTGAAAATTTAATTGAAGGGTCCACATAACTTGTTCTAACTCTCATTCAAAAATTATAAAAATACATAGGCACAATTTTTTTTTATGAGCATTTGAAGTTCAAATATTGACAAAAATTCGTCAAAATCATGAATATTTTCACTATTTGGTAGTTAAAAATTTATAAATATTTTTCTATCAAAAGCTAAGAATTGAAAATTTAATACTATGCTGTCCATAAGATAAGCTTAGAATAATTATAAAAAAGTTTGAGGATTGTTCAATTTAAAAAATTTTACGAGTGTTTAAAGTTTTAATTTTAATTTGAAATTAAAAATACACGTGTAAAATTACGTTTTACTAATAAATAATTTTCGATTTTTGTTATTTTTAAAAAATTACTAAACGTAAGATCTTGAAACTTTTACTTAAATGTTTGAATTAGTTTCAAAGTAGAATATATTACAATATTTAAGTATTATATATCCTAGACTGACAAATCATCTCCGTTCAGAATCGTTTTTCGTATACAATGATACCTATCATTGCATTCAAATTTAACCTTCCCTAGTCCGAGGTCCATCCCACCCCCTAATGTACAGCAGAGCGATACTCACTTACCCGCTTTTTTTTATTTTGTTGTTTGTTTGAATTTTAGACTCTGAACGGAGTGAAGAATGTATTGATTTTACAATGATGTGTTTTTTTTTTTTTTGTGTCTGACGACAACATTTGGAGCAGTAAAACTGCTTCGATTTTTGACTTCGTCCCCTCTTTGAAAAGGAAATTGAATCTAGTTGGTACTTTGGGGGGTCAAAAGTTAAAAATTTTCAATATTTTTTAAATGAGTCGGGAAAAACCCTACAAAAATGACGTTATTTTACACGTGTATTTTTGATTTCAAATTAAAATTAAAACTTTAAACACTCGTAAAATTATTTTAATTGAATAATCCTCAAACTTTTTTATAATTATTCTAAGTTTAACTTATGGACAGCATAGTATTAAATTTTCAATTCTTAGTTTTTGATAGTAAAATATTTATAAATTTTTAACTACCAAATAGTGAAAAATATTCATGATTTTGACGAATTTTTGTCAATATTTGAACTTCAAATGCTAATAAAAAAAAATTGTGCCCATGTATTTTTATACTTTTTGAATGAGAGTTAGAACAAGTTATGTGGACCCTTCAATTAAATTTTCAAGTAATTTGTCCCAGCTAAATTTTTTTAATCAACATTTTTAAAAAAAAAATTATTATTTCAAATGCCTATAAATAGCTCAAAAAAAGTCAAAATATTTTGAAAATCAAATCACGTAAAGAAAATGGCAATCTAAATAACTGGTGAAATTTTCAAGTATTTACCACTTATTCTGTTTGAAAAACAACAAATATTTAAAATCGTTTGGGGATAAATCGTTGTCGTTACGCTATTTGGTAAAAATTTGAAATTCTAACGCACTTAAAATTTTTTCTATAATGATGCTTCAAGTTTTCTCTATAGCTACTTGAAGGAAAACTTAGTGTTGAATTTTTTGTTCTTACATATAAACACAAAAAATTTTATGATTTTTAAACTTCAAAATTACTTGCAAATTTTTACGATTTTGACATATTTCGTAAAAATTTGAACTATAAATGCTTATAAAAAAAAATTGTGACGAACGATTTTTAATTTTTTTCAGCTACAATAAGAACAACTCATAAGGAACCTTGTATTAGGTTTTAAAGTTTTTTTGGTAATCCACAATTTTTCTATCGTCACTTAAAAAAAAATTCTCATAAAAATCGAAAATTTCAGTGGTCTATAAATAACTCTTAAAAAGTCAAAATTGTTTGAAAATTTAACTGTATACATATACTTTATCAGTGTTTCCCAACCTGTGGTCCATGGGCCAGTCATAGGTGGTCCGTGCCCCGTGGTACCTTTCTTCGTAAAAAAAAAATGTAAATAATAAAAATTAAACATTTTTCGATAAATTGTGTGTATCCTTGTTAATGAGCAAAACAAAAAAAGGTCTTTCTAGTTTGCGTAAAATTGAGGTGGTCCGCGACCTATAAAATATTGTCGAAGTGGTCCGTGGTGGTAAAAAGGTTGAGAAACACTGTTCTATATAGATAATACTAACATAAACATTTGGTGAAAATTTCAAATATTTACATAAATTAGTTTTTGAATAACATTTGAACACAAAAACAAAAAAAAAAAACACACATCCTTGTAAAATCAATACATTCATCATTCCGTTCAGAATCTAAAAAAATTGATTAAAAATGAGTGAAATCTTTTGAAAATAAAATTATATAAAGAAAATGCTTATGTAAACAAGTGATAAAATTTTCAAGTTTCTACAACTTATACTTTTTGGATAAAAACAAATATCAAAAATCGTTTGAGGCTAAACCGCGGTTATTTAACGCGGTTTTGTAAAAATTTAAATTTCAAACACTCCTAAAAATTTTTTGTTTTATTAGTCCGGTAGAGTTTTTTTTACAGATATTTGAAGAAAAATTTATGGAGAACCTTGTACCAAATTTTCAAAACTTAGTTGTAAAACAAAAAACTTTTACGATTTTTCAATCACAAAATTACTTGCAAATTTTCGCAATTTTGACATATTTCGTATAAATTCGAACTTTGAGCACTTATAAAAAAAACTTAAGACCAACGATTTCGGATTTTTTTTATCACTTTAAGAACAACTTATAAGAAACCTTGTATTATTATTTTCAAGATTTTCTGGCTGGCCAAAAAAATTTTATCGTTATTTTAAAAAAAAATACTAAAAAAAATAAAAAATTTCAATTGTCTATAAATAACTCAAAAAAAGTCAAAATTCTTTGAAAATTTAACTGTATATGGAGAACGCTAATATAAACATTTGGTGAAAATTTGAAGTGTTTACATCGATTAGTTTTTGAGTTATAGTAAAATAAAAAATTCAATTTTGACGAAAACTGGTTTTGCGTAAAAAATCCCGTTTTTCCCTCATTTTTTTAGTGTTTTTCCCGACTCATTTAAAAAATATATTATAATAATTTTTAACTTTTGACCCCCCAAAGTACCAACTAGATTCAATTTCCTTTTCAAAGAGGGGCTAAAGTCATAAATCGAAGTATTTTTACTGCTCCAAATGTTGTCGACAGACACAAAAAAAAAAAAAAAACACACGTCATTGTAAAATCAATACATTCATCACTCCGTTCAGAATCTAAAATAAAAATATATTTATCGTAATAGAATAATTAACTTCTTTAAAAAATTATTTTCACCTTTAGGTTATAGTCAATAAAGATTTTTATTGTTATAAACCTAATATACTTTACGTAGTTATTAAATTATATAAATATGTCGATAATTTTTTCTAAAATAAAAATAAAAGGTAAAACTATGTAGTTTCCCTTATTACACACTTTAGATTATACAATAATTATTATGCATTATGTATTAAAATACAGTAGGTATTTAATATAAGATTATTCAAAGTATTTACATAAATATTCTTACTTTTATCACCGTTGACTTCGGTTACTATCCGATCTTTAAACTGAAGAATTGCTTCCACGATTGTCTGAGGTGGGATAACAGCTTTTCGACCAGCCATATTTAGTAAGGTAATCGATAATTAATATAAAATAAATAAATCTTACTAAAAAATAGTAAAAACAAAATAACCAAAACCACAACGCAGAAAATAGTTTAACACGGTTAAAGGTTCCCAATTACAAATTTACAAATAAAAATACAATTAAAACACAAGTACACAACAGCACAACACAAGAGTTATTGAAAATATAATGCTGTATTTTATTTTTAGTGACAATCGGGAAATAATAATACTAGATCTCATAACCATCATAACAATAATAGATTTACCATAATAATAATTGTAGTAAATACCAAAATAATTCAATACAATGATGAATCAATAATAAGGATTATTATAAAAATAGAATTGTCTGGAATAATAATATAGTATTAAGTACGAGGACAGAGTTATCAAGAAATACTTGTTTACTTAATGAACAATTTGTTTTAGCCTTTAGGAGTACTCAGCTGTTTAAATGTACGTTATACTCGTATATTATATTATAGTCATAATTTTATAAATTATATATTTTGATGTACTATAGAATTGTTTCTTGTACGTAGGTATATATATAAGGTACGTCAAAACTGTAAATGACGAAGGCAACCCTTTGCTCACGGTAAGTATAAGTAGTTGTATGCACACATTTGTAAGTAGGTACATAATTTTTAATTATTTTTTAAAAACGTAACTTGCCTAAAAACATTTTTTTTTTAAATTTTCAAGTTGTACCTATAAGTGTTGACAAATATACTCAGAGAATGTCAGTACAATAATAATTATTATGTTATGTTTTATTTATCAGACTCACAAACAACATAAATAAAACGCTTAAAACTAATTTAAATTAATGTTTAAATTGTTTTTAGGCAAATAAGTATTTTAAGTACCATTTTCAATTTAATATAATATATTCAGCACAATTTTTAAAAGTACCTAAACAGAATTTGCAAGTACAGTTCGTGCTCAAATCTTTATTTTTCGACCCCGAGGGGGGCTGGTGAAACGGTCAAAATAGATTTTGGCCGATTGCTCGGTAACTATGGTCGTGCGAATTTCGGGATTTAGCGTGCAAATCCATGCTAATTGCGTGCTAATTATTGGCAAAAGAAAATTTCGGAAAATCTTTATTTTTCGACCCCGAGGGGGGCTGGTGAAACGGTCAAAATAGATTTTGGCCGATTGCTCGGTAACTATGGTCGTGCGAATTTCGGGATTTGGCGTGCAAATCCATGCTAATTGCGTGCTAATTATTGGCAAAAGAAAATTTCGGAAAATCTTTATTTTTCGACCCCGAGGGGGGCTGGTGAAACGGTCAAAATAGATTTTGGCCGATTGCTCGGTAACTATGGTCGTGCGAATTTCGGGATTTGGCGTGCAAATCCATGCTAATTGCGTGCTAATTATTGGCAAAAGAAAATTTCGGAAAATCTTTATTTTTCGACCCCGAGGGGGGCTGGTGAAACGGTCAAAATAGATTTTGGCCGATTGCTCGGTAACTATGGTCGTGCGAATTTCGGGATTTGGCGTGCAAATCCATGCTAATTGCGTGCTAATTATTGGCAAAAGAAAATTTCGGAAAATCTTTATTTTTCGACCCCGAGGGGGGCTGGTGAAACGGTCAAAATAGATTTTGGCCGATTGCTCGGTAACTATGGTCGTGCGAATTTCGGGATTTGGCGTGCAAATCCATGCTAATTGCGTGCTAATTATTGGCAAAAGAAAATTTCGGAAAATCTTTATTTTTCGACCCCGAGGGGGGCTGGTGAAACGGTCAAAATAGATTTTGGCCGATTGCTCGGTAACTATGGTCGTGCGAATTTCGGGATTTGGCGTGCAAATCCATGCTAATTGCGTGCTAATTATTGGCAAAAGAAAATTTCGGAAAATCTTTATTTTTCGACCCCGAGGGGGGCTGGTGAAACGGTCAAAATAGATTTTGGCCGATTGCTCGGTAACTATGGTCGTGCGAATTTCGGGATTTGGCGTGCTAATCCATGCTAATTGCGTGCTAATTATTGGCAAAAGAAAATTTCGGAAAATCTTTATTTTTCGACCCTGAGGGGGCTGGTGAAACGTTTCAACAGCCCCCCTTAAGTTTTTTGATAATGTATCATTTAATATTATCATGCAAATTAAGTTAATAATCTTGCCAATTCATGCTAATTCCATGCTAATTTTTAGTGCAAAAAAAATCTTAGATTTCTATATGGGGAGGGCCGGCGAAACGTACCTGTGATGCGTTCCTTCGTAGGAGTGTACCTAAGACTGTTATAGCTATCTAGATATAGCCTATTGCCTATAGACCTTTTACTGGCTATATGACAAATAGGTAAGCGCCAAAGGTACAAAAACCGCGATATATCATTCGCGCCTAAATTAATATTTTATATACCTAAGTAGTTATTTAACAATTGCTTTCTTCTAAAAAATTATAAAATAAAATATATTATATTTAAAAAATGTTCAATAATAAATTGTTAATTTAATAAATCGGTTAGTTCTAATTTTCTAAATTTAATATCTGTTACTAAATATCTATTCGCCGTGGGATACAAGTACTTAGGATTTTGGCGCTTTTGTACGATACGACTTTTTTTTTAATCTCATTTTGATGCTTATGTCTTTCACCGCTTTTACTACTAGGCTCTGATATAGTACAAAATACATATATATATATACATAACGATTAACGATCGAGCGCTGTATTACTGTGTCATTTCGCTATTATTCGGTACCTACCACCTACCTACTCGAATACACGTATTTATTGGTAAAGGACACGATTATAATTATATTTATAATATGTGTGCCGGTCTATGAATAAAAAATTAAAAACTATGACTGTAACACACTGGTAATTCACCTAAGATTGATAACATTTTATATAATATTTAATAGGTATTCCAATAAATAAAACAATTTAATTTTTAATTTCCAAAAGAATAATATATAATATTCAAATGCAAATATCTCATTTATAATATATTATACAATAACAATATAGCTAAATATACTATTTTCGATACAGCGTATGATACGCGTATTAGTAAGTAGTTATACGCGCGCATTTCACTATCAAACACGCGCTGAAACACCGACCCTATATATCTGCATTCCGCTCCGCTGCAGTGTTATTATACATTACAAATTATAATACATTGTTATATATATAAATGCATTTGAATAATTTATATAATTATATATATTGTTATTAATTAAAATTTATTATTTATAAAGTATTTAAAAAATATTATTAAAAAAATAATTGTGTTTAAATGTCTTATTGATATTAATTCAAAAATAATCAGTTAAAAATATTTTTTAAATATGTGATAAATGTTATTCAAAAAAATATTTATTAATATATAATTTTAACATATTATTTTAAAAATATTCAATTTAATATATTTCTAAAATACGTAAAAAATATTTATCTAGAAAACATTTTATATAAAATGTTATAATATTTTTTAAATATTTTAAAAACATTTTATTGCTACTTGGGTGATCAGTAGTTATATACATACACTATACATAAACTACTTCTTCAAGGTAATATTTAATACTGACGTTCAACTAAACTTTTATAAAGAATAATGTGTACTATACAGTAATTCACAATATATATGCAAACCCATATGGTAATAATATTATATTATACAATTGATTGTACCTATCCTAATTGATTATATCTGTCTAATAAATCTAATAAAATAAAAACTTAAATTTTTGAATCGAGAACACCATAAGTAAGTTGCAAACGATAAACATACATTTTTTATTTGTATATTATAATGTTTTTAGTAAAAAATATTTAATACTAAACATCATACAACAGTATTAATCAGAAACTTTACATTCAATTTAGCATAATATAAATATTTAATCAAATATAATATAAATAATAACAGAAAAAAAGTTTGAGTCTCAACTATAAATAATAGTTTTTAAATATATTATACTAAATATTCATGTATAATTTTACAGGATTTAAATTATTAAATAAACTAATAAATATTGTTAAATAGATACCAACCTAATTATACATAATACATGTATTTGTAATTAAAATATATTGTAATATTTTAAGAAGCATTTGTTTTGATAGATAATAATATGGAATTATATTGATAGGTGTGGGCATTAATATTTAATATTGTATGATAAATATATGTCATCAATCATCATACACATAATAATGACAATATAAACAAATATTCTGAACAAACACATAAAAAAAAAAATTAATATGAATATCCGAGTTTCATTATACATGAAATATACGAATTGCATAAGAAAAACGGTGCTTAACGCAAAATTCGTCGCGGATCGGAAACGGTTTAAATGCTCGAGATTTGACAGAATTCAGTAACTAGAACTGTAGTCGATAGGTGTTAGGCGTAGGTCTTCATGATTAGGTAGGTAGGCAGGATCGAATCCGGATCCGGCGGAATTGAGGGCGGCGCATGGTATTTCTTGGCC
Source organism: Schizaphis graminum (assembly GCA_020882235.1). Classification (NCBI taxonomy): domain Eukaryota; kingdom Metazoa; phylum Arthropoda; class Insecta; order Hemiptera; family Aphididae; genus Schizaphis; species Schizaphis graminum. The sequence continues at coordinate 18,322,957 of CM037036.1, forward strand.
GCCCGGACTTTTTGCATTTTTTTCCTGTTTTTCACGAAATATTTTGTTTTAAATTTATTTAGAATTATTATTGTACATAATACGTTAAATACACGATTAAAGTGACTTCCGTGCTTATAATTTCTTTTCCTGTAAATTAATAGAATAAATTACGAATTGTTTTTAATAATACTCAAGTGTTACGATTTTTAGTAATACCTATTGTATATTTAATACATATAAGATTTCACCTTTGCGCTCACATTGTCCGCGATCCGACGAAGTCGGATTGCCTACCTGGTAGGTTTAGTTGCATGTAAATTGATTTATACTATTGATATCTTGGTAATGTATTTAACATTCAAAAACGCAATTCGACTTTAAATATTCTACAAACAAAACATTTATCGCCTAACGACGTCAGGAGGTAGGACAATCCGCCGTAGGCGGATTGCATTGCTGGGTATCGATTTACATCGGTTGATGATCAACGACTAGGCACTCAAAACAAAGATTCGACTTCCACGTTTTTACGTACCAAACAACACCTGACTAATGACAACCGGTGGCACGTGAATAGTGAAATAATATACCGTAATTTGAGTATTTACTATTTTTGAATATTCAAAGTTGTTATTTCATATATTGCGCTCACATTGTCCGCGATCCGACGTAGTCGGATCGCCTACCTGTCAGGTTTATTTGTGCACTGTAAATTCAATTACACAGGTTGATGATTGACAGCTAGACATTCAAATTAAGGATTCTAATTTAACCTTTTCATTTACAATGCAGCAATAGACTTTCGACGTCAGGAGGTAGGACAATCCGCCGTAGGCGGATTGCATTTTAAAGTATCGATTTACACTGGTTGATGATCAACGACTAGACACTCAAATTCTACTTTTTCGCGTTAAAAACCAGACCGCCAAAATATAGAGCATTCACATCAGTGGAATCATCTTCGCTGTTTGCCGTTATCACCCACCTTAACACAAAATTTAATTGGTGATTACTAGCATTTCTGCTAAGTCGTGTTTCCGTCCTAGGGTATTCACTTACACCGAGTTTCACCCGAAGCGAGACTCACGGGCCACTAGTAATATTATAAAATAGAATAGTTTTACAATTAATAAAAAAAGTATTTTAAATAAGTGTACTTACAGATGTCGAAATTGAACCTAAAACTGCACGTGTTCTTAAATCGGGTCGTTCGATAGCTTTTTCTTTTAATTCGTTGATTGCTTTGCATACTTCAACTTTTGCACAATCCGGCACATGATTATGTTGAAATTCTTTTATAACTTCGTCATTACAAACATGTAAACGTCCTTTAAATTTTATCTTCTGATAATTTTCGCATTTCCATATTAATTTATTTAAACCTTGTTTTTCAAGTATATAAATATACCCTTTTAATATTAATTTATCTTTACCCCGTTCACTTTTAATATACGATATATTATTCATAGCTATAAAATGAAACACTCTCGAAAACGTCGATATACGTACTGGACGATTCCGACACAATAATTCAATAATCAGTAACGTATGTAATCGTGTAACGTATGCCAATCTGGTGATTTTTTAAATTTAGAATTTTGGATAAGGAAATCAATTTGTATCAGTAAGAATAGTAAGATAAACTTAATGGCTCTTCATATCAAAAATGCCATGTCCTAATTTAATAAATAGATATCGACTGTTAAATTGATTTTAGGATACTGTGTTTAAACATTTTACATTATCAAAGAAATAACTGCGATGAATTGTACTTGCGGTGAATTGTGCACGCGGTGAGTTGTAAATGCGGTGAAATGTTGGCGGTGAATAGTCGCGCGGTGAATTAATTGCGGTGAAATATCCGGATACCATCTTACCCAGAAAGAACATTGGGTTGAGATTTAATATTTTCACTGTCTTCTAATGGACCTGGCTGTTTTAATTGGACAGAACAACAATTATCAGGATTTGTTGAAGCACTTGCCTGTAACACATCATTATTTTCAATTCTTTAAAAATAAATTTACAAATTATTAATAGAACATTAAACACAAAAAATTGTGTAATCACTAATCATATAAATTTAGAATAATGCAAAAACAATTAAATATTTTTTTAAATGTATTACCTAAAACATTCATTAAATTTATGTATACGTTCAATACTATTCTCAGTATTAGTTTTACATATGTCAAACACATTATTCTCAGTATCATTCTCAACGTCATTCTCTAACTTATCATTTGTAGAATCTGCTAAATAATGAGGAGATAAAATCAAATAAAAATAACCAATGGATATTTTATAATGAGCTTACAAACATTTAACATTTTATACATACATGTCAATTCTTCAGTTTTCTTTGTCATAAAATAACTTTCTAATTTAGGAACCTGAGAAAGAACAAGGGCATTTTTTAATTTCTTTTCTAACGCTAATTTTCTGGAAGCTGCACCACTCAGTTTAATTCTTTTGCCAGCCATATTTATAGATTTGTATTTATAACATCAAATTCATTAAAATCATCAAATTGAAATAACGGGTGTGAAGTTGGGAACCAATTTAACCAAACAGCAAACTTCAAAACAATAAAAAAACAATAAGCAGGCAAGCAGCAGCTATAAGCGATAGACCATAACAAAACTGAAAATAAGGTTTAGCAATGATATTAAAATATGCATCTTAAGTTAGGTACATTTGTATTTATGTCATTTATAGACAAAAAAAAGTTAATAAAAGTGCAAAGCAATTATTAAGATTTATGAATTAAAAAATTAACTTACTTGGTAATGTTTATGAAAATATAAAATCATTTTTCATTCACAATATTTATTATTCACATAATTTATTACACATTTACACGAAAGTATGAAACATACGAACATGCGATTTATAGATAGATGAAGATAATAATTAATAATCATTATCTATGGATTTTACGCGTTTAACTTATGATAATATTACCATGAAAAATAAAAATCACAGTGTAGCCGCTATCCAAAATCTTAAATTATTATTTTTTTTTTATTAATTGACGAATGAAAATGGATGATGGGTTATGGTTATTGGTTAGTGGTTACAAAAAAATGCTGCCGCCCCATAATTCCAAAAAAATTTGCCACCCGGGGCGATGATACCCCCTCGCCCCCCCCTAAATACATCCCTGAACACTGTACTTGTTCGAATAGAAACGTGCCTAAATTCACGTCCATTGACACCATTGTCATCTGATCCCTCTGACTTTTCCGTACTTACTCCCGGTCATTTTCTGGTCGGAAGCTCTTTACTCGCTTTACCAGAACCTGACTACACGACAACACCTCTAAATAGGTTAACGAGGTGGAGAAGAGTGAGTCATTTATTGCAAGAGTTTTGGAATCGTTGGTCAAAGAATTATTTGGTACAGTTACAACAGCGCAATAAGTGGGAGAAAGAGCGAGGACCTAAACTTCGAGTTGGCACTGTAGTAATTATGCGTGATGACAATCTTCCCCCCCTGCGCTGGAAAATAGGTCGAGTTGAAAAAGTACATGTCGGTATAGTGATGGAGTCATTCGCGTAGCGACAATTTCAACTTCTAGCGGTCAATTCAAGCGGGCAGTCCGATTATTATGTCCTTTACCTTTTGAAGGCAATCATAATTAATTAATTATTATTATTAAAATGTTTTGTATTGATTTATATTGTTTATATTTGTATTCTTAAATTGAATTGTAAAATACTTGTGTTTATTATATTGAAATATATTTTAAAATTATTTCAAGGTGGGCGGTATGTTAGGTAGTTATATAATATATTATTTGTAATAGGTACCGTTTTTAATAGTTGCGATCGCCGATCCGCGATAACATATTTTATCATATTGCTATCTTTTTCTTATATACTATAATAAATCAGTCTCTCTACGACATCGTTGTCGATTAGAACGTTGTACTACCGCTCATCTATATATCGTGTAAAATAAAATAATTTAATAACCAAAAATTTACAGTCCACTTCTTTGTTTTTATAATATCGAATTTGCTTAACCATAATATTATCAACTCTCAATCAATATTTGATACTCATTAAACCTCCTAATATATCGTTTTTTTCAATTTTGTTAATTAATCCTTAATTATTCATACTAAAATATAGCTTAATTCAACTTTTAACTATGGATTAATTTCCATCCATTTAATTTGTTTGCTTTAATAAATTCCAAGTTCAATAAATATTATTATCTATAATTATGAGAGGTTTGGTAAACAAAAAGAACTCAACCAACAAAAATAAATAATAATACATGGTTAGTAATAAATAATAGTATATTTTCAAATTATATTATTACTCTATTATATTATATTATATAACTAAAAAAATCCATGTAAATGATCAAATTTAATAAAGCGTTTAGTTAATACAATTTTTTTACTATACATATTACATAGATATATTATTTATGTATTATATTATAAAATATTAAAATGAAAAATATATACAAAATAATAAACTTGTATAGTTTATGAAAAAAAAAAAATGTTTGTTTAAACAAATGATAATAGTACTTATATTATCAATGTATGATGTAGTAATGAATAGTAAATTAAATTTTCTGTTACTATATTAATATAAAATATTATAAAATTTTAAAATGTATAAAACTACATACATTTGTTCATTAGTATCATTTACATAAAAAAGAAAATTATATTAGAACAATTAATGATTTTATCAGTATTATATAATAATAAATAGTAAATTAAATTTTCTGTTACTATATTAATATAAAATATTATACAATTTTAAAATGTATAATACTACATAATTTATATAATAGTATCATTTACATAAAAAAGAAAAAAGAAAATTATATTGAAACAATTAATGAATTGTCTTATCTTTAATTTTAAATAGTGTTTGAATTAACACATATTTAATAACTTGTTCAATTTCATTGGTTGAATTATCAGAAGCAGCAAATTTTTTAAGTTTTCACAGATTCTAAAAAAAAAATAATAAAATTTAGTTTAAATTGTAGTTTTGTTAATTTATTATAATTATACCTTACCAAAAATTATTTTATTCACGAGTAATTTTTCAAAGGAGCATTTTTTATTTCCACGACCATTATATGAAAACTTGCATAGTAATTCGGGTGTAAACATTAAAGTCATTATTCGTTTTACCATAATTTTAATGGATTTTCCACCCACAGATGATAAACGTTTGACTTAAATCAATAATAAATTGACATTTTTATTTAAGTACATACAAAATAAATATATTAAAAAAAAAAAATATACATACCATCTGATGCCGATAATTTTTATCAATAGATAACTCATTTTCAAATATCTCTAAATATTAATGATTTTTAATGGGAAATTTATCATCTATAAAACAAGTGTCGTATAAGGATTGAGATTCTTTAGTTTTTATCAAAGTACTTTCTTCATCTCGCTGAATAATTATATCTAATTTTTCATGTATTGATCTAATTTCATACTTAAGTGTTAGAATTTGATTCAATAACCTCGCATATTGATCATCTGTAAAAATAAATTAAAATAATACATTTCTTCATAGATATACAGTGTTTAATGTGAACTAAGCTCAACCTCAGTATTTTATTTTGCTGGGATATATGTGGGCAAATCGAAAATTATTAAGATACCCAATAAAAACAAAAATTATGGAATATGTAAATCACAGTTATACCAGAGTTTAATAATATGTAAATAACAATAGTATATTAGTACAATTGGAATAATATCATAGTTGAAGGTACATATTATACTTATTATCTCTAATAATTACCTTTATGAAAAGTTTTTTGTTTAGAATTTGATGTTAATCCTTCTGTAGATTTTATGGATATACTATTGCAGTTGACTAAAATCAAAATAATAGAACATACGAAATGAAATTCAATAATCATTCGACAATAATAACTAATTAGGATACATTCTGTCATTTTAATGCATTAATAATAGTTTCAGGAAAATAATTAGATATATTTGGATATGAATTAAAAGCAATACACATCTGCAGATAATGCAGGTATTGGACTAACTGAAAATAAACTTCTTTTAGCTCCTTGAAAAAAAAATAATATAACAAAATTAAGTAAATATAGGTTTAAAACATTTTCAGAGAAATAAAAAAATTTGTATATGTACTTGTATTAGACGATAAATGTTGGTTATTGTGCATTTCAGTTGTTAATATATTATTGTTCAAAAACTGTTGTGGCAACAAAGCTTTTTTTTCAGCCGTGGAACTAGTGTTATCTGTTTATAATTAATTTATAATGTTAATACTTTATACTCCAGACTTGAATATTAAATAATAATTATTAATAACTACCAGAAATCAAGCTGTGAGAAGAGCTGTGAGCTATGTGATTCAAGTCAGAAGTTTCTATAAAAATGTCATTAATATCATTTTTTAAATATGAACTGATGTTGAATGCTGCTATCAAAAATAATAAATAAATACTTTATACACTTATAGGTACATATATATATATATATTATATTATACACAAGTATTATTAAAAAGTTTAATAATAAACTCAAGAGGGTAATTCACACCTGCACCTGCACGCGTTTTTTTTTTCATACAAATGATCAATTTGTGTTCAGCAGTTCTAATTATTTTGTGTTAGATGGTTTTAACATTAGATTAAAACAATTACTTTACATCAAACCTTACTGGTAAGAACATTACATGTGTTCTCACCTTGATTTTGAACATTATTTAAATTTTTGAGTGAGTATGGATATATTGAATATGTAAAATATTTATGCAAATTAAAAATTTTTATCTCTATAAAATAAAAATAAAAATATAAACATCAAAAAGAGAAGAACTCATCATTATGTCATTATCTATTTTTGTTTAATAATAGTAGGTAGATCAGTTCATTCTAATATTTATTGGAACTACTAAACATTAAGGGGATTGGAAGCGTTGATTTTCTGTCTTTGTCTTACACACGTGGAATATAGGAAAAATAGCTATACGCGCCTGACGAAAATTAAGGTACTTCTAGTTGTTCGATTTAAAATATGTAAAGATGATTGAATTGGTATACAAGTTTACTTTGCATCGGTCGAAATACTTTTTCGATTGTTTTATTGTTTAAAATAAATATTTTGATGAGAATAAATATTTTAAATTTAAAATTTGTCAATTTTTATTATTAAATATATATTAAAAATATTAAAAATATACTTCGACCGATGCAAAGTTAACTTGTATACCAATTCAATCATCTTTACATATTTTAAATCGAATAACTAGAAGTACCTTAATTTTTATCAGGCACGTATAGCTATTTTTCCTATATTCCACGTGTGTAAGACAAAGACAGAAAATCAACGTTTCCAATCCCCTTAATGTGTTAGCAATTTAAAATGTATAATTATGTGTTAGTAAGACCAAGATGACATATGTAGCTATAACATAATAACATAATTTTTTTTGAAAATATCATACTATAATTATCAGCCCGTGCAATTTCATCATTTGTTGGAATACTATTAGCAATAGCATTATCCTTGATTTTGGTATTAGAATTCTGACTTTTAATATCTAGTAGATCAGTTTTCTGAGATAATGGAGATGTAATATGTGCTAAAAAACATGAATAATGGATAGGTTCATACTTATTTATATTTTTTAAATTAACTAATTGTTTACCAAACGAAGAGTTAACTGAGCTCTTTAATGAGGACCAACCGTTTGTTGGTTTTTTGGAAATTGTGAGATTTTCAATTTTAGAAGGTTTTGCTGATATTTGAATAGCTGACTTTTCAAAATTAAGTTCATCATCTGAAATAAATATGGAATTAGTACAAATAATCATAATATGATATATATATAATATTATAGTTTTCTATAGTACCTGTTCCTACCAATATATTTTGTAAACAACATAAACTACAGAATTTGACTAAGTACATGTATATACAAGTATTTTTCTAAGCTAATTTGTGCAATTAACTATCAAGTATAATATGCATACATATTAATAACATAATTTCTTATTGTACTAAATTTATACACAAATATATCTAAATATTTGTATTTATATTATATCTTTAGCTGATGGTGCTCATAATGTTCTTTTATTTATGGGAAAATTAAAAATTTGAGATACATTTAATAAAATGCAATACCAATTTAATAACTAACCTATCTTATAGTCATTTTTGTTCACTACGACATAACTTAAATCTTATTTATACACTCATTTCATTGCTATGTGACATTCATTGTATATTTTACTTTATGTATGTTACAATCTATGTATCTATATCAAACATTTCAAAGTACATTGTGCAGTCATGAGTTAATTTCTTAATTCACTATCTGACTAATATATAACTTTTATATATTACACTCATGGTTCTATCAACACCACACGTGACCATTGTTAACAAATTTATATATAATGTATAGATAGATGTATTTTAAATATGCATACCTTCTATTCCCTGTAACAATAAAATGCTTTTATTTGCTATGCCATTAAATTATTATTCTATATAATAATTAAAAATAAATAAATAAATATCTTTTTTTAACAAATATTTTACCACACCAAATATAAACGTAAAAACGTTATATGCAAGTTTTTACTTGCATACACTTCTTTTTTAGCCTATTATTAATGTATCAATTCATGTGTATCAATGTATCAATTATCATAAAAATGTATCAATGTTTCAATTCAAAATCATAATAGATAAAAGCATATCATTGTGTACAGGTAATGGAAGGTTTTATATACAGGGTGTTCCAAATTTCATGTGACAGCAGATATCAGCATGATCTACTTAAATTAGGAAAAAATTACCTATGTGAAAACTTTTTTGAATCATATTATCTAAATTAATTTGATATTAAATATTTTTTTTATTAATTAGGATGGGGAGGTTCGAGGGGCAACTTTAAAAATTCAAATGGGAACCTATATTTTTGAAACATAATTCATACACAGATTAATTTTAAATGAATTTTGATGGGTCATTCACAAAAATGTCTTAATAATTGAAGGAGTTATCGACATCTGAATATTGGTGTTAATTTATAAAATTCTACAGTGAATAATTAATACTAAAAGTGCTTCTGTTGTACGACCTTAATTATCTGGGTATGTAATTATCAATTTATTACAGTAAACAGTAGCAATACAAAACGTATATCAGTATTATCGCTTGATATTATTAGTTTATTACCAATTACAGATTATTTTTATTTATGTTGTCCTAATTGCATTTCTTAATCTGACAATCGATGACTTTAATTAAATTTTATAAAATAAAATAATATATTGATATGTAGGTATAACCTATAAGAGTCTGAGACCGTGATAATAGCGTTTTGTATTATTTAATTATTTTATCAATGATAATAGTGATATAAGCATGAACATTAGAGAATTTCTTTAAAATTCATGGATATAAGAATAAAGATATAATGATTTATAACTTTAAGATTATTTAATTTTAATAAAATTTTCTACGTCAACCTTTTTGAATCATATAATCTAAAATAATTTGATATTAATAATTTTTTTTTATTAATTAAAAAGGGGAAATTTTAGGGGTAAATTTTAAAATTCAAATGGGAACAAAATTTTTTTGAAATATGATTCATATACGATTTATTTTTTAATGAGTTTTGACGTATCATTCATAATTATGCATAAATAAATAAAGAAGTTAATAGTTATTAACATTTGAATTTTGTATTTTAATTTATAAAATGCCATCAATGAATAATAATAATAAACATTTGTGCTTCTGTTATACGCCGATGCATTCTTATGCAATCTTAATAATCTTTATGCTATCTAACTATCAATTTATTATAGTCATAAAACGTATGTTTGATATCTCAATTTAAGCTTAATATATTACATAGGTAAAATCGCATCATTGTATTGAAAATAAAAAAAAACAACACATTATAACAATATGTATACCTACATAATATTACAATACGTAATATATTGTATATTGTTCTATTTATTATTTATAATACAAAGTTATAAACAAATATCATACAGTAAATAAATAGGCTATAGCTATTTAATACCAAATTGTTGTATAAATTATATTATACAGCATAAAATTATTTAAAATTTATACAAATAGGTACCTGTATTTTTCGACTAATTTAGGAAACTAAATATATTTTTTAATTTAAATAATAGGTAATAACTAGGGCCCGGAAGTTCATGCATTTGCATGTTTTTACTGAGTGCATCAAAACGTTGCTGGATGAGATAAAAGTTTGAATCACAATCTAACGAGTTCAAAAATGAAATTTTAACGTACATATTTTCGCATAGGTATTTTGAGGTTTTTTAAAAATACGAGTATAAGCATACTTAAAATAAAATTGCATTTTACTGCATTTTAGTGTTATTATTATTATTATTTTTTTTTTATTAATATTTCATGATAATGTCGGACTTTGAGTATATTTCAAAATGTATTTGTTGAAAAATATGTCCTTTCAACGTTGCTAATATGAAATAAAAACCTGATTAAAATTATTAGCGTCATTGCTTGGTCGGGCTGATAATTGTCATTCATTTGTATTTGAAACCCTAACAAAATATTCAAAATCCATAGTTGTAAATTTTAATTCTTGAAGTAAATAATATAACATATTAAATCATATTAAAATTGAGGATATTTTTCCCATCTTTGAATTATTATTTTTACAGAAAAAAAAAACCTTAACGTAAAAAAAAACAAAATACACATTTAGCTCATATTTTAGTGATTTTAAGCGTATATTTTGATAGTTTTTAATGTATGAACTTTCAGGCCCTATTAATACTATTATCATATTTTGTTTGAATAAACTTAATATTAGATATACCATTTCTAAACACTACAAAATGACAACATTGATTTCGAAAACTTGTATGATTAAATTTCGCGTTCAACATATAGCTAAATGATGCATAAAAATCAAACAGTTTTTGAAAGAACATCATCCTTTCACAACATAAAGATACGATTTATCAAATATTAAATAATAATAACTAGGACTTGGATGTTGTTACAAAGATTAAAAGTTATTTAAGACTTAAGGTTATAGCTAGACTTGGGAATTTAAAAGTTATAAAAACAGACAAATACAAATAAAAATATGAGCAAATACAATTAATACAAACATACACTAGAACAAGTCAATGTTGACTGAATTTATTTGAAAATGTGTCTATTATTTGTATTATAAATTTTTCCTTTTTTTGAATAATTGTACCTACCTATTGATCCAATATCAATATCATTGAATAAAATAACTGATAGGTTAATATGAAGTATAATATTCATCTGTGGCATGGAGAACAAAGTCAATGACATAAAATTCACACAATATTTACATAACATTGGTAAAATACATTACATAATAAGTACCAATAAGAACTTTAATTTTTAAACTAAATGTACATGACATTTTTTCCTCTAATAAGTAAACTGTTTAACGTACGTATTTGCTAATTTTATTAGTTGCATAGGTACCATATTTATACGTATACAAATGTATTATGTATAGTTTTATATAATAATAAATATTATAATGTGAGTTTTTAATTTAATTCTAACAACATCCAAGTCCAAATCATGCTTTCAAACAAAATATGTATTTTAAGTATGTCCTATTGCATCAGCCATCAGTAAAAAAATATTCATGATATATTCTGAGTGGTGAATTATTTTTGTCATTTAGTTTATTTTAGTAAATTAAAATAATCTAGTCACTAAGACTAAGGTATGTATGGTAAACTAAATTTAAAAGCAAATTAATACATTTTAAAAGACTATCAATTTTAAAATTCATAATTTAATTTTAATGAATGTGAATATAGTCGAAATGTGTATAATTTTGTCAAGACAAATTATTGTTGTCATTTAGTAGGTAGGTACATTTTAGTATAAAATAAGCAACCCTGCGACCCATTGAGATATGTATCATACTATTATGTATGGTAAACTAAATTTGCAAAACTAATATTACAAATTTGCTTTATTTATTACACTATTAAATGTGATAATAACCAATTACTTAAATATTATGTTCAATTATTCATATGAATTAATTAGTTAAAAATAGTTGCTTCTGTGTGAATAACATTATAAAATATAAGTGCTAGTCTTTAAAAAGTTATATCAATATAGGTACTAATTGTTTACAACACTCGCAATATTTAAATTAAGCTACAAGTAATATTACCTATGATATGTATATTTATTGTGATTGTCTTACAGAAACTTACAGAATTTTGGTTCATGCCAGCGGTTTCATGTAGTACAATCGAATAATAAATCATAATATAGTTATTTACTATTTTGCTATATTTATTATATTTATGTTTAACATGATTGACTTACAGAAACTTACAGAATTTTGGTTCATGCCAGAGGTTTGATGTAGTACAATCGAATAATAAATCATAATATAGTTTTTTTTTTTTTTTTTTTTTATTATAGCTTCAAGTTTACAACTAATATAGCTATCATAATATAGTTATTTACTATATTTATGTTTAACATGATTGACTAGTTTAACTTACAGAATTTTGGTTCATGCCAGCGGTTTCATGTAGTTCAATCGAATAATAAATCATAATATAGGTATTTACTATTTTGCTATATTTATTGCGACAGTGCTTAAACAAATTAATAGAAAATATTGATAAGCTCAAAATAGTAGGTTTTGTTTGAATAACCTTATAAAATATAACTGCAAGACTTTAAAACGTTATAAATTCTATAATTTTATTAACACAAACCAACAATAAACCATACAATATAATAATATTTATTAAGTAAATTTATGAATTCTATGTACCTAATTATTACTCATGAGCAAGAAATAAATAAAATAAATTAATTAATTAAATACATTAACAAATCTAAAAGTTTCAGCTAAAATTCACTGAATTTTATTATTTTTCATGAAAATAAATATGTACCATCAAATGTTACAATATCAATAAGGACAATAAAATTTAATGAAAAAAAAAATGATGTCACATTTGCAGTCTTATGTACCTACCTACAATGACTTTTAGAGTAGTTAAACATTTGCTTTAATTTAATTAGCTACCATACATTTCAATAAACTTTTGTCTAAAACTGAAGAAAATGGATCATATCCAAAACAGATTTAATTTAAATCAATGGTATAATATGCATAAAAAATATACATACAAAATGTATAGTTATGTATAGTTGTATACTTACATATAATTATAAATATTATAATACTTATGAATTTTTTATTTAATTATAACAACATCAGTCTCAACCATGACAAGAAACATAATAAGTAAGTAGGTATTTCAAATATTTCAAATTACATCAGTAAAAAATTATAATATATTCTGAGTGGTGAATTAATGTTGTCATTTAGTTAATTTTAGTATAAAATAAATGACCCATTAAGATATGTATGGTAAACTAAATTATTAGTTTGCTATATTTATTATACTATTAAATGTGACCAATGTTTAAACGAATTACTTAAAAAATATGTTTAAGTATTCATATAAACAAATTAGTTAAAAATAGTTGTTTCTGAGTGAATAACATTATAAAATATAAATACTAGTCTTTAAAAGTTATATAAATATAGGTTCTGATTGTTTACAACACTCGCAATATTTTAATTTATTAGCTACAAGTAATATTACCTATGTGTATACTGTATATTTATATTAAACTTGATTGATAAATTAAATTATAGAATTTTGGCTCTTGCCAGAGGTTATCTAGTTCAATCAAATAATAAATCATAATATAGGTATTTACTATTTTGCTACATTTAATACAACATTATAAATGCGATCTATGTTTGAACAAATTAGTAAAAAATAATGATAAGGATTATAACATCCTCAAAATTGTGGCCTTTGTATGAATAACCTTGTAAAATAAAATTGCAAGACTTTAAAAATTTATAAATTCTATTATTTTATTAACACAGACCAACAAAAAAACCATACATGCAAATATTTATTAGTGTAATTAAACATTTGCTCTATTCTAATTAGTTAAGTACTAAAGTACCATACATTTCAATAAAATGTTGTCTTAAAATTATTGAAAATAATGGATTATATCCAATAATATTTTTAATTTAAATCAATTGGCTAAATACAAATTAAATAAACAAAGAATACACGTAGAATTGTGATGGAAAAACTAATTTAAAATTTGAAGTCTTAGATATGTACAAATGACCTGTAATTATGTATAAAAAATTAACTAATGACGGTGATGAACAAAAATTTAATTTTTTTATGATCCAAGCAAGAAATATAAAGTACCTTCAAAGTGTAAATAGATAAATTAATTTTACGAATAATATATTCTGAGTGGTGAATTATTGTTGTCATTTAGTTGATTTTAGTATATTAAAATAATCTAGCCACTAAGACTATGATATGTATGGTAAACTAAATTTAAAAGCAAATTGATAATTTTTAAGACTAGAAATCAATGGACTTAAAAAAATTCAATAAGCAAAAAAATCACATTAAATTAGGTATAATGAAAATGCTAATTTCAAATTTGAAGTCTTAGATAAGTACAAATATAGTATGAATTGTATATTGTATATGAATATTAACTAATGATGGTGATAAACAAAAATATAATTTTTAATTATTCAATGATCAATAAAAGAAATATAAAGTACCTTCTTAGTGTAAATAGATAATTGATACATATTATCAAAATTAGGTATGTCATTTGATGTTAGTTTAAAACAAATGCAAATACTTCCAGACAGTAACAACCAGTTGACGAAAATTCAAACGCACTAACTACAATGACTTAAAATATGCATTTGATTGAAATAATGAAACAATTAGACACGTATTTAAATATAGTTTAACTTTTTGTCTTAACTGTCATATAAAAATTACAAAGTGACAAGTGACAAGCGTTAACATTTATCAACAAACAACCACATCATCAATCTCATCATTTATCACTATAATTTTTAGGTTATAAATTATTATCACAGACTTAAAGAAATCTGTGATTATAATATCTTGTATTATCATCGATAAAATAATTTGATATAAACAACTATTATCGCGGTCTTGGAGTTTGGACTTTTCATATATTCATAGATTAAGAAATGCAATTAGGACATCATAAATAAAAATAATTCGTAATTGGTTATAATGTCAAACGATAATACTGATATACGTTTTGTACTGACTACTGTTTACTGTAATAAATTGATAATTACATACCCAGATTAAGGTCGTACAACAGAAGCACTTTTAGTATTAATTATTCACTGTAGAATTTTATAAATTAACACCAATATTCAGATGTCGATAACTCCTTCAATTATTAAGACATTTTTGTGAATGACCCGTCAAAATTCATTTAAAATTAATCTGTGCATGAATTATGTTTCAAAAATATAGGTTCCCATTTGAATTTTTAAAGTTACCCCTCGAACCTCCCCATCATAATTAATAAAAAAAATATTTAATATCAAATTAATTTAGATTATATCATTCAAAATAGTTTTTACATAGGTCATTTTTTCCTAATTTAAATATATCATGCTGAAATCTGCTGTCACATGAAATTTGGAACACCCTGTATATATAAGTTTTTTTTAGGTTCCCTTATAAATAAAGCTTAATTAATTTATTGTATTTAATTTTTATACAAATGGATCTAAATATTAAATTTATTTGTATTTATGTATGTTTAACTGATGGTGCTCATTATGTTCTGTTATTTATGGGCAAATTAAAGAATTGAGATATATACTTATACAATATTTATTAGTTACTAAATTGTTTAAGTTTTATTTTTAATGTATTAGTTACAATGTTTTTATGATTTATATTTTTTTTTTCAATACTGGTAATACATTCATTACATTATGCAGTGCAAATACATATAAACAATTAAATTGTTGTTTAAAAACATGTATGCTATTCTACACTTTGACCCTAATTATTAAGTGCTCATATTTTTATCATTTTATATCACTATATAAAATCACTATATATTCATTTAAACTGATCATCTATGATTTTATAGGCAGTCGAACAGCAGCATGAGGCGCCTGACGGTGAACAAGCAGTTCACGAAGAAATTGACAACGCCGTTGAACAAGGCGGCGCAGAAATCATTGAGGTCCAAATGGATGTCAATGACATGGAAGTCGTCGAGGTCTAGGTGGAAGATGACAATGTGGAAGTTGTCGAAGTTCATCTGGAAGATGACAATGTGGAAGTTGTCGAGGTCCAGATGGATGACGTCCCGATGGACGTGGAAGTGGAAGTCGTTGATGTTTTGCCGGCCGACGCACGGGCAGAACTTGAATTTGCAGACATCTTCGACTATTTACCTCCGGACCAGGGCCGTATTTGGGTAGGGGCAACGGGGTACACGTGCCCCCAGCGGCAAATTTTAGGGGGCGGCCGGCGGGGCACTCATTGATGATAATTTTAAGGTACTACGAATTTAACGGTTTTTTTTTTTTTTTTGGTACCTAAATATAAAAATTAATGTTGAGTATAAATACTTAACACGTTCATGCCCGCGTCAAATTCAGAGGTCGAGACGAGACGTCGAGTGCACCCAGCCGAGTAAATAATCAGTTATATCATAAATCAGATATACGTTGTATTATATTATATCTGTGGTTACTGGTTATACCATATCAAATTGATAACACGTTTTATAAGCATAAAAATGCCGGGAAACCGAAACCAGCTGTTTGTTGTTGTTCTAATACTTATACTGAATGGCCGTGTGGCCGTGCTAAAAATAGTAATCGTTCGCCATCAGCCCGACGATTTTATATACAAAAATAATATTGTGATATGACGACTATTATATACTGATAATCCATTGAGAGTTATCATTATACCATTTAAGTATTTAACACATAATGCTATTTCATTTCATTAATTTTTTTCAGTTATTATTTATAAACATGAATATTATGATAGTTGTATAAAGTTTGGACTTTTAATCTTAAACAATAATTTATTGTTGGTAAATGAAATCATTTAATTCATTATTAATTTAATTGTATTTCTTGTGTACGGTGTACCTATCCAATAAATGGCTTTTCGAAACCGACGAAGTGGTGCTGCTTACAAAAGATTAGCTAAAGAAAAGGCTATAAAAACAGCAGAAGTCTTAAGTAAAGTTCCAAAATTGGACACTTTTTTTGGTTCAAGGATTTTAAACAAGTTGCCAAGTATGAATTTAAAATGTATAGCTTAAAATATGAACATAGTAGTAAACTACCTAACAACTTTATATAGTTACTGTTCAACTGTTGTGGGTACTAACTACTAACTAAAGTATACTAAAGTCCAAAGTATAATATTATAAGAATAAGATATATACTCTACCGAATACATTTTTATTTTACTTAGTTAATTTGACTGTTTAACCTAATTAATATTTTATTGTTTACACATTAAATTATGTATTAGCATGTCAAATACAAAGCCTATATACAAATATATAGTACTTATGTCTCATGACGCATGTTAATAATTGTAAGTAATAATAAGTAATAATTATAGCTTGTAAGAACTCATTAAATATTTAAATAGGTATTTAAATTTTAACATTTTTTTTAAAATAAAAATATTGGATAGATATTTAATTATCTGTTATTTGTTAATAACATATTTATGTGGTGGGTAATAATATCATATTAGGTATATTATATTTATATAATAATACATGGTTGTTTTGTAGCATTAATAGGTTAAAATTATAAATTTCAATATGTTTTATTATATACTTTATATTTTTATTTAGTAAATAATGATATTGATAATATCAGTGCAAACATTGTTGATCCTGGTTCTGATACAACAAATCAACCAATTATAAATATTGAGCAACATATTAATAACCCATGTACAACATTTAATAACATTGAGTAAGTTTAAAGTTATTATTAATTTTTTATATACTTATTTATTTGTACATTATATTTAAAAAAATGTTAGCATAACCATATTATTATGTTATTATAGTTCATTCATTAAAGAAGATATTGGTCCTTCACTGCCAATTGAAAATAAGGATAATAATTGTTCATCAAATAATATTCTCCCAGGGTAATATTAATAACTAATTGTTCAATTATAATATACCTAATATATTATTTATTATTAGTATTTTTTTTTTTTTTTAGCAATGATCCAGCCTTATGGATTTTAAATGATATTACAATAGACTATATTTGCTTACATGGTTATGATCAAAATTTTGAAAATAACAATTTTCAGAAGTCTAAAAAATTATATGTACGAGTAGTAAAAAGAGTTAAGAAGCCTTATTATAGATATTTATCGCCCAATGTTCTACATGCAAAACTCTTAAATGGAGAAGTTATAAAAAGAAAATATTTAATGTATTCAGACAGTACTGGAAATCTGTTTTGTGTTCCATGCTTATTATTTAAAGGGAAATCAAGTTTTGCTACTAAGGGATTTTGTAATTGGCGTAAAACTGAAGAAAAAATAATATTTCATGAAAAAACAAAGAGCCATAAAAGTTGTGTTTTATCTTTGAAACAAAGAATGCAAAGTGTTGAGGGAATTGATCAACAAATTATACATCAAATGGAATCTGAAGAAAAATATTGGAAAAATGTATTGTATAGAGTGATAGCAGTTGTGAAATCATTATGTTCTAGAGGTCTTTCTCTGAGAGGAAGTAATGATTATTTTGGCTCAACACATAGTGGCAATTTTATTATGTGTTTAGAACTAATTGCAGAATTTGATCCCTTCCTTGCTAAACATATCAAAAAATATGCAAATAAAGGTAAAGGAAGTACTTCATATTTATCAATAACTATATTTGAAGAATTCATAATATTAATGGCTAATAAAGTACGGCATCAGATTATCGAAGAAATAAAAACAGCAAAATACTTTTCAATCATTATAGATTCTACCCCTGATATTTCACATGTCGATCAATTGTCTTTCGTATTTCGTTATATTCTAAACAGTGGTAACCCCGTTGAAAGATTTTTACAATTTTTTCCTAATACAGGCCACAAAGCTGAAGATTTAGCAAATTCTGTATTTCATGTTCCTACTACAAACAATATAGATATTAAAAACTGTCGTGGGCAAGGCTATGACAATGCCTCAAATATGTCAGGAAAATATACAGGTCTTCAAGCTAGAATAAAAAACGCTTGTTCTTATGCAGTATATGTACCATGTTCTGCGCATTCCTTAAATTTAATAGGTGAGTGTGCCGCAAGTTGTTGTTTAACAGCAAATATTTTTTTTAATCTTATTCAAAATATCTTTACATTCTTTTCTGCATCGACCAACCGATGGCAAGTGTTATCAGAATGTTTAACAGGAAATATATCTATAAAAAGATTATCTGACACTCGCTGGTCTGCACGTCACGATGCATGTTCAAGTTTATCCAAAAATTGGTCACAAGTTTTAAAGGCATTAAATGAAATTGAAAAAAATCCATTGGAAAAGCCACAAACGAGATGTGAAGCAAAAGGCTTATTAGTTCAGTTAAGAAGTTTGGAAATGAGTATTATGGTTACAGTTTGGAGTGATGTCTTGGAACGATTTAATTATACTAGTAGGAAACTACAGGAGGTATCAATCGATTTAAGAACCGTATTAAAATTATATTATTCCTTGATACATTATATAAATGATATAAGAAATAATTATGATCTATATGAAAAAAAAAGTATTGAGATATCTGAAATTAAAGAGTATAAAACTCAGATTAATAGAAAGAAGAAACGAAAAATACCCTATGATGAATCACATGAAAATGAATCGCAACTAAATTCAAAAGATATCTTTAAAAGTCAAACATATATTCCAATAATAAATTCTTTAATTTCTGAATTAAATAAAAGAAAAATAGCTTACGAAGACATTAACGAAAAATTTAAATTCTTATTTTGTATTACTGAAATTAGTTCATCTGAAGTTAGACATCAATCAGCAGTTTTACAAAAATATTACTCTAAAGATCTTCCTGTATCATTCTCAAATGAATGTATTCATTTTCAGAGCTACCTACTAACTCTACCGAAAGACAATACTCCTAAAACCATTTTAGGAATGTTGCAGAAAATAATAGAAAGTGATTTACAAGATGTCTTTCCATATATTAGCATTGCTTTAAGAATGTTTTTATGTTGTCCAGCTTCAAACTGCTCAGCAGAGAGAAGTTTTAGTGCTTTGAAGAGGATTAAAACTTACTTAAGATCTAGTACCAAAGATGATCGTCTGAATGATCTAGCAATACTAAATATAGAGTCAGAATTAACAGTTAATATAAATTATGATGATATTATAAATAAGTTTAGTGAGTTAAAAGCTCGTAGAAAAATGTAATTTTTACTAATATTAATATAATACAGTTCATAGTTAATCATATAGAATATTATATTATATTCATTATTCTGTGTTAATATTTGTATATTTTAGCATAGTAATTTAATTTTTTTTCCCAACTAACGCTATATTATTTAGTAAAATATAAAAATGTGTCTATAAAGAGAGAGGTCTATATTAGTGAGAGTAGCATATTATTATGTTTATGTAGTTGGTTTAATTTTCTGTGGACCAAAATTGTGTACAAGAAAATAGTTACACCTTAAATTTTAAGGAATAGCATTTTTTTTGGGGGGGGGGCGGCGAAAATATGTTGCCCCGGGGCGCAAATTGTCCAAATACGGCACTGCTCCGGACGTCGACGAAGAGGTCAGTGAATAAATATTTCATATTGATAAAATAAAAAAAACCATATAAGAACCATTACTGTTTTATTACTCACATTGCAGTTTGAGCCAATTCCACTGGTTGTTCCTGTGGCTCAACGTTTGCCAATGAGAGACCGTCCGGCAGGTGTTCAACACCCACTCCCGGACCAACACAACGTTGGTGCTTTGGATGCGGTTTGCAGAGAATGCAACGCCCGTCACTTCCATTGCGAACGCGCATCTAGAGGTCACTTCTCCACGTGGTGTAACAACGGTCAAGAGACCGCCACGGGACAGAGCGTACTGTTGCGAGCACCTATGCGTTTAACTAATTTGTTGATTGATGATTCACAGGAAGGTACCAACTTTCGAAGGGAGACTCGCCGCTACAAGAACTCACTGGCGTTCGCAGCGTTCTCCAGCGACCTCAACCCCAGACGGTTGCCGGGTTGGGGACCAAGCGTGTACACTGTCCACGGACAAGTGTACCGCAGGTTCAACAATGACGTCGTCGGCAACGAACACAGGCCACCGAGGTACTGAAGTTCCATATTCGGACAAAGTCCTACACTCCGCAAGAAAGGTATATGAGCCTAGACTCGTCCCCTTTCAGGCAGAGGCACCGGATGTTTTCCTAGGAAAACATACGGCAGCGTCAAATGAGAACAGTTGGAAGACTATTCACCACCGTCAAACCAGGAGTTTTTACACCCCTCATTTGCGGTGGGGTTTCAAATGACTACCAGTTTGGCTTCAAAGTGTATCAGACCTTTTAGCTGACCACTGGTGAGGCCGCGGAACTATCCAACCTGCTGCTTAATATGGTTTAAGCAACCGCCAGGTATTATACTCTCACCGGCAGAGTGGCTGGGTTCCCGGGAGAATTCTCACCGTTAACCTTCACCTGATCAGCATGCGATCATTTACCACTTTCGTCATTTTCATGACTGCCACTACGAATCCGATCCCAGACGTCGGTACCGGGTTTCCCCAGCACTTGGGTCCAGACGTCGTTCCCGTAGTACTTTTTCCTAATTTTAATTAGGCGTCCAAAGTGTGACGTTTCGGCCAGCGGTCCATCGGAGCCTAAAGCTAGGACATACGCCTCCCTACTATTTACTTTTCCAGATACACGAGGGCTAGTGGTTGGCCCATGACGCTGCGCTCGCAGGTCACACGGTGGTCATGACCCCTCATTTTATTTTTAAATGGAGTGAGTACTCCATTCTCCGCGCTCCGCCTAGCGCCTACAGGTCCGAAGACCGTGCATCTCTCCGCGCCCCAGGCGCACTTAGTGTAAACACGTAAGTCACTGGCCGGGACCCAACAGAACTTGCCCCGTAGAGTAGTTTCCGCCAGAATCACCTGCCATCAGCCGTTTCAACTCAGCACCTCGCATCCCTGATGCCTACTCAGTCCATTCGGACGAGGCACGGCCGCCGGGAGTAGCAGACATCGCCCCGTAGAGCTTATTCACACCACTCCCCGTCACCGAACTTTCGCTACCGCCACGCGTCCCTGACGCCCTCAGCTCTATTGAGCGTGAGTCTACACCTCATCAAGTGAGAGTCCAACCACATGACCACGAACAGCCACAGCTCCACTCATGAACCCACGGAACTCTTTCCAGAGCCCCGGGGAGTCCACAAGGGAGTGCAACCCACATGGCCACTGTTGGTCTCTCGCCTCCACTAGGTCTCTCAGTGCCTTCCTAGCGCCCGCAAGTGCTTCGCACTCGAACACGACGTGTTCCATCGTATCCAAGCCCCCACACTGCTGACACTCGTCGGTCTCTGACTTAGAGAAGCGTAGGAGGTAGGACATAAATCCCCCGTGTCCCGTGAGGAACTGGGATGACTCATGGTCCACCTCCACCCAGCTACACTTCAACCTGTCTTTCACACTTGGGAAGTAGCTATATGTGAGTCTGCCCTTCTCACTAGCCTCCCATCGTGCTTGCCATTCGGCAATTCCCTCCTCCTCTACCCTTAGTTCCTGCTCCCTCCCGAGCCTTTCCCTCCTGCACCTAGCCAAGCGGCCCCATTGTCTCGCCGCCAGGTCCAGAGGGAGAACCCCAGCCAGCACAGGCAGGGCCTCCGTACTTGTAGTACGATATGCCCCCGTTACCGCCAAGAGCGCACCCCTCTGAGCACTTAACAGCAGACGTTTCATCATACGATCGCCGACAGTTTCGCCCCACACTGCGGCCCCGTAAAGCAGCCTCGGCACAAATACACCTAAGTATAACTTGCGCGTCGTCCGCCCACTAAGACCCCAAGTGGAAGCTACTATCCGTCGGATCCTCTGAAACATGGGTGCCGCTTTCCCCGCTACTTTTCTCACGTGGTTCCTGAAACTCCACCTATCATCCAATGTAACGCCGAGATATTCCATCTCCGTTACCTCCGATAACCTCTTCCCGTCCATCCTAACCGTGAAAGGTGGAGTCAGTCTCCCTTTCAGACACATGACTTTCGTCTTTGCGGCCGAGAAGGTTAACTTCATACCACCTGCCCAGGATCCTGCTCTTTTCAGTTTTTCCTCTGTCTTTCGGATCACCTCAGACCTCGTCTTTCCAGCTACCATCAGCAACGCGTCATCCGCGTAGCCGATCGATAGTTCCCCTTCCGACTCGTCAAGACTCAATAAAGAGTCCATCAGAATGTTCCAGAGTTCCGGTCCGAACTGAGACCCCTGAGGACAACCCTTGGACAGCCTAATCTCACTTCGCCCCGACGGCACAGTGATACTGGCGTATCTGCCCCCTAGATAATCCCGTGTTATCTCACACAATCTCTCTGTGGCTCCCAACCTTTTGAGATGATACAATATTGCCGGCCACAAGGCGTTGTCGAACGCCCCTGAGATATCCAAGAATACCCCAAGGACATACTTCTCTGCCCGGTTTTCGGTCCATTCTCTCATTCTCAATATTGCATCGGTTGTGGATCTGTGTGCTCTAAATCCGTACAGGCCACCGAGGTACTGTGAGTTGTACTTTGTCAACTCAGCCGAGGCCAACCAGGCCCGAATGCGACAACAAGACGTCGCAGACCGTCTTTTGGCAGGTTTGCTTGCAGACCTGGACCAAATGCTTTGGGAGATCAACCCATACGCTCGGGCTTTTAGGTAAGATGACCGATAAACTCATACACATACACTTTAGTAGTTATTGGTTTTTTTTTATCTATACACATAGTTCTTAATACTTAAAGGTAATATTTTAATTTCTTTTATTATACAATATACATTACACTATATATATATATATGTTATATACAAAGTCCGGAATTGTACATTTCGCAATTTGTACAGTGATTTTTGTACACATTGCGAATTGTACAATGTTGTTGTACAAAGTAACTAGATTGTACAAGTTAAATTATTCAATTCGCGATGTGTACAATAATCACTGTACAAATTGCGAAATGTACAATTATTGTACAAATCACAAGATTTAAAAACATATTATAAAAAAGCCGGTAAGTGAGTATCGCTCTGCTGTACATTAGGGGGTGGGGTGGACCTCGGACTATGGTAGGTTAAATTTGAATGCAATGATAGGTATCATTGTATACGAAAAACGATTCTGAACGGAGATGATTTGTCCGTCCAGGAAATATTATCATATATTCTATTTTGAAACTAATTCAAACATTTAAGTAAAAGTTTCAAGATCTTACGTTTAGTAATTTTTTAAAAATAACAAAAATCGAAAATTATTTATTAGTAAAACGTGATTTTACGCGTCGTGTATTTTTGATTTCAAATTAAAATTAAAACTTTAAACACTCGTAAATTTTTTTAAATTGAACAATCCTCAAACTTTTTTATAATTATTCTAAGCTTAACTTATGGACAGCATAGTATTAAATTTTCAATTCTTAGCTTTTGATAGAAAAATATTTATAAATTTTTAACTACTAAATAGTGAAAAATATTCATGATTTTGACGAATTTTTGTCAATATTTGAACTTCAAATGCTAATAAAAAAAATTGTGCCTATGTATTTTTATAATTTTTGAATGAGAGTTAGAGCAAGTTATGTTGACCCTTCAATTAAATTTTCAAGTAATTTGTCCCCGCTAAATTTTTTTTATCAACATTTATAAAAAAAAAATAAAAAAAAATTGAAAATTTCAATTGTCTATAAATAGCTCAAAAAAAGTCAAAATGTTTTGAAAATCAAACCACGTAAAGAAAATGGCAATCTAAATAACTGGTAAAATTTTCAAGTATTTACGACTTATACTGTTTGAATAACAACAAATATCAAAAATCGTTTGAGGCTAAACCGTTATTTAACGCGGTTTTGTAAAAATTTAAATTTCAATCACTCATAAAATTTTTTTGTTTTAGTCCCGTAGAGTTTTTTTTGCAGATAGTTGAAGAAAATTTTATGGAGAACTTTGTACCAAATTTTCAAATCTTAGTTATAAAAGAAAAAATTTTTACGATTTTTTAACCACAAAATTACTTGCCAATTTTCGCAATTTTGACATATTTCGTATAAATTCGAATTTTAAGCACTTATAAAAAAAAATTGTGACTAACGATTTCGGATTTTTTTTCATAACTTTAAGAACAACTTATAAGAAACCTTGTATTAAATTTTCAAGATTTTCTGGCCGGCCAAAAAATTTTTATCGTTATTTTTAAAAAAAATACTTAAAAAAATTGAAATTTTCAACTGTCTATAAATAGCTCAAAAAAAGTCAAAATTCTTTGAAAATTTAACTGTGTATGGAGAACGCTAATATAAATATTTTGTGAAAATTTCAAGTGTTTACATCGATTAGTTTTTGAGTTATAGCAAAATAAATAATTTGATTTTGTCGAAAACTGGTTTTGCGTAAAAATTCCCGTTTTTCTGTCATTTTTTTTTTGTTTTTCTCGATTTTTTTGAAAACTGTTGGAAAATGTTTACTTTACACCTCTATAATGCACCAAGGATATCCACTTTGCCATCGGAAACCACCCCCAAAGTTTGAAATTGAAGCATTATTTCGACTAGTTATGCTGTACACAGACACAAAAAAAAAAAAAAAACACACATCATTGTAAAATCAATACATTCATCACTCCGTTCAGAATCTAAAATTACAGCTTTTCGTATAAAAAAAATATTATTATAAATCTACATATTACTGTACATTGTACTCATCGTGATATAAAATAAAATACGTGAACCTATATAGTTGGGCCACTCTAAGAACGCTACTCTTTCGCGCATCCAAATGACCGCGCTCCGCGGTTTCGTACCCAAATTTCTCCCACTCTACCACCTAGTCGCCGCCGTAAATTCCCCCACTCAGTACGCGGCGACCGGTGGCATAGGTGAGTGGGAGCAACGAAGAGGACGCTAGCAGCGACGGTGTCGGCGGCTCGCATTGACGGCGGCCAGTGTTTTGAAGAGTTTAGTGGTGGGAATGCGCGAGAACGGACGAATTTTGGTTGCCGCCCAGTAGCGTTCTTAGAATGGCCCGACTATAGTAAGATATATATAATATTATCTCTTATAGTCTTATAAGTTATGAGTCGTGTTTCCCACGTTATGTGGGATCTAATATATTAGTAAAGGTTTAATACAATAAAAATGATAAAGTTTATCTAAATGACTTTACGATACTGTTGTTCAGAATTTTAATTTAAACAGATTTTAGTACGGACTAGTGCATTGTACGCGGAACTGCTGCAATATTGTTTGCGATTATAGTATTATACAATTGGGCAAAATGAGTGAAGTTGAAAATAATATTAATTTTAAAAATTTGTTTGATGAAAAAATTAAAAATATTAATTTAAGTGTTAATTCAATGGCCATAGCTAATGAAGAAAATTATAAAAAAATAATAAATGAAGTACTTGAAGCTAAAAATCGAAAAAATAAGACTTCATTAGACTACAGACGTTTGAATCGCTACGATATTATTAAAGTAGGTGAAATTAATAAATTGATTTTTCCATTACATAGATCAAAAAATAATGAAGTTAAATACTATTTACATAATTATGAAATATATGATGTACTTGAGAAGTCACATAAAGAAACAGGGCATGGACTTCATAAAATGATTTATAATTTAAAAAATTGTTACGTTAATATATCACGTCCTGTTATCCAATTATATTTAAACAATTGTGTAACGTGTTTAAAAAAAAGAGTTTCAAAAAAAAGAGGAGTAGTTGTAAAACCTATGATATTTAATGAAGTCAATGCACGTGGACAGGTCGATTTAACCGATATGCAGTCATGCCATGACGGTGGGTACAAATTTATATTAAATTACCAGGACCATTTATCAAAATTTGTTACGTTGCGTGCGCTTAAAACAAAAAATGCAGCTGAAGTAACATATAACTTAATTGATATATTTTGTACTTTTGGAGCACCTTCAATTCTTCAGTCAGACAACGGCCGCGAGTTCGTTAATTGTATAATTGATGAATTAAAAAATATGTGGCCACAACTTAAGATTGTGCATGGAAAACCTCGCCACTCTCAGAGTCAAGGAAGTGTTGAAAGAGCAAACAGAGATGTGCAAGATATTTTAAGGGCGTGGATGTCGGACAATAAATCCAATAAATGGAGTGAAGGTCTACGATTTTGCCAGTTACAAAAAATAGTAGCTATCATTCTGGTATTAAACAATCACTATTTGAGGTATTATTCGGCAGAAAAGCACAACTTGGCCTCACTTCTAGTGCTCTACCTGAAAATATACTCAAAACATTAAATTCTGAAAATGATTTAGAGCAAACAATTTCTTCATTAGAGCTAATTAACTATGAAACAGAAGTAAGTGAAGATAATTTAGAGCAGCTAGAGCAGGCCTCAACTTCAATTGAAGATAATATTTTAAAGCAGGCCTCAACTGCAAGTGAAGCGGTATTAGAAGAAATTTCAATTGTGCAAGGTAAAATAAATAAAAATAAAAGGCTAGTTGTAAGTTCATTACATCACCAAGCAAAACGAATGAAAACTGATAGTATCTTGAAGTATCCAGTCGTTTCAATCGGTACAAATGTAACGTTACCGGTACCAGATGTAGATAGAAGTAAAGGAGATTCGAGAAATATCATAGGTAATATATTATTTTATATTTATAAATAATAATCATATTACTATATTAGTAAGTGATGTACTTTTATTTTATTAGGTGTTATAATGGAAGTAACGACGGACGACTTATATAAAATCGGTACTAAAAATGGAATTATTGCACAACTATTTAGTCGTAACCAATTTTCATCTTGTGATGGGGTAAATATATTGAATATAAATGATATACCTACTGATAAAATTTCTCTAAGAGCGGCAAATACAAAAGAATCAATGTTTGAAGGGCAAGGTTTTTTGAAATGTTTTTGTACACGAAAATGCTATAATAATAAATGTATATGTAAAAAAAAAAATGTATTATGCAACTCACGTTGTCATAACTCACTTGGTTGTAAAAATAAATAATGATAAATTGTACGTAATTATAATTGATTTTATTAATATGTAGTTTTATAACATTTTATTTTATACGAAAAGCTGTAATTTTTATAATAATATGTTTTTAAATTTTGTGATTTGTACAATAATTGTAGTATGTTAATATGTAAAGACCAGGTATATCTAATTTTGTATGGTACACTATTATGTAATATTTATTAAGAAAATACTTTTAAAACACAACAGTTACTAAAGATTCACGTATTTTATTTTATATCACGATGAGTACAATGTACAGTAATATGTAGATTTATAATAATATTTTTTTTATACGAAAAGCTGTAATTTTTATAATATGTTTTTAAATCTTGTGATTTGTACAATAATTGTACATTTCGCAATTTGTACAGTGATTATTGTACACATCGCGAATTGAATAATTTAACTTGTACAATCTAATTACTTTGTACAGCAACATTGTACAATTCGCAATGTATACAAAAATCACTGTACAAATTGCGAAATGTACAATTCCGGACTTTGTATGTAACATATATATATAAAACATGGTACTTCCGGATAAACTAAATAACATACACTACCGATTATACGCATTATGTTTATTTTTATCCCACTTTCTGGTGTTTTTACAATGTGTGAATTATAAGTATATTATGTGTTTACAGGAACATGAGTATGTTGTGGTTGGAGGAACAAGAAAGAGCCAATGCCAACCCTGAAGTGATGGGACCTAGGTCAGTGAGTATGCATTTTGTTACAGATGCAGCCAGGAACCAGCGACGATACCAACGACCGACCGAAAACGAAGTTGCGGCCGTGTTCGTTGGTGACGATGGACGACCACCGAGAGACCTCAATCTGGTAATTTTTGACAGGAATCCCGTTGACCCCCAACATCGAATGCAAACCATACCCGCGGGCTCATGTCACGCAGATCCCATGTTGTACCCTCTGTTCTACCCGCACGGGGAAAGCGGTTGGCACAACAATGTGATGCAAGAGGGTAACCGCAACAACCAAGTTCGCAGTCGGAACACTATACGGGAGTTTGTGTGTTATCGTATGGCAATTCGATATACAGGAAACAACGATACTGATCACGAAGGCATAAGTTTAATACATGGTGGTGGTTTTTTATTGCAGCACTACGTGTGTGACCAGTATATTAGGATGGAATCGAACAATCTCAACTATGCCCGTAGAAATCAGCAAGCGCTCCTCGCTGACGCTTATCAAGGACTGGTGGACCATGTCAAACAACAGCACCATTTGGACGAGGCCAACCCGATGGCTGTTAGCCGTAGAGTCATTCTATCGTCGACATTTGTCGGGAGTCCGCGTTACATGAAGGGGTGTTATCACGACGCAATGGCAATTGTGCGTAAGTAAACCTGATCTGTTTATAACTTTTACGTGTAATCAGAAATCACACAGAACCTTGGAAGATGGTCTACTCCAAACGACAGACCCGATCTCATAGCCCGGGTGTTTCACGCCAAACTCAAGGCCCTCATGCAGGACATAATAGTAAATCGTGTGTTTGGTAATATAGACGTTTATGTATACACTGTTGAGTTTCAGAAACGTGGATTGCCGCACGCGCACATACTGGTCATCCTCAGGGAAGACAGTAAGTTGCACACGGCCGAAGACGTGGACAACGTTGTGTGCGCCTTCTTGCCGGACCCGGCAACCGACAGGCGCCTGTTTGACTGTGTGACATCACACATGATTCACGGGCCGTGTGGGCAACTAAACCCCAACAGCCCGTGCATGGTGGACAACAGTTGTTCAAAGAAGTATCCAAAAGAATACAGTGAAGAAACTGTCTACGCTTCCAACAACGGGTACCCGACGTACCGCCGACCAAACAATGGATCTGTTACCTTGGTCAGACAACAAGAGGTGGGCAATAAATTTGTGGTCCCCCACAATCCATACCTACTGGCCAAATATGATGCACACATCAACGTTGAGGTGTGCTCTACGGTTAAGAGTGTCATGTATTTGTATAAATACGTGTACAAAGGCCATGATGCGGCCACTATGGAAGTTTGGGACGGTGATGAGATATCAAAGTAAGCAGATTCAAATTATTTATTTTAATATACTAAGTCTTTGCTTAATGCTTTTGTATAAATCAATAACACTTAAATGTTTGTTGTAAGAACTGCATTCATTTGGTTCATTATAATGCTTTTTGACTATCGAAAATTTAAATCATTTTTTACTAAAAACATACTGTAAATAAATTACATTAGACTCCAGCAGTTTTAATAGTATTTTTCACTATACTTGGCCATGCTCTATCTCAAGCAAATTGTTGAAATAAAACATAAAAATCATTAAACTCCAATTAACAATAAATTGTTTAATGGTTTTATTTAAGCTACAACAATTTGATATATAATTATACTTATTCAAATGGCTCAGGTATAGTTAATAATTGTTAAATTCAAATTGGTGGTATGACGTTGCACAAAAAAAATACGAAATATTAATAAATACAGTGTACTTTTATGTACATTTAAAACACACGCATACTTAAAACACTTCTTTTTATTAACTTAGTATTACTACTGTTTTAATTTATTTTAAACTCATATCTGTGTGATGTTAAATTACTATGTATAATACTTGGCCATACATTAGTAAACATGTATATATAAACTTCACACCTATAACTGAATTTTAATTGTTTACAACTGTTAATTATATATTAAATTATAAAAATTTTTACAATTTACAATATATCAATCACATACTTTAAACACTACATTAATACACTTTTTTTATGTCATAATATATCATATGGTTTTTTTAATAACTAACCAACATTTAAACGTTATGCTCGCCAAACCTCTTATACTTTATAGTATTACATGTATTAATAAGATAACTTAATATCATTTGATATACTGTGTTATATATATACCTATTTATATATGCAATTAACTTAATATCACATGATATATTATATTACATGTATACAATTAACTTAATATCCCTTGATATATTATATGTAATTATGACTGTGCAACTTTGTTACTATTATGGTTTATTATATGTTAGATTCTGAACGGAGTGATGAATGTATTGATTTTACAATGATGTGTGTTTTTTTTTTTTTTTGTGTCTGACGACAACATTTGGAGCAGTAAAAATGCTTCGATTTTGGACTTCAGCCCCTCTTTGAAAAGGAAATCGAATCTAGTTGGTACTTTGGGGGGTCTAAAGTTAAAAT
This sequence comes from Schizaphis graminum, assembly GCA_020882235.1. Classification (NCBI taxonomy): domain Eukaryota; kingdom Metazoa; phylum Arthropoda; class Insecta; order Hemiptera; family Aphididae; genus Schizaphis; species Schizaphis graminum. The sequence continues at coordinate 18,354,436 of CM037036.1, forward strand.
TTTTCAATATTATTTAAATGAGTCGGGAAAAACCCTAAAAAAATGACGGAAAAACGGGATTTTTTACGCAAAACCAGTTTTCGTCAAAATCGAATTTTTTATTTTGCTATAACTCAAAAACTATTAGATGTAAATACTTAAAATTTTCACCAAATGTTTATATTAGCGTTCTTCATACACAGTTAAATTTTCAAAGAATTTTTTTAAGCTATTTATAGACAATTGAAATTTTTAATGTTTTTTAGTAATTTTTTTTTAAATAACGATAAAAATTTTTTGGCCGGCCAGAAAATCTTGAAAATTTAATACAAGGTTTCTTATAAGTTGTTCTTAAAGTGATAAAAAAAAAATCCGAAATCGTTAGTCACAATTTTTTTTTATAAGTGCTTAAAGTTCGAATTTATACGAAATATGTCAAAATTGCGAAAATTGGCAAGTAATTTTGTGGTTGAAAATTCGTAAAATTTTTTTCTTTTATAACTAAATTTTGAAAATTTGATACAAGGTTCTCCATACATTTTTCTTCAATTATCTGTAAAAAAAACTCAACCGGATTCAGACAAAAAATTTTTATGAGTGTTGAAATTTAAATTTTTACAATACCGCGTTAAATAACGGTTTAGCCTCAAACGATTTTTGATATTTGTTGTTATTCAAACAGTATAAGTCGTAAATACTTGAAAATTTTACCAGTTATTTATATTGCCATTTTCTTTACGTGATTTTATTTTCAAAACATTTTGACGTTTTTTTATTTTTTATTTCAGTTTCATCAATTCACGATACGTAAGTCCGCCAGAAGGGATCTGGCGGTTGTTTTCGTATGAAATGCACAAGAGTAGTCACACGATTGTTAGACTTCCATTGCACTTGGAAGACAGACAGACCGTCAAATTTGCTCCTGGGCAAGCCCAAGAGCGAGTACAGAACGATGCCCAACGTCGTATGACATTGACAGATTCTTCACGTTGAACGCAAACGACGTGGAGCCAAGACAGTACCTGTATCACGAGATAGCGGTGCACTACACGTGGCAACAGGCACAGAGAAGGTGGGTGCGGCGACAAAGACATATGAACAACGAGACGTTGGCTCGGATGTATGTCGTCAACCCACTGGACCGTGACCGGTTCCACCTGTGACTGTTACTTTTGCACCGGAGAGGCTCACAGTCTTTCTGGGACATGAGAACAGTCGACGGGGTGGTGCACGAGAGCGACGGGGCTGCCGCCATCGCGTTGGGCCTCTTGGAGTCCGACCGCGCATGGCTGGCATGCATGGATACACTCCCCGACAGCTCCGGTATCTCTTCGTTACGATACTGGTGATGTGCCATTCGGCGGAACCGCTGGCCTTGAGTAGTATATATTTGTATGTTATGAGCACTTTTGAGCAGGGAGATTTAAAAAGTTTAAGGGGGACATTCCCCCTCAAGCCATTTTTTTTCCCTGTAACACGAAAAGACACTGTTTTTCAAAAACCATAATGTATGTTCTGAGCACTTTTGGACAGGGAGATTTTAAAAAGTTTAAGGGGGACTTTCCTCCTCAAATCATTTTTTTCCCTGTATATTATACACGCTGGTTACACTGTATTTTTTTTTTTTTTTTAAAAAGTTATAAATTGTTTATTTAATACTCTTTAGTTTTTTCTTAGTAAGTGAATATTTTCAGTTTAAAAAATGAATTTTTAAAAATTTAGCAACAATTTTTGTTCACTTGTTACTTTAGTACGAAACAATGTATATCCTGCACATCCACAATATACTACATTTTCATCAAGATTAAAAACATTCAACTTATTTCCACTAACCTCATCTCAAGATAAATATTCATTAGCTGAATGCGGTTTTATATATTCAGGAAAAAAAGATATCGTTGAATGTTTTTGCTGTGGACTTATCTTACATAATTGGGAAAAAGATGATAATCCATGGATCGAACACTCAAGATGGAATCCGAAATGTATATATGTACTATTATCAAAAGGAAATCAGTTTATTGAAAATGTGATAAAAAAATACGGTAATATTAATAACATGTGTGAATGTAATTGTGAATCTAGTTCATATGATACTGTTTGCTAACAAATTGTATGATTACTTCTAACTTTTTTTATGTTATGATCAATAAATATTTTATTATTATAATAAATAATTTAAATGTGTTAATACATGATTTAATACCTCGTGAACATGTGGTCTAGTGGGATAACGCGTCTAAAATTAAATATGTTAATGTTTATAAAATTTCAGGTTCTATGGTTAGGTAAGTAGGTAAGTATAATAACAGTAGTATGAAAAGGACAGTTCTGGAGCCTAACCCCCTGACCCTCTGACCATTGCCTAACCCCCTAACCCTCTGACCATTGCCACACCCCCTGAGCCACTGAGCCTTACCCCCCTACCGCCACCAGGTCCAACACGTACATGACGTATTTTTACCCCCTGCCGCCACACCACCCGCTCCCACACCACCCAGGCAGCATAAAAATATTTTTAAAATGTTAATAAAATATTACAACATTGCTAATGCAATGTATTGCAAATAAAATATATTTATTTGGTTATAATAATATTTTTTATAAAATATTTTGGTAGTTATATCTTTTTTATATTTTAAACATGTTTATTTTTTAATGTTTTTTAATAAATATTTATTTTTTATTTTTTAAATATTACGTTATAAACATTTTTCTTTTAATATTTTTTCAATTAAAAAAAATATTTATAAATTTATATTTTTTAAATAATATTTATTTTTTATTGTTAAAATGTTTTTTTATTAAGATTTCATTTGAAATATTTTTTTACTTTTAAAAAATATTTAAAAATTAACATTTCACGAATAATATTTATTTATATTTCTAAAATGTTGATAAACTAATATAATAATATAATATATATATATATATATATATTGAATTATTATAAAAATATACCTATATAGGCGGTATATATCGTACACGATTTTTATAATAATTCAATAAAAAGTAATCATTTTTATTGTAAAAAACTTGAAAATGTTAAAACTATTGCATCTTTTCTTTTCATCAAAATAAAATAATTTTCAAAACATTTTATTTATTATATTGTATAATAACTAATAAGCTATAATTTATAGGCATTTGAAATAATCGATTTTATTAAATAATTGATATATATATATATAGGTAGTAGCGAGCGATATATAAATAATATGTATTGACTTGACAGTGATGATGTGTGTTTTTTTTGTGTGTTAACGATAAGTCAAAAGATAGGTCACATTTTGAAATTCCCAGTAGTTTTCAAAAGCACCAGAAAAATAAAAAAAAAATAAGGAAAAAACGGAATTTATTCACGCATAGATCTCTCAAAATTTAAAAACATTTTAAAAGATTTTTAAGATTTTTTCTATAGTTGTGTACCTACAAAAATATTATAGGTAGGTAAGCACTTGCTCTGACTTTATTTACTCTTTTTAATTTTTATTTGCTAAAAATCTTTAACTAGATACTCAATAATCAATAACTACATTGATATTGTATTACCTATAGGTAGATAGGTAATGGGAATGATAGGTACATTTTAAAATTAATTTATAAAAATTATATTAATCAATAAATGTGTGATTGTTTATTATAACAATAGTAAATGACTGAAAAAATTATTTTTTAGTTTTTGGAATAACATTGCAAAATCAATTTTTAAGAAAATCAATTTTAGATAGTAGACACAAGAAAATTTTACGGAATGTTTATACTAGCTGGCATTTATTCTATACTTGATTAAATTTTCAAAATATTTCATATTTTTTAAGTTATTGATAGATTACTACATTTAAAATTTATATATATAGGTATACACTATACGTCTATACACAATTTTGTTATAAAACATTTAATAAGTTTAAATTATATTAGCTATACGAAATCATCACGGATCCCTGAATATCAAGAAAATGTACAAATACATTATATATATTTATATATATATAAATATATAATATATATATAAGAAGAATATAAATATAAATATTAAATACGAATATACAAGTCTCCCGCTGCAATAGCTAGTAGCAAAAAACCGTCAATACTCATACCATATCATATTATTATCTATATAATAACGAAAACCGATTCACAAAATCACAAATCATGAGAGATAATTTAAAAATAAACGTAAACGCCCGATATCGATCGACCGATCATTGTTATTTTTGGGTTTTCCGACACCCACTGCTGGCTGTCGCCAAGCTATTATCTACATTATACAATATTATTATATATAATTGTGTTTATATAATATATATATATATGATGTTATAGTGTTATCGTCTAGCCAATAGCCATATTTATTTTTCATTCGCCACTTTCCTGCCGACCAGCCGATGCGCGTCTTTACTCTTTATTTTATTGACTATTGTTAAAGTTTCAAATTTCAATTTAACAAGTACATAGGTATTCCTACGCTGACAAGCTGTGCAGTGCTCACTATTTTATAATTTGTTCACGCGTGTGAAGTATTATATGAATATTCAGCTACTTCCTATAAAGAACAGCAAACTACAGGTAAGATAAATATTATTTAGATTACAGACTAGCTGCTATAATTTTATAATAAATTATACCATTTATAGACTTTAGTATTATGAATTATAAATGTTATTATATATAATTAGTTATAAAAACAGGTAGGTACCTATAGCTATATATATTATTTATTACGTATTTAATTATATTATTTCTAAGCAACTAGAGTTTATTTTTTAGAGATATTTTTTATATTATTATTTTAGGTATATATAATAATTATATATTATATTATGATCTTTATAAGCATATACCTATATATACTAGCTAATATAATATATATATATAAATATAGCTATCATAATACCTACTGAATAAAAATATTAATACTTCTAATTTTGTATATAAAAGTACCTATACCTATTCAATTGTATAATACTCAATTGAGTATTAATTAATTTATACTCATTGATCAAATTTAATAAAAATAAGACATGGATAATACGCATTTTTTATTTAATTAGTAGGTGTAATATTAAGTTATTTAATAAGTAATAACTTATTACTGTTTTCATCTGTTATGTAATATGAATAAATATTTTTTTATTATATTAGGTATAGGTGCACAGAAATATATTATTTTTGGTATCTGTATATTATATTATAATATATTTAATTTAATATATTATGCTCTGTACAGACTCAGGTTATATATTTATTTCTATAGCTTTTATATATATATATATATATTATATTAAATGCATATAATATATGTACCTACCTATTTATAAAATATTAAATTGTGTATATATATATATCATCCTCAATACATTTCTAAATTAAAAGTTTATTGCTAAATTGAGTTTATACGCATGCATTATTATTTTTATTTTTATTTATATTTACTTACTTGTTTTTGGTTAAAATAAAGTCTTTGTTTAAATAGCTATAGTATGCCTCGAAAGCGTCTTGAATTTCATAAGCTATCCAATAGGAGTAAAAGAAGACGTATAAATGAAGAGACTGGTTCTTTATCACAAGAGTCTGACTCTTCATTATCGTTTTCAAATAACCCTTCAGATTATAATGAAGTTAATGATGATTTCAAAAATAATAAGGATAATGAACAGTCTACTACCACGTCCATAAATCTTACTGAAGAAATGAATGAAACCCAGTTTAATGTTGAACCTGTTAATTCATCACTAATCTCGTCATCTAGTTCTGACGAAACAAATATTTTATTTCATTCTGATTTTGATTCATCTCCCTCGTGTGCGATAAATTTGAACTTAATATATAATGAAGAAGAAACTTCTACTGATATTAAAAAATTTCTTCGAAATTGGGCTATAAAATACAACATAAGTTATGCTTCATTATCTGCTTTATTAGTTGGCCTGAAAGGAAATGTTGAAAGTTTATTGGAAGTATTACCATCAGATGCTAGAACTTTATTGAAAACCAACATAACATTTGATAAAATCATAGTTGAACCAGGCATCTATTTACATTTTGGTTTAGAAATGCAGCTATTACGTTTGATTGAAAATGTTACAATAGATTACACAGATTGTTTAAAATTGTTAATAAATATTGATGGACTACCTTTGTTTAAAAGTTTAGCTGGTCAAGTAATTCCTATATTGGTTTTAATTATAAATGTACCTATGTTAAGTAAAATAGTATTTCCTATTGGAATGTACTATGGATTACAAAAGCCAAATGACATATTTCAATTTCTTCAACCTTTTATTAATGAAATAATAGAACTAAATACAAGAGGTATATCAACTAATAGTAAAAAAAAATTTAAAATACAAATAATTGGTTTTTGTTGTGATGCGCCAGCGAAAAAAGATATACTTGGAATCAAAGGGCATAGTGGCTATAATTCATGCACCAAATGTACTGTTCGAGGTACTACAGTAGACAACAAACGAGTTTTTACAAATCTAAACTGTACCTTGAGAACTAATGAAGATTTTCTTAATTGGTCTGATACTAACTATAGACTACATAACACTCCTTTAACTAAAATACCAAATATAGATTTTGTACATTCATTTATACTAGATTACATGCATTTGGTATTATTAGGAGTTATGCGCACATTATTGTTAACTTGGTATAGTGGAAATATTCCACATAAATTGTCACGAAAATTAATACAAGTTATATCAGACTTCATGATAAATAATCGAAATAGCTTACCAGAAGAGTTTGTAAGACAACCTAGAGATTTAAAATATTTATTAAGATGGAAAGCCACCGAATTCCGTACATTTTTATTATATTCTGGACCAGTGGCTCTTAGAGGAGTTTTAGATACAAATAAATATAATAACTTTTTGACTTTACATGTGGCAATATCAATTTTATTAAACTCGCAAAGCTGCAATAATAAAGAAATGCAAACGTATGTCAAGAGTCTTCTTCATCATTTTGTTCAAAATATTATTGTTTTATATAATGAAAGCTTTATAACACATAACTTCCATGGACTTATACATCTGGTTGATGATGTAGAATATTTTGGTCCCATGATCAATTCATTCACATTAGATTCAATATCGGCATTTCCATTTGAAAATTTTCTTCAAAGTATAAAAAAAATGGTTAGAGGAACAAATAAGCCTTTGGAACAGATTGGAAAACGACTTGGTCAACTGTTTTCAGAATATTCATTTCTTTTTAAATCCACCATTTCATCTGATTTGTTTCCTAAATTAAAAAATATTCATGGTAATGGTCCCCTTCCACCCAATTGTAGAAGCCCTCAGTATACTATTTTAGAGTTCCAAAATTTTAAAATTAGAATCAATCCACCTAATAATTGCTGTAGAGTTAAATCTGGTGATATATTAATGGTTGAAAATATTTGTTTTGATAATAAATCAAGGATAGTTATAGTTGGGAGGAAATTTTGTATTAAAAGTGATTTTTATACTATTCCATGCAAAAGTTCATTAATTGGAATTTATGAAGTACAAAAGTTATCCAGTTTTCTTGAAATTTGGTCTATAGATGAAATTGATATGAAATATGTTTATTTTCCATATAAGCAAAAGTTTATAACATTTCCTTTATTACATTTATCATAATTAATTTTCATGTATTATATTATATTATTTTTGTACATATACCTATACTAATATTTATACTAATAATTCTGTATATATTAATGTATCATAATAGAATAATATATTATTATACCTATAGTCTCTTATATGTTTTAGGTAATAGTATAATCTTAAACTTTAACAAGAAATATGAAGTTTCATAACTATATTACCATGAACTTTATTTTAATATTTTATCTTATTATATCCATAATTTTTTTCCTTAAGATTATATTAATTTTATTTTAATATAACTTATAGGTTAGTTGAATTTATGTATAATTTTGTAGTTTATTTGTACCTTTTTATTTGTAAATAGTAATATAATATGTATAATGAATATCATTAATTATTGTTGTAATATTTAATATATTAACAACATTTTTTCAGAATGTGGACTTTAATAACATTATATGAACCACCAAATGATCATGAGACAACAGAGTTAATACCAAATGGATGGTTGATTAACAATAAATACTGTTGGTATCCATTATCATTTCGACTATCCACTATAAAAAGCCTTGCTAAATCTGAATCATTACCAGTTTTTGAAGAATGGGACAAATGTAAGATTCACATTCTTGAAAATAATATTGGTAAGCTATTATATTTATAATATATTCCGTAATATAGAAAAATATACTAATTATAAATAAGATATTTATAAAGAATTTAGTTTGTAATTATAAGTTGCTATTATATTTCAGATAGTTATGAGTATGGGTTTAAACTAATGCTCAGAGCAGCTAAAAATCAGCCATTATATTCTGAATGTGAACAAAATAAAGGCCGAGGAAAAAGAATTAAAAAAAAGTCTACATTTATGGAATTAGTTAAAGAGATTAGTCCTTCAAGCTCTGATAATGATGACAGCGATGATTGTGATCAAGATTTAAAGAAACGGAAGAAGATAGATCAGAGTCAGATATTGTCTAATGAGTATCCTACTTTCCCAACAAATATGCAAACTGCAACAAGTAATAATTTAGAAAATACTTAAATTAATTTATATGTTATTATACAATATATTAAAAAAAATATTTCATAAAGGCGGTATGTACAATGCAGATAATGAACAAGTCAAAAAACAATTGTTTGAAATCGATAAGTGTTCTGAAATGCCAGAAAGTTTAATCAAATCTACTAATAAAAATTGTAAGCATTATTACATTATTTAATATTGCTAGTTCATAAAATATATATGTGTAGGAATTCAATTTTTTGTAACACAAGTTTTCAAGTAATTTAAAATCTAAGGTAGTTTAATAATACTTTTTAAAATAATAATAATTGTTATTATTATTATGATTATAGACGATGAAGAACTACAGACTGGTGTATTATTTGCTTCTGAAAAGTTGATAACTTTTGATTGTAAACTGTTAGCAAAGAAAAATAAGCGAGGTCATAATTGTTTTTTTAACCATATATCTGATACAAATAATACTAATGCTTTAATAGTTGCTTTGGGTCATACAATGTGCATGATATCTTGTTAGTATACTTATTTGATTTATATATTTTTGGTTCTATTTATAATAATATTACCTAATTACAATTGTTATTTAATTCTATATTATTATCTTGCATTATTATATAATATATAATATTATATATATATTTTTTGATCATAATTATGCAATATTTAATATCTATTTAATATTTTTTTTTTTTTGTAGCTGATATTGAAAAATTGAAAAAAAATTCAATTCACATGAAAAAAGATTTGGAATCATATATGGATGAACTAAATGAAATTCGGGCCCATAGTGATGCTAAAAATAGTTCATTTACAAGTAACAAAAGTCAAGAACATAATATTCTTTCTTCTTTTCCCTTTAAAGATGAAAATGATTTAAATATGATGGAAAATCAACTCCAGTGTGAAGATCTTCATTTTACTGATAAATTGGTATGTAGTATATTTATATCATGTAAAAACTTAAACAATATTACAATATATTATATAATTTATAATAGCAGTGCGTGTTTATATTTTATCAAATTATTCAATTATTATATAGGTATCAGCATTTGTATTTGCTTCGGAAGGAAAAACCATTTCTAAAGTTACAAACAATTTACTTAAAACTATTTTCACTAACGAACTGGCAACTAAGTATAGTTGGAAAGGCCAAAAAAATAAAAAAAAACTGGAAGATTTACATATTTCAAAAGTTATAATAGGTATATATGATAATATATGTGCTTGCAGTAATCAAGTAATCATATTTATACTTATTATGATTGCATGGTTAAATTATTGTATAATAATAATTATAATTAGTAAAATGTTATATCCTGTTTAGCGGCAGTTCGTAAAAAGTTCCCCAATATAGAGAATTGCAAACAAGAAATTATTACTAGTATAATGAGTTGGATGGCACAATCACCTACTAGATTACAAAGGTAAATTAGTAGTTTTATGGATGAACAATTACACATTTAAACATTTTTATGTAATGTAAAAATATATAACCATTATTATTATTATAAAAACTTATTAAGGGGATTGGAAGCGTTGATTTTCTGTCTTTGTCTTTCACACGTGGAATATAGGAAAAATAGCTATACGCGCCTGACAAAAATTAAGGTACTTCTAGTTGTTCGATTTAAAATATGTAAAGATGATTGAATTGGTATACAGGTTTACTTTGCATCGGTCGAAGCACTTTTTCGATTGTTTCATTGTTTAAAATAAATATTTTGATGAGAATAAATATTTTAAATTTAATAAATTTGTCAATTTTTATTATTAAATATATATTGAAAATATTAAAAATACACTTCGACCGATGCAAAGTAAACTTGTATACCAATTCAATCATCTTTACATATTTTAAATCGAACAACTAGAAAAGTACCTTAATTTTTGTCAGGCGCATATAGCTATTTTTCCTATATTCCACGTGACCACATGTGTAAGAAATACAGAAAATCAACGCTTCCAATCCCCTTAATTGATTTTATAATATTTGTTACAGATCAAATTCAACGAAATCTACAAACGATTCTAACATAAATGACAGCTGTAATCAATATTTATGAAGTTATATATTTTATACTTTTAATTTTTAATAATAATTCATTTTTATTATACAATTTTATGATAACCATATAGGTATTATTCAATTTGCTTTTTTTTTTTTTTTTAATTCTTTTTTGTTTATTATAATTTTATAACACTATAATTATTATAATGGTTTATTATTATATCTTTTACATTACAATCTAAAGTTTAGATGAGTTTTTATAAGTAAAATTAATTATATTTATATTTATATTCTTTTATTAAGTATATACTTTTTATAATTATATAAAGTTATTTTTTAATTGTATATTATTAGAATATATTATGTATATTTATTTTGTAATTGGGCTATAGCTATAAATAATTAATATTATATTCATTTGGTGATATTAATAAATACATAATTATAATATATCAATTAAATGATAAAATATAATAAATAAAGTATTATTATTATTATAAATGGTATAGATTTTTTTACAAGTATTCTATAACTGTAATCAGATAACAATATGGTTAATACATTTTGAACCAGTTTTTAAAAATAATCATAAGATATATAATATAATATATATCCAAAGTTTGTCATTTTAATATTTTAAAAATAATTTATAAATAATGCTGAAACATTTTTAAAATATTATTTTGGTATAAAAAAAAACCCCAAAATACATTTTTTAAATGTTTAAAAATCATCTTTAAAATGTTTTCCTAATATTTTTAAAACATTATTTTGTAATAAGAAAAAAATATTTTTTAAACATTTAATATAAAATCTAAAGCTGGCCATTAAAACATTTTAAAAATGAATTTTTAATGTTGGAAAAATATATTTGAGATATTATTTACAACATATAAAAAATATTTTTATGCTGCCTGGGCATGAGCCGCTGAGCCTTACCCCCCTACCACCACCCCGGTTCACACGTACATGACGTATTTTTACCCCCTGCCGCCACACCACCCGCTCCCACGCGTACATGACGTATTATTGTACACGCACCATATTATTATACATTCAACATATTATTGTACACGCTCCATATTATTGTACATTCAACATATTATTGTACACACACCATATTTTTATGCACGCGCCATATTTTTGACTCCCATGTATTCGAGCCGCCGGATGCAATATGTATCAACATCTCAATCAAAATATATGCAATACATAATTTCGAGAGGAATATACTTGCAACAACATATCTATTGTTAATCAATGACCTTAGTAAAGAAATACTTACCGATAATCCACAAATGTTTGTCGGCATCACGTTCTGTACACCCATAGAATTTGTATTTAAACCCAAAATTATGAGTCACATGTCCATCCTTTGTCATAGAGGAATTTACCCCTACCTATTATCGTTTTCCCACCTAATAATTTCCCAAATCGACAGACACTTGACTCTGCAAGAGCCGACATGCGATCAGTCTGTCTTCAGTCTTACACACTTGTAATTCACCTCCGCGTTTCAACAAGTCTTTATAATTTTTCCAAGTCTTTTTTTTCAACGTTTACTAACAAGTGATTTAATATGACCGGTTCAATCGAAGACAACAAAGCGTTATACAAGAAGCATACCTTTACGTATGTACCACCAAAACCTCCGACCGAACTCATCGAATCTACTAGCTACACACTAGACTTTGCAGCCCGTAAGTTTGTACATATTGGTATTGATCCGAGTGAAAAATTTCAAGTCGTTGTTCATTTATTAACTTCTTCACGGCACGTGCATATTACTACAGATTTTTTGAAAAAAATATTCTCGTACATGGGGCATATCTTGTCGTTCATATTAGACACACCACAAAAATATAAGCGAGTTATATTTTATGAAGACGAAAAAATGAAACTATCGAGTATGATGTACAGCGGAGAAAATGTGTTGGTGATCGAAGCAAAAAATCGTGATGGATGCAGAGTACTGTTGAACCGGGCGGATCTTATACGTCTTCAATATCTCGAATGCTCTATTTTCGAAAGCATCGTGCGAAAAGAAGTATTCACCGCTCCGTTGGTTATAAAACAATATGAAGAGATTGTCGTATACCTAGACAAGAAATGCACTCAACATAATTCACCGCTGAAAAATGTTGACGAGATGATAGTTTTCATTAAGAACATACAAGACGATCGAGTCGTAAAGTCTACACCAAATTTCACCAATCAAATACAGATGTGTGCAGCCGAACAATTAGCTGAATCATTGTTGAACCAGAGGGCGAACAACTCACATAAGATAATTCAAAATTATATTATTCCTTAAACAAAAATATTAAATTATTTTTTTTATTTTAGATGGTCATTTCACCATTATCATTACCTACACCAATGTCACCACCATCTACACCGTCTACACCGATATCACGATCTCCTTCACCGAGTCATATACCAAGGTGGAGCAGAGCAGCCGATGAAAATGATGGACCAAATTTTTTCAATACGTCAGCGTCAACACAAAACTTCGATAGCGCTGTATCGGAATTTTATTTCATACCAAAACGTAAACTCTTTTAATAATAAATACATAAATGTAAAAAAACAATTTTCATATTTGTAAAATAATTTTGTGTAAAATAAAAAAAAGACGTGATATTTAAAAACAATTTTTCATTTATTAAATTAATATTAAGTTTTACAAGGTTCTCACTTCCCCGTTAAACGGGTTATAAGTTATAATTTGGTCATGTAATATTAAACAATATGCTGAAGTGGAAGCTGGAAACGCTTCGTCGGCTACGAGTTCAATTCTGAGGTCCACTGTCGACATTTTCACGTTGTCGTTCTGCCGGCTCATATCAACTACTATGATTGGAGAAAGATTTTTGAAATCTGTGCGGTTCAACAGGGGTGTCACATCATCGCGTCCGTAGTAAGATTTTTGGAACTCTGCGTACGCGTGGTATAATGTAGCCATCGGTAAAGTCGCTTTGGAAATCTTCATAGGGAAACACTTCACTGTTTAAATAGACCTTCAAGTTTTTAATTTTACAATGATCGAAATATGACATTGCTTTGTTCGAGCTATTTTTTCTATCAGTTTGAAATCCGACTATGACATATCTAGGTTTTTACAAATTGTTAGATGTCTTTACTTTCCACGAATGTGAAGTGTTTTGTGGTAAAAATGGATATTCACACAACTCCCACGATCTAAATGCACATATGTGGTGAAAATGTGTTGGTAATAGAATCTAAAATTTAAGACGATAGCAGCTACAGTATTTAGAATTGTCGATTTTTGAGACAGTCGTACGAAAGTCTACAATCATGAGTTCCACTATTTTAAAACAATTTAAAATGTTTTATAATTATATTGATCGAAAATTGACTACAAAGAAAACGAATGAAATGAACAGGTTTATATCGAATCTCCAAAACAATCATATTATCGCAACTTTTCCAAAATATGAAGTTAAAGAAAAATAGTTTGGTAATACGTCAAAAATATAGAGAACGTAGTTAATTATGTTGAATTTATCCGCTCACTCGAGCCCGAGTTGAAACAATTATTGAAAACACGATTACAGGAGCATCCAATAAAATTTAATTTGAAGCTAGAGGCTACCTACAGTCGGTCAAATGTGACTAATTCATTGGAGAATAGAGCATTTAAGACATCAGTGGTTGACATTTTAGCGAAAAGTAATATAACAGAGATTATCGAGAGAGCGTTTATAAAGTTTTTGAGTGAACGGGAGACTTATGCGAGCAGAGTGGGGCGGATTTACGATAGAGTCGATCGACGGGTTATTGCTGGGTGTATACAAATACTCTCCAATGTCCGGTTCGTCATACATACAGTTACCTGCGTTTTTCGAGTGGAAACGGACGGCTATCAACCCACAGAACGTAGACCGGTACTATTTCAAGTGGGCGATTCTCGCGAGGCATGTGACGGGACCGACGGTATTCCGTGTCGATGAAAATAATAAGCAGCACGAAGACAAGTATAATTTCGAGAGTATTTCATTCCCGACACCGATTTCAGACATAACCAAATTCGAAAAAAATATTCAGTTCGTGTCCGTAAATGTTTACGGACTTAAAAAAAAAAAAATTCCAACCGCCGAAGAAATACCCGACATATGAAGTTTCCCCATTACGTATCGCTGACAGTGAAAAATCCAACCATTTCGACCTGTTGATGTTGGGTGACGATAACGGCCAACACTACGTGTACATTTTTAATTTTTACCGGCTCACACGATCGCAGAAAACAGCTCACAATGAGAGAGTCGTATTTTTGTAAGCGTTGTTGTACAATTTTTCGACAATAGGCAGCATACATTTAAGTTTGAGTGGGCGCGAGGCGTTGGAGCAGCATAAGCTAATCTGCGGGGGACATAGCTCTATCTTACACATAATGCCTAAAGAGGGAGGTTGTGTGCAATTCAAAACATGGAAAAAATACTGTCTGACATCCATTTGTAATCTATGCCGATTTCGAGGCAATATTAGCGAAGACAGATGAGAAGAAGGGTGAAAATACACAGATATTTCAAAAACGCGAGGCCATTAGCTATGGGTTTTTAGTGAAGGCGAGCTATGACGTACCGGCAGAGCTATTAGATGAACATGACATACCGACAGGACCGGTAATATATAGAGGCGGTTAAGAGGTTCAAGACGTAGCGAAACATTTTGTGGCGGTGATAGTTGAAGCGAGTAGGAAAATCGATAATTTTATGAAGACTAACATTCCTTTATTAATGACCGAGGACCAAGAAAAAACACATCAAGAGTCTATTATATGTAATCTGTGTAAATGTAGTTTAACCGGAGGCGATAAAGCTAGAGATCATGACTATCTGACGGGTAAATGTAGGCAGAATTGGTGCTCATAGCGTAACTTGGAGTTACAACAGCCTAAATATGCACCCGTATTTTCTTATAATCTAAGCAACTACGACTCGCACTTCATAATCACCGTACTTGGTTATGATACCTAACCTATAGCCGTTATTCCGAACAGTGAGGATAAATTTATATCTTTCTCGAAATATATAAGTAGGTAGTAACTTTACTGTACGGTTTATCGATACGAACAGGTTTATGGCGTCGAGTTTATCGTCTCTGGCTGAAAACTTACGATTAAATTCGAAAACTTCCATGAGACAGCTAAACATTTTGTCACCGGAGATATGCCGTTTGTGTCTCGTAAAGGTGTCTACCCGTACGAGTACACAGATAGTTGGAGTAAATTATACATTACTCGAAGAAAAATACAATTTTACTGATTTAACGTTCTCAACACCCATCGCGGAAATAAAAATATTCGAAAAAAAAATAACCAGAACGTATCTGTTAACGTACGAGTATACGGGTAAAATAAAAAAAAAAAAACCCTAACAAGAGTGAAAAACATATTATTTATCCACTTACCGTCATTATGAATGAAGAAGAAAAATATAATTTTGCTCAATTATTACTAATTACCAACGGGGGTAATAAGCCACTATACTTACATAACGAAATTTCACGGCTTATCTGATCACAAAAAACCAGAAAATCACGGCAGTGCTATATTCTGCAAACGGTGTTTTACTTGTTTTGACGACTTGTTTTGGTGAAAAACTACATTTTGTGGGCAAACAGTATACAAACCGATATGTGGAGTATACAAACCAATTTTACCTTGATGCAGGCTCCCCGGTACAGTGTTAGAGTTCAATGGCTGGAATAAGACTCTACGCCATATAATAGTTATACAGGGTGTTCCAAATTTCATGTGACAGCAGATATCAGCATGATCTACTTAAATTAGGAAAAAATTACCTATGTGAAAACTTTTTTGAATCATATAATCTAAATTAATTTGATATTAAATATTTTTTTTATTAATTAGGATGGGGAGGTTCGAGGGGTAACTTTAAAAATTCAAATGGGAACCTATATTTTTGAAACATAATTCATGCACAGATTAATTTTAAATGAATTTTGACGGGTCATTCACAAAAATGTCTTAATAATTGAAGGAGTTATTGACATCTGAATATTGGTGTTAATTTATAAAATTCTACAGTGAATAATTAATACTAAAAGTGCTTCTGTTGTACGACCTTAATTATCTGGGTATGTAATTATCAATTTATTACAGTAAACAGTAGCAATACAAAACGTATATCAGTATTATCGCTTGATATTATTAGTTTATTACCAATTATAGATTATTTTTATTTATGTTGTCCTAATTGCATTTCTTAATCTGACAATCGATGACTTTAATTAAATTTTATAAAATAAAATAATATATTAATATGTAGGTATAACCTATAAGAGTCTGAGACCGTGATAATAGCGTTTTGTATTATTTAATTATTTTATCAATGATAATAGTGATATAAGCATGAACATTAGAGAATTTCTTTAAAATTCATGGATATAAGATTAAAGATATGATGATTTATAACTTTAAGATTATTTAATTTTAATAAAATTTACTACGTCAACCTTTTTGAATCATATAATCTAAAATAATTTGATATTAATAATTTTTTTTTATTAATTAAAAAGGGGAAATTTTAGGGGTAAATTTTAAACTTCAAATGGGAACAAAAATTTTTTGAAATATGATTCATATACGATTTATTTTTTAATGAGTTTTGACGTATCATTCATAATTATGCATAAATAAATAAAGAAGTTAATAATTATTAACATTTGAATTTTGTATTTTAATTTATAAAATGCCATCAATGAATAATAATAATAGACATTTGTGCTTCTGTTATACGCCGATGCATTCTTATGCAACCTTAATAATCTTTACGCTATCTAACTATCAATTTATTATAGTCATAAAACGTATGTTTGATATCTTAATTTAAGCTTAATATATTACATAGGTAAAATCGCATCATTGTATTGAAAATAAAAAAAAACAACACATTATAACAATATGTATACCTACATAATATTACAATACGTAATATATTGTATATTGTTCTATTTATTATTTATAATATAAAGTTATAAAGAAATATCATACAGTAAATAAATAGGCTATAGCTATTTTATACCAAATTGTTGTATAAATTATATTATACAGCATAAAATTATTTAAAATTTATACAAATAGGTACCTGTATTTTTCGACTAATTTAGGAACCTAAATATATTTTTTAATTTAAATAATAGGTAATAACTAGGGCCCGGAAGTTCATACATTTGCATGTTTTTACTGAGTGCATCAAAACGTTGCTGGATGAGATAAAAGTTTGAATCACAATCTAACGAGTTCAAAAATGAAATTTTAATGTACATATTTTCGCATAGGTATTTTGAGGTTTTTTAAGCATACTTAAAATAAAATTGCATTTTACTGCATTTTAGTATTATTATTATTATTATTATTATTATTTTTTTTTTTTAATATTTCATGATAATGTCGGACTTTGAGTATATTTCAAAATGTACCTATTTGTTGAAAAATATGTCCTTTCAACGTTGCCAATATGAAATAAAAACCTGATTATAATTATTAGCGTCATTGCTTGGTCGGGCTGATAATTGTCATTCATTTGTATTTGAAACCCTAACAAAATATTCAAAATCCATAGTTGTAAATTTTAATTCTTGAAGTAAATAATATAACATATTAAATCATAATAAAATTGATATTTTTCCCATCTTTGAATTATTATTTTTACAGAAAAAAAAACCTTAACGTAAAAAAAAACAAAATACACATTTAGCTCATATTTTAGTGATTTTAAGCGTATATTTTGATAGTTTTTAATGTATGAACTTTCAGGCCCTATTAATACTATTATCATACCTATTTTCATATTTTGTTTGAATAAACTTAATATTAGATATACCATTTCTAAACACTACAAAATGACAACATTGATTTCGAAAACTTGTATGATTAAATTTCGCGTTCAACATATAGCTAAATGATGCATAAAAATCAAACAGTTTTTGAAAGAACATCATCCTTTCACAACATAAAGATACAATTTATCAAATATTAAATAATAATAATAACTAGGACTTGGATGTTGTTACAATGATTAAAATTCATTAAAGACTTAAGGTTATAGCTAGACTTGGGAATTTAAAAGTTATAAAAACAGACAAATACAAATAAAAATATGAGCAAATACAAACATACACTAGAACAAGGCAATTTTGACTGAATTTATTTGAAAATGTGTCTATTATTTGTATTATCAATTTTTCCTTTTTTTGAATAATTGTACCTGCCTATTGATCCAATATCAATATCATTGAATAAAATAACTGATAGGTTAATATGAAGTATAATATTCATCTGTGGCATGGAGAACAAAGCCAATGACATAAAATTCACACAATATTTACATAACATTGGTAAAATACATTACATAATAAGTACCAATAAGAACTTTAATTTTTAAACTAAATTTACATGACATTTTTTCCTCTAATAAGTAAACTGTTTAACGTACGTATTTGCTAATTTTATTAGTTGCATACCATATTAATACGTATACAAATGTATTATGTATAGTTTTATATAATAATAAATATTATAATGTGAGTTTTTAATTTAATTCTAACAACATCCAAGTCCAAATCATGACTTCAAACAAAATACGAGTGTGAAGTTAGGTGACTAAAGCTAGGTGACTATTTTTCGGACGACTAGTGATAAGAAAACCCAAATACTGGGTTGCATTAAAATGTATAACAGGCGCAAAACGTTTTCAACCTCCTTCTAACGTCCGCCAACCACAAGATAGCGCTATGATAATGATTTTAGAGTTAAAAAGCACATTTCCATCCGAAATTGTCTATCCGACGAAATACATTCAAAAAGGTACTGAGGTTATTGAGAGACGTCTCGTAGCACGGTAAGTAGCCAGGTGACTGTTTTACATTCTTCGCATTACGGGCGTCCGTCCGTGGTTTTTAATTTTTTTCGTCGTGTTCCCCGAGGAGTCGAACGACTTAACCTACATATTCGGAAAGCCAGGAAAATTGTCTATCCGACGAAATACATTCAAAAAGGTACTGAGGTTATTGAGAGACGTCTCGTAGCACGTTTTCCGTACTACGCGTGACGGGCGTCCGTCCGTGGTTTTTAATTTATTTCGTCGTGTTCCCCGGGGAGTCGCACGACTTAACCTACATATTCGGAAAGCCAGGAAAATTGTCTATCCGACGAAACACATTCAAAAAGGTACTGAGGTTATTGAGAGACGTCTCGTAGCACGGTAAGTAGCCAGGTGACTGTTTTACAAACTTTGCATTACGTGCGTCCTTCCGTGGTTTTTAATTTTTTTCGTCGTGTTCCCCGGGGAGTCGCACGACTTAACCTACATATTCGGAAAGCCAGGAAAATTGTCTATCCGACGAAACACATTCAAAAAGGTACTGAGGTTATTGAGAGACGTCTCGTAGCACGGTAAGTAGCCAGGTGACTGTTTTACATACTTTGCATTACGGGCGTCCTTCCGTGGTTTTTAATTTTTTTCGTCGTGTTCCCCGGGGAGTCGCACGACTTAACCTACATATTCGGAAAGCCAGGAAAATTGTCTATCCGACGAAATACATTCAAAAAGGTACTGAGGTTATTGAGAGACGTCTCGTAGCACGTTTTCCGTACTACGCGTGACGGGCGTCCGTCCGTGGTTTTTAATTTTTTTCGTCATGTTCCCCGGGGAGTCACACGACTTAACCTACATATTCGGAAAGCCAGGAAAATTGTCTATCCGACGAAACACATTCAAAAAGGTACTGAGGTTATTGAGAGACGTCTCGTAGCACGGTAAGTAGCCAGGTGACTGTTTTACATACTTTGCATTACGGGCGTCCTTCCGTGGTTTTTAATTTTTTTCGTCGTGTTCCCCGGGGAGTCGCACAACTTAACCTACATATTCGGAAAGCCAGGAAAATTGTCTATCCGACGAAATACATTCAAAAAGGTACTGAGGTTATTGAGAGACGTCTCGTAGCACGTTTTCCGTACTACGCGTGACGGGCGTCCGTCCGTGGTTTTTAACTTTTTTCGTCGTGTTCCCCGGGGAGTCGCACGACTTAACCTACATATTCGGAAAGCCAGGAAAATTGTCTATCCGACGAAATACATTCAAAAAGGTACTGAGGTTATTGAGAGACGTCTCGTAGCACGGTAATTAGCCAGGTGACTGTTTTTCGTACTACGCGAGACGGGCGTCCGTCCGTGGTTTTTAATTTTTTTTGTCGTGTTCCCCGAAGAGTCGCACGACTTAACCTACATATTCGGAAAGCCAGGAAAATTGTCTATCCGACGAAATACATTCAAAAAGGTACTGAGGTTATTGAGAGACGTCTCGTAGCACGGTAAGTAGCCAGGTGACTGTTTTTCGTACTACGCGAGACGGGCGTCCGTCCGTGGTTTTTAATTTTTTTTGTCGTGTTTCCCGAAGAGTCGCACGACTTAACCTACATATTCGGAAAGCCAGGAAAATTGTCTATCCGACGAAATACATTCAAAAAGGTACTGAGGTTATTGAGAGACGTCTCGTAGCACGGTAAGTAGCCAGGTGACTGTTTTACATACTTTGCATTACGGGCGTCCTTCCGTGGTTTTTAAATTTTTTCGTCGTGTTCCCCGGGGAGTCGCACAACTTAACCTACATATTCGGAAAGCCAGGAAAATTGTCTATCCGACGAAATACATTCAAAAAGGTACTGAGGTTATTGAGAGACGTCTCGTAGCACGTTTTCCGTACTACGCGTGACGGGCGTCCGTCCGTGGTTTTTAATTTTTTTTGTCGTGTTCCCCGAGGAGTCGCACGACTTAACCTACATATTCGGAAAGCCAGGAAAATTGTCTATCCGACGAAATACATTCAAAAAGGTACTGAGGTTATTGAGAGACGTCTCGTAGCACGGTAAGTAGCCAGGTGACTGTTATACATACTTTGCATTACGGGCGTCCTTCCGTGGTTTTTAATTTTTTTCGTCGTGTTCCCCGAGGAGTCGAACGACTTAACCTACATATTCGGAAAGCCAGGAAAATTGTCTATCCGACGAAATACATTCAAAAAGGTACTGAGGTTATTGAGAGACGTCTCGTAGCACGTTTTCCGTACTACGCGTGACGGGCGTCCGTCCGTGGTTTTTAATTTTTTTTGTCGTGTTCCCCGAGGAGTCGCACGACTTAACCTACATATTCGGAAAGCCAGGAAAATTGTCTATCCGACGAAATACATTCAAAAAGGTACTGAGGTTATTGAGAGACGTCTCGTAGCACGGTAAGTAGCCAGGTGACTGTTATACATACTTTGCATTACGGGCGTCCTTCCGTGGTTTTTAATTTTTTTCGTCGTGTTCCCCGGGGAGTCGCACGACTTAACCTACATATTCGGAAAGCCAGGAAAATTGTCTATCCGACGAAATACATTCAAAAAGGTACTGAGGTTATTGAGAGACGTCTCGTAGCACGGTAAATAGCCAGGTGACTGTTTTACATACTTTGCATTACGGGCGTCCTTCCGTGGTTATTAATTTTTTTCGTCGTGTTCCCCGGGGAGTCGCTCGAATTAACCTGCATATTCGGAAAGCCAGGAAAATTGTCTATCCGACGAAATACATTCAAAAAGGTACTGAGGTTATTGAGAGACGTCTCGTAGCACGTTTTCCGTACTACGCGTGACGGGCGTCCGTCCGTGGTTTTTAACTTTTTTCGTCGTGTTCCCCGGGGAGTCGCACAACTTAACCTACATATTCGGAAAGCCAGGAAAATTGTCTATCCGACGAAATACATTCAAAAAGGTACTGAGGTTATTGAGAGACGTCTCGTAGCACGTTTTCCGTACTACGCGTGACGGGCGTCCGTCCGTGGTTTTTAATTTTTTTCGTCGTGTTCCCCGAGGAGTCGCACGACTTAACCTACATATTCGGAAAGCCAGGAAAATTGTCTATCCGACGAAATATATTCAAAAAGGTACTGAGGTTATTGAGAGACGTCTCGTAGCACGGTAAGTAGCCAGGTGACTTTTTTACATACTTCGCATTACGGGCGTCCTTCCGTGGTTATTAATTTTTTTCGTCGTGTTCCCCGGGGAGTCGCTCGACTTAACCTACATATTCGGAAAGCCAGGAAAATTGTCTATCCGACGAAACACATTCAAAAAGGTACTGAGGTTATTGAGAGACGTCTCGTAGCACGGTAAGAAGCCAGGTGACTGTTTTCCGTACTACGCGTGACGGGCGTCCGTCCGTGGTTTTTAATTTTTTTCGTCATGTTCCCCGGGGAGTCACACGACTTAACCTACATATTCGGAAAGCCAGGAAAATTGTCTATCCGACGAAACACATTCAAAAAGGTACTGAGGTTATTGAGAGACGTCTCGTAGCACGGTAAGTAGCCAGGTGACTGTTTTACATACTTTGCATTACGGGCGTCCTTCCGTGGTTTTTAATTTTTTTCGTCGTGTTCCCCGGGGAGTCGCACAACTTAACCTACATATTCGGAAAGCCAGGAAAATTGTCTATCCGACGAAATACATTCAAAAAGGTACTGAGGTTATTGAGAGACGTCTCGTAGCACGTTTTCCGTACTACGCGTGACGGGCGTCCGTCCGTGGTTTTTAACTTTTTTCGTCGTGTTCCCCGGGGAGTCGCACGACTTAACCTACATATTCGGAAAGCCAGGAAAATTGTCTATCCGACGAAATACATTCAAAAAGGTACTGAGGTTATTGAGAGACGTCTCGTAGCACGGTAATTAGCCAGGTGACTGTTTTTCGTACTACGCGAGACGGGCGTCCGTCCGTGGTTTTTAATTTTTTTTGTCGTGTTCCCCGAAGAGTCGCACGACTTAACCTACATATTCGGAAAGCCAGGAAAATTGTCTATCCGACGAAATACATTCAAAAAGGTACTGAGGTTATTGAGAGACGTCTCGTAGCACGGTAAGTAGCCAGGTGACTGTTTTTCGTACTACGCGAGACGGGCGTCCGTCCGTGGTTTTTAATTTTTTTTGTCGTGTTTCCCGAAGAGTCGCACGACTTAACCTACATATTCGGAAAGCCAGGAAAATTGTCTATCCGACGAAATACATTCAAAAAGGTACTGAGGTTATTGAGAGACGTCTCGTAGCACGGTAAGTAGCCAGGTGACTGTTTTACATACTTTGCATTACGGGCGTCCTTCCGTGGTTTTTAAATTTTTTCGTCGTGTTCCCCGGGGAGTCGCACAACTTAACCTACATATTCGGAAAGCCAGGAAAATTGTCTATCCGACGAAATACATTCAAAAAGGTACTGAGGTTATTGAGAGACGTCTCGTAGCACGTTTTCCGTACTACGCGTGACGGGCGTCCGTCCGTGGTTTTTAATTTTTTTTGTCGTGTTCCCCGAGGAGTCGCACGACTTAACCTACATATTCGGAAAGCCAGGAAAATTGTCTATCCGACGAAATACATTCAAAAAGGTACTGAGGTTATTGAGAGACGTCTCGTAGCACGGTAAGTAGCCAGGTGACTGTTATACATACTTTGCATTACGGGCGTCCTTCCGTGGTTTTTAATTTTTTTCGTCGTGTTCCCCGGGGAGTCGCACGACTTAACCTACATATTCGGAAAGCCAGGAAAATTGTCTATCCGACGAAATACATTCAAAAAGGTACTGAGGTTATTGAGAGACGTCTCGTAGCACGGTAAATAGCCAGGTGACTGTTTTACATACTTTGCATTACGGGCGTCCTTCCGTGGTTATTAATTTTTTTCGTCGTGTTCCCCGGGGAGTCGCTCGACTTAACCTGCATATTCGGAAAGCCAGGAAAATTGTCTATCCGACGAAATACATTCAAAAAGGTACTGAGGTTATTGAGAGACGTCTCGTAGCACGTTTTCCGTACTACGCGTGACGGGCGTCCGTCCGTGGTTTTTAACTTTTTTCGTCGTGTTCCCCGGGGAGTCGCACAACTTAACCTACATATTCGGAAAGCCAGGAAAATTGTCTATCCGACGAAATACATTCAAAAAGGTACTGAGGTTATTGAGAGACGTCTCGTAGCACGTTTTCCGTACTACGCGTGACGGGCGTCCGTCCGTGGTTTTTAATTTTTTTCGTCGTGTTCCCCGAGGAGTCGCACGACTTAACCTACATATTCGGAAAGCCAGGAAAATTGTCTATCCGACGAAATATATTCAAAAAGGTACTGAGGTTATTGAGAGACGTCTCGTAGCACGGTAAGTAGCCAGGTGACTTTTTTACATACTTCGCATTACGGGCGTCCTTCCGTGGTTATTAATTTTTTTCGTCGTGTTCCCCGGGGAGTCGCTCGACTTAACCTACATATTCGGAAAGCCAGGAAAATTGTCTATCCGACGAAACACATTCAAAAAGGTACTGAGGTTATTGAGAGACGTCTCGTAGCACGGTAAGAAGCCAGGTGACTGTTTTCCGTACTACGCGTGACGGGCGTCCGTCCGTGGTTTTTAATTTTTTTCGTCGTGTTCCCCGAGGAGTCGCAAGACTTAACCTACATATTCGGAAAGCCAGGAAAATTGTCTATTCGACGAAACACATTCAAAAAGGTACTGAGGTTATTGAGAGACGTCTATTCTAATTCTATTTTACTTTCTAAGTTTAATAAATATTTGACAAAATGGTTTATATTTAATACTTTCAAATCCTGTGTGTGATATTCATATACCTGAAAATTTATCCCCCCTCGCCTACCATAGCACTATCTTATGTGAATCTACATGGAAAAAATGTTGAGTCGGCAAATCAGTGTGTAGTTGCCCTAGTCAAACAAAAACTGAAATGACGCTACTGGTTGTTCACTGTAACGGATGGTGTTTAAAAAAAAAATATGTAATTTATAAGTGTATAACCAATTTAGTACTATAACTTATAAGTAGGGCTCGGATTTTAAAGAAAATGCTTCTTTTTATATATTTAAGATAGAAATCTAATTATTATACATAAATTCGTTTCACGTCAATCTGATTCCAAATAAACGAATTTATTTTGGCTTTTTTTAGCTTTTTTTTGTGTAAATGCTTTTTGCGCTTTTTTATTGTTTTTTTCAGTTATTCTAACTGTAGAATTTTTATATGTCTATTATGCTATAAAAATAAAAAAAAATGTTTATTTACTTAATAAGAAATGTGAAAACCCACAATAATGACCGTGATCGACCATTAGTGTGAAACGACCTTAAACGGCTTAAACGTATATAGATTATCGATCTACAGATAATTTGTAGGTCGATAGCTTATCGGCTATTACATATAGTAAATACATGGTAGTAAATTCTTATTTTAATTTAAATTAATTTTTCAATTTTTTTTTCAGTTTTATAAATTATTACTAATTATTTATGTTAATTTTTAGTCATGCTTCATTTTTGCTTTTTTAAAATAATTTTGTGCTTTTTTTGTTATTTATTATGCTTTAAAATCCGAGCTCTACTTATAAGCTATTTGAAATATCGCTAACTTGTAACTATAATAATATACGAAATACGAATATTATACGTCTACATAACTACAAACAAGGAAAATAAATTTAGTTTTAAATAATGTACTTATTATCCTATTATATTTTTAATTATTTATAAAACTGTTATTCTTATGGCATCACTGGTGTCGAATGTAACAAACAAAATATAATATTGTAATAATTAGTAAATTATTTCGGTACTGACCGATGATGGTAACTAATGTGTATTAACTATTAATATGTTTTAATAATATTTTTTTATAATTGCTTTTGAATTAAAATCATGTTTACAGTAGGTATTTTACATGGGCGGATAGGCAAGTTTTGGCCTACCGGGAAATATTTATAAGGGCCTCATAGTATACCTAATGAAAATTTTTTAAATATATTATTTTTAATTAAACAATTCTTTCTTACTTCTGGTGGAAAATAAATTTCAAAAAAATCTATTAAAATATTATATTACAAAATTTACAATGTACAATTTTTTACCTAAGCCTTAAGGTTAAGGTAGTCCAAATAACACTTTATTCTTATGCTTTTTTTGAATTTTCATGCTCACTTATACAAGTATAAACATGTTTCCAATCGATAAACTATAAACCCTTCGTAAAATGGACCGGTTTAATCACCATAACTGATACAAATGTAATATAAGGTTTCTTATAAGTTGTTCTTAAAGTGATAAAAAAAAATCCGAAATCGTTAGTCACAATTTATTTTATAAGTGCTTAAAGTTCGAATTTATACGAAATATTTCAAAATTTAAATTAAATTTCATACTTTCATTATGCGTATGTTGCCCAATACTTTTTTATTAATAAACAGATACTATAAAGTAACCATAGTAACATATAAAAACTATACTATTTGTTTCAAAATAGAATATATGACAATATTTAAATATAATATATTATCCTAAACTGACAAATCATCTTCGTTCAGAATCGTTTTTCGTATACAATGATACCTATCATTGCATTCAAATTTAACCTACCATAGTCTGAGGTCCACCCCACCCCCTAATGTACAGCAGAGCGATACTCACTTACCCGCTTTTTAACATTTATTATGGACATAATATGAGTCGTATAGTACTATATCTATAATCTATGTACTCGAATAATTGGTTTTATTAGTTATTGTTAGTTATTATTATTAGACATTTGACGTTTATTTTTATATTATAACAAGTATTAGGTAGTTAATTGTACGTAGCAAGTCGCCAGTCGGTAATGTTTGTTACGAGGTGATATATACCCGTAGAAAATACATACTTAAATATTTTCATATTATTTCTTTTACTATAAATTCATATTTATCTTTCGGTGGTCGGAGGGTTCTATGCCCCCCCCATGGATATTTTGAAAAATGTTTATATTTTGTTCCACGTTTCTGAAATTCACAGGTTCGGTTTTTTGTAGGTCGGTTATTAAAATCGGCGTCTTGTGTCGACACTGTAGGAGCCTTTTTTACCCCTCTTTTTGGCGCAGGAAGTTAGGATTTTGCAGTTTTTAGACTTTGTCACCACGGAACACTTAGACTTTGGGTAATTAAAGCAGTTTTTTTCTACGCATTATTTAGACATTTTTTTAAAAAATCGAACGGCACCAAAACCGAAGGAATCGGACGATTTGTTGGGAAGTTATGATTTTCTTTTTCTTTTTTGGCACTTAGATTTTACGTATTTTCCGAATTTTTTGAACTTGAGTTTTTGTTCAATCTTTTTGAAATTCGAATGCTGATTCATAAATGTCATGACGAGTCATAAAGGTTCTATGGTCAAAATGCGTAGGATCATTATTTACCCCGTAATCGGGGTGCAAAAATAGTTGAAAACCTAATTGCTTATTTTTTCGTATACGCATACTTTTCTTTATGATATACCCTCGTATAACGGTGCTACGTGCTCTGATGTCCCGTACGCAATACTTAATACATAATACATAATATATGAAGGGGGTACGGCTACGTAGGCATAGGTATTAAAATAATAACCTACAATAATTGGGATAACACGAAAACCCGTATCAAAGATACTACGCCGTAAGCAATTAAATAAGGTAAAACAAGTCTAGACATTGTAACAGCCCATATTAATTTCAACCCTCTGCGCTGGGAGACTCACTAAAAGCAATATATTAACCTAACCCAACCGCCAGAATATAATATAACGATATAATAAAAACTATATAATTATTGATAATCATATTAGTCACAACGCGAGTCTGAGAACTCGGACACAGTGATTGCGGTTAACCACCTGCTCGTGGGCGGATAGTCTCCGGACGTCATATTGGAATACATCATCGCACGAGCATCCTGAAATGCGTAATAGCGTGAGAGCGAATGACGCACATAGGAATAGGCCAGAAGGGATATGGGTAGGAGATCAGGGGACACTGACTATATAAGGGGGTCCAGAACAGGGCTCCCGCAGACGTGATTTTCCAGAGCTAGAGCAAGCACCTTCACGTCACTTTACACCAGAAATCGTTCATTTGGACTTAGTTTAATTTTCAAATAGTTTAATTATTTGAACTTAGAATATTTTCGAGCAGTTTTAATAAACACTTAGAAATATTTTGTCTATATTATTTCATCACAACCTATATCATTTTTGACAAGCTGTTGGCACGCTACAAATTTGGCGCAGTCGGTAGGATTCTTTCAAGAAGAATTCTTTGGACGAATTTATTTATTTTTTTTAAATAAAAAATAATTTTTTTTCAACTTCGAAATTTTTTCGAAATATTGAAAAATTTTTCAACGAAGAATTCGAGAGGCAGATCAATCACGATTCACTGTTGAAGAGGACAACTGATCACTGTCAACTTCAGCGACTCTGGGAAAGAATCATACGCGTAGCGAGCCAACCGATTCAAAGTCAAAAATTCAACAATCAGAAATGGAAGCAGCAACTCAAGCCGTCGTAGTGTGAGTTATAATTTTTTTTTTTTTTTTGTAATGTAAAATAATTATTAAGTGCTAGCTCTGATCCGTCTCCTTTGGAATTAATATTCCATCGTAAAACTTTTTATTGTGAAGGTGTATATATATTCTCCCCGTAAAATAAAATAATAAATTTTTAACAATCAATAATAATTTTTCTAATTAAAAATAATTAAATAAATATTAAAATAAAAAATTAACTAAAATAATTTTTTAAAGTTGGAATTTTTACAATTAAATAAAATAAAATAAATTAAACAATTTAATAAATAATAAGTTATAAAATAATAATTTTTATAATACTTAGGAAATTTTTCAAGTTCCGATTCTTGTGTTTAAATAAATAAAATAAATTAAATTAAATATTAAAGAATAACATAAAGAAAATTTAAATAAGTAATAATTAATAAATAAAATATTTTATTGAAATAAAATAATTGCAACCAGTTATAAAAATAATTAATAAATAATAGTGACATAGAAAATCTTTCTAACAGTCAAAATAATTAATTTTTTTTTTATATTATAAAAGTATATCAATAATTTAATTTCGATAATTAATTATAAAGGTAATATAGAAATAAATAAATAATAGAAAAATAATCGAAGAAAAAATAAAATAATTTTTCGGACTTAGAAAAATAATCGAAGAAAAAATAAAATAATTTTTTCGGACTTAGAAAAATAAAAGTGAATAAAATAAAATAATTTTTTCAGATTTAGAAAATAAAAGTGAATTTTTAGAATAGAATTAAATATTAACTGAGGATTTAAATAAATATAAGAAAAAAAAAGAGTGAACATAAGTAAATAAATTATTGAGAATTAAGAAGATTTTTTTTTTTTAGGATTTTACGTTGAAATTAATACGTAATAATTATCGTTTTTGAAAAAAAAAAGGTTTATAAGGGTAACCGTTGGAAATAATACGGAATAAATAATTTGTTGAGAATAAATAAAAATAAAAGAGAGTATACGTTGAAAATAATACGTAATAAATAATTTGTTGAGAATAAATAAAAATAAAAGAGAGTATACGTTGAAAATAATACGTAATAAATAATTGTTGAGAATAAATAAAAGTGGATAATACGTTGAAAAATACGGGAAAATATTTTATTGAGAATTAAAAGAAGTTGAATTATTAGAGAAATATATGTGTCACAATTGAGAATTTTATTGGAGGAATTTAAATCCTATTATTGAGTTATTAGAAGGCAAAGTGGTAAGACCTTATATTTTGTGAATTTATAAAAGACAGTGAAGTCTTAAGTTTTTATTGAGTTATATTGAGAATATTTGAATTTTATTAGGCAGAGTACCTATTTTATATTGAGAAATAATTGTGAATTTTTATTAGGCAGAGAGTCCTATTTTGTGTTGAATAAATAAATGAGAAAATAATTGAGAATTTTAGTTAGGCAGAAATAAGCCCTATTGTGTTGAATAAATAATTGAGGAAAATAATTGTGAATTTTTAGGCAAGAAATAAGACCTATAGTGTTGATTAAAAATAATTGAGAAAATAATTGTGAATTTTAGAGGCAAAGGCCTAGTATTTGAAAAATATATGAGAATAATTTTGGAACAAAAACGATAATAATTAAGTGAAATAAAAAGGAATATAAAAAAAAATATAGAATATTATTAAGTTAGCAATTAATATATAAAAAAAAAAATCAAAAAAAAAAATATATCATATATTAATTTAGTCGTAATTTATTATTAAGGATTAAATTAAGTTAATTTTATTTAAGTATATGAGTAGAATAGACAATTTGTTTTAATTTAAGAATAGTTATTTTTCGGTGATTAATGAGTAATATAAAAATAAATTTATGAGTAGTGATACGGAAGGTAGTATAACTGACGAATTAAACGATAGATTATCGGGAGAAAAATTTAATAGTGAAACTAAGGAAAAGGGAATTCAAGTGGAATTAAATATAAATAAATCTGATAAAAATAAAACAGATAGTGAATTCATTACAGCGGAAGGTTACGGAAGTCCGCAAGAATTTGATAAAAATAAATATTTAAGTGAAATAGTAGAGGAAAGTTTATTAGATACAAGTATTAAATTTAATACAATTAACGAAATCGAAAAAAGGGTTATAGGTACGCGCACAAAACAGAATATAGTGCATACGCAGTTGCAACCAGTAACTAGGAAAGCTAGAGTAAAAATGGCGGAAGCTAAACTTTTATTAAAAGATATTTCATCGTTAATACCAAATTGCGCTGACGAAAAGGATGTATACGCGTTTATCAGGGCATGCGATTACGCATGTGAGGCGATAGAAAAAGAACAATTACCATTATTAACTAAATTTATAGTAACCAAATTAACAGGGAAGGCATTAGACGTATGTCGTTATAGGGAAACTTCGACTTGGGAAAATATAAAAGTAATTTTAAAAAGTGCATTTGAACAACCATTATCTCCGCAAACACTTCAAATAAGTTTGAACTCTTTACGCATGCGAAATGACGAAGACGTACAATCTTATAACGGTCGCGTAGAAAAATTGTATTATAATTTATGCAGCGCAACGGTAGCAAATAAACCCGCGGAGGAAGCAAAAATTCTTAGGCAAGCGATAACGGAACAGGCATTGGCTATATACATCAATGGTTTAAAAATGAATTTACAAACAATAATACGTGCGAGAGATCCAAAAACTTTAGAAGTAGCTATGCAACTAGCCAGACAACTGGAAATCGAACTTAGTCATAATACGGAAATGACGCAGAGTAATGCAAAAAGGGAACAAAACGCGAATAACTATAATAATAATAAACGTTGGCAAAATAATTATCAGGGTAATAATAACGCACAGAAATTTAATAATAATTATAACAATAACTTTAGACAAAATTATAATCGTAGAAATGACGGAAACTATGGACAGAATAATTTTAACAATAATTATCGCAATAATAACGGCAACAATTTACCTAGGAATAACAATTTTAACAGAGGCGGTAATATTCCCAATAATAACTATAATAATTATCCCCGTAATAATAATGATCAATATAGTAATAATAATCAGAGTATCAATAGACAAAATAATTCAGGATGTTATAATTGCGGTAGAAATAATCATATCGCGCGAGATTGTCGCATTGGCAGACAAAACCAAAGACAAAATAATAATGTTCGTCAACCCGTACAAAGTAATAATAATGGACAACGAAATAATAATAATGCAACGCCGATAACTTGCACTTACTGTAATAAAATAGGACATGATAGTGTTAGTTGTTATAGTAGGCAAAGAGATGAGCGTAACAATACTAATCAGTCGGGAAACGGGCAGGCATCGAACGGCGCCGGCGTCCGTTCGATCAGCCAAATAGTAGCCGCACCGGAGGAGCAAATGTACAACGTTGCTTCAACATCGTCTCAGTAATACACGATAATCATATTTCATTTCAATCACCTAATTTTAATACGGAAAATATTAGTCTTCTTTTAGATACCGGTAGCGAAATAAATTTAATAAAAATAGATAAATTAACTGGCGAAACTTTAGTAAATGAAAAGAAAAAAATATTTTTAAAAGGCATAAATGACAAAATAGTATCTACTATTGGTAAAATTACAATAATTTTAATATTAAATAAAAATGAAATAAAAACCGATTTTCATGTAGTGAATAAAGAATTCCCAATACCGAAAGACGGGATTCTAGGTCACCACTTCCTGTTGCAAAATAACGCAGTTATAGATATCGCGAATAATATATTAACGATTAAAAACGATATTAAACGCGAATTAAATAAAATTTGTTTTACATTAGAACCGCGAACGGAAACAGTAGTATCTATACCAATAGCAGATCCTAATATGGAAAATAAAAATATTTTAATACACAAACAAGAATTAATACAGGACGTCTATTGCGCTAATATAATAAATACAGTTAAAAATGGAAACACAGTTATAAGTATATTAAATATTTCGGAATCTTTAAATTACGCTTTCTGTAAAACTTTGGACGATTGGTTAAACTATATACCAGAAGCCGACGAGATAATGAAACATAAGAGAATGCGTACTTACGAGCCTATAATAGTCAAAAAGAATACAATATAATAAAATCAGATTATTTCTCTTTCTCTAATATAATTAAGTTATAAATAATAAACAATAATATTATAGGTTAATTATGATAATGGTAACAAAAAACTTTGCAATCGAAAATGATGATTATGATGACACTATAGAAATTTACGAAGATTGGACTAAAACTCAGCCACCCGAACTTATTGCAATAAAAACGGATACCAAGGATACCACGGAAATCGAAGAATTAACAACAAACAATTTAGAATATAATAATAAAATTAACATTTTAAGAACCCAACGTAATAAAAGAACAAAACCTAATAATAATACAACAGATCTTATTACACACACTAATACGACAACACAACCAGATTTAGCCACAACGGATAATAAAATAAAGATAGAAAATACAAATACAATAAATAATTTAAGCAATAGCAATAACACCGTTACACATCCAAGTCATACATTGAAACAAGAGAACACGACTATAATAAATAAATTTAACGTTAGCGAAATTATAAATAACAACACAATTAATAGCACAGAAATAAATAATACAACTAACTTCATAGACGAAGCGGAAAGCGTTCAAAATAAAATTAGGTACGACAATTATATTGTTATAGCCATAGGTGTATTGTTATTAATCAGCATGTTGTTAGTAATATATGCGTGTAGATATAACTATATGAGACAATTTCGTTATACGAATGTAGAGGCACAAGTACAGCCCGAACGGTATGAGATGTATGAAACCACTTTATAAGGACCAATAAAATAGAATAATTTAGATATTTAATTAAATAGAATATAAGAAAATATATATATAAAAAAAAATAATAAAAAGAGATATAACATAAGAGAGAGAAGTAATATATACATTACAACAATAATCAATAAACTAATATAAAATATGTAGTAGTTAGCTAATGTAAGCATTTTAAGTAAGCGACTTATAAACATTATAGGGAAGGAAGAATGGACATTATTTATGTCAACGAACCGGGCTCGCAGAGGTTCAAGGTGCCACTAATAACAGGTGTAGATATAAA
This sequence comes from Schizaphis graminum, assembly GCA_020882235.1. NCBI lineage: Eukaryota > Metazoa > Arthropoda > Insecta > Hemiptera > Aphididae > Schizaphis > Schizaphis graminum. The sequence goes on from CM037036.1 coordinate 18,388,627, forward strand.
TGATATCCCGGAATTCGAAATACAAACGGTTACATTGGGGGAAGGACGCCAGGTGAATCTTAGGTTAAACAAAAATGGTGAATTTATCGGTGAAAAATTAATGGAGTGCAACAACGATCCGCGGTTCGTCAGGTGGGATCCTCCTTCCGCAGTACTTGATCAACATAATTGTTGGTACGAAGGGTACGAGCATGACGACGGAGTAAATCGGCCAGGGGAGATAGAAGCAAATTATGCTTGTATTCTAAGTACTCTTTTATTTGAATTGAGAGTGGGACGACTGTCGCGGACACCTATTCCATACGTTCCGTATACCGGTCCACCGGTTGAGGTCGGCGAACGCCATCAGCCGGAGATTCTTATAGAATTTGAGGAATGGCCGATTCGTCATGAGTTATTATGTATTTCACTACCACATTTCGGAGGGGGTGGATTTAACGAAAGCCGACGGTTAGATTTTTTAATAAATTTGGGTCGAAAAATAAAACACCAGCGTCACAGTTGCTTCTCGGGGGAATGGGCAGAAATACCCTACTGTTATTACGAACACATTAGATCGGCACTTGACACCATGCGAGTACCGTTAAGGCGAGAAGAGCGCACCAGCACAATAGAATATTAAGAGGAATAATGACAACATTAGTGGACAATTTCCACGAGTATAATGAACCGTTGTGTTGGATGTTAAAACGAGCCATACACTATGACATGGACTATTTAATCACTATTAATGATTTTAATCGTTGGGAATTTTAACCACGAAATGACCACTTGTAAATTATTAAATTGTACATTAATATTAAGTTTATTTATATGATAATTAGATTGTAAGTTATTATAAGTAATATAATAAAGTATGATTATATTAACATAAAGTTATAGTACATTCATTATTTAAACATTTGTTTAGTAATACCAATATTATCTAATACACGTATTATGATATAGGTTATTTTTAATAACAGCTGTTCAAGGACAACTACCATACTCTATCGAAGAATTTAAAACCGAGACAAGCATATTTTATGAAAATCAAGGAGATATCAGAATAATAGGAGCTCAATGGGAGCTAATAACTTATGTACCCTTAACAAATTACGATGATAGATATAAGCAATTAGAAGTAGAAATTAATACTATGATAAATCATTGTCAGGATAAAATGTCAAAACATGAAATTTGTTCTAGGTTTGAAAACATATTAAAAACAATGTTTAACGAAATATCTGCTCAAATGGAGCAAATGTATGAGTCAATAGGTAGATATACAAATAGTTTAGAAACAACAACCATGACCATTTATAAAACTATAACTATGGGTAGGCGTAAACGAGGTCTAGTCAATATAATAGGTTCAGCAATGAAAACATTGTTTGGAGTGTGCGATAACGATTGTGCGAAAGAGACCACTGATCAAATAGGAATAATTGAAAAAAGTAACGAACGAATGATACATTTATTAAAAAATCAAACTACAGTAGTCAAATCGGCAGTACAGGGAATAGGGGGCGCATCAGTAGAAATCAATAAGCTTTATAAGGAATTAGAGGAAAAGCAAAATGAATTAAAAACTAAAATAAATGAATTAGTAAATCATACTTCAACTTTGGACACCTTGGTGTTAACAAATAGAATACATAGCATTTTTACCGCGTTATTAACTCAATATTCTTATGAAACAACGACCCTTAGTTCAATAATAACAGCAGCTAGAACGGGTGTACTACATTCTAGTTTAGTAACACCTCGGGAATTAGCGAAACAATTAACACAAATAAAAATTAATTTACCAATAAATTTAAATTTGCCTATGGGCACAGATCCAAGTGAAATTTACGAATTAAGCAAAATAACTAAAATGGCGGTATTTTACAAAAATAATAAAATAGTTTTTCTAATAAAAATACCTTTAGTAACAGAACTGGAGCTGACCCTTTATAAAATAATACCTATACCACACCGTGTGGAAAATAAAAGCGATAATAAGGAACATAGTTTAATTTTAAAACCGGAATACCAATATGTCGGTATAACCAAAAATCGCAGGCTATATACCACTTTCACTGAAACACAATTATTACATTGTACAGAGACAGAGGCATTTACTATTTGCCCCGAATTTCAACCTATACAGCACGAATCGATTAGACAACCATGTGAAGTGGCATTATTTAAAAATCCAGACCTCTTACCACCTACATGCGAAGCAGGAGTGATAGTAATATCGAAGAATATATTTCATAAATTAAAATATGCAAATGCATGGATATTCACCACCACTAGTGACACGTTGACCATAGTATGCCAAGGGAATAAGGAACCGTATATAGTAAAGATTAAAAATCAAGGTTTAATAAAACTAAACCAAGAATGTAGAGCGTACGCGGAGAATATAGTATTGAACCCAACGAGGGAAATAAAATCGAAATATTATATAAATTTCATTCCAAAAATAGGTGTGAGTGGTTTACCAGTAAAACTTAAAAGCGTGAAAAACATAAAAGTACGAAAAACAAAATTTGATTCGCATAAACTAGATAATGTACATGAGATGGCACACTCCCTGGACGAGATAGATAATATGATAGATGAGGAAATATTGAGACAATCGGGAGTAGATAACGATAGTAAAAATTCATACCTGATGTATGCAATTATAGGATTAATAGTATTTTCATTATTCTTATTACTTTTTATATATATATCGTATAGATGCAACTTGACCACTGGTAGAGCGTTAAGCCACCATCAAATGGCAGTAATTAATGATAACTTACCGAGAAGTCGAAGTACTTTCTACGTGGAATCCCCACTTAAAGAAAATAAAGCTAAAGAAAAATTGCTAAGTGATACACCTGATAGATTAGGTATGGGCGGATTACCACCAATAATTACAGAATAAAAATACAAAATTAAAACGATAAATGTAAAAAAAAAAAAAAAAAAAATATAATAATATGAATTATTAGTAATTAAAATAAGTACAGTAATAAAATAAGTATAAAAAAAAAAAAAGAAAAAAAAAAGCTTTTGTAATTATTAAGTATAATGTATGTGAGCTTGTGTTGTCGTTGCTTGTAATAAAAACTTTGACAATTATAATTAATGTTGAACTATTTTCATAACAGAGCGGAAACACATAAATTCGTAATTATGGACTTTGAATTTTCAATGGTGGACAGGACAAGCATGGTGGTTATTTCAGGAGCTATCTCAAATAGCCTAGATCGATTCAAAATTCGTAAGTTGGAAGGTAGACCTTTATTGTTACCTGTCAACGAAGAACCAAGACCGATGAAAGACAGAGAGCTACAAGTAGCTATAAAAGAAATTAAAAGAGTATTTAGGTGTAAAACGGAGTTGAGAGATGCTTGTCTAGACCAGTTAAACAAAAGTTTGAATACGACAAGAAATAATTTGACACCTGGATATATTGAGAGTTACATCTTAAAAGGAAATAAGGAGAACGTAATAGTAGTATGGAACGGGCACTCTGATAAAAGTATTCTGCACAGATTAGATTTAACGCAATTTCCAATTTTAAACATAACATGCTATGATAAATTATTTAATAAAAATTTCACGATACAATTCGAAAAATTAAGTACCAGAGAAATAATATACGAAGTAGATATAGGGACATTTAACAAGTCGGGACGCCTACTTAATTTGGTAGAAACGCACGACATGATTTGTAAAAAGAAACATAAAATTACGTATGCACACGATCCTACTGTGGATGTAAAATACACCAAATGTATTTTTGACTTTGTGATACGAAAACAAAGATATGAAAATTTAATAAAACACTTTTAAAAATTATAAATTAAAATTTTATATATAAATTTAATTTCAGACATAATAATTGAAAACTATAGTTAAATCAACCACAAAGCAATAAAACAAAATGAATAGATTGGAACAGTTAAGCGCGGAAATTGCACTAAATATTGAAACACAATACCACATAAATCCAGAACAAGGAGATTGGCATAATTTTACTAATTGCTATGACTATCATATAGTCACCGCAAATAATTCGATTTTAGTACCCTACGAGGATGACAAAATTTTGAAAATGATATCTGCAACTAAGAGATTTTTATCAGATATGTGCGTCGACAGAGATTTGAGTGAGCCTTATTGTTATGAGTTAAACTATTTTTTAGAAATATTAACTAATCCTGCAGATGTTTTGTACTATGATAGGTAATTATTCAGAGAATACTGGTCATTTCGGTTTGTGTAGTTAGCAGATAAATTCTTGTGACATAATAGTGAGAATGTGTCTGCGACTACCTGAACCTACTTGATAATATAACACGTTGGTTCAATCAATATTTTATGATAAATCCGGTTGGATTGTACGGCCCGCCCACTAACAACTTTTGACAATTGATTATGATGGAGCGAGTTCGTCACAATCCAAGTGAAGGGGGATGATTGACCAAACAGTTAATAATCAGTTAAAGATAACGTCATTTGCAAAGGACAAACTTAAAATAAATAGTTGGCCATTGCATTTGGGGATAATATTTGATTGAGTAAACTAAAGAGAAAGACAATATAAAAAAAAAAAAGAATATGTAAATATTAATACTATAAATAATAATAAATATTACATTAGGAAATAGTTATAAAAATATAAATTAAAGTATAAAATATAAAATTAATATTCAATATATATATACACTTATACTTAACGGAAACGTATCAGATACACTGAAATATTATAATAAATTATAAATAGAAACTACACATTACAAATATATTTTATTATATACTTTACTATTTTTATTCTATGGCAATAAATACATTATTATCCACTAGACTTTAACTTTTATATTATATAAATTATAAAATTATATTATTAACCACTAACAAATTAACATTTACACACTAACCAATTATATTATATAACTATATTATTCAATTATTTTATATAACCACATTAAAAATATTATTCACTAACCATTTATTTTATTATATAAAAAAAAAAAAGGAAAAATTTGTAAGCACTAACAATTATTTACTAACCACTAAAAATTATATATTAAGTACACTATTGTAATCAATAAATTTGTATTGTATAACTGAAATTTCATGAAAATGTTCAAACAATTGTAATATGATATTGTAAAACATACAAATAATTGTAAAATGTATTGTAATTGAAATTATTGTAAACAAGTTACAAAACTTGTATTGTATTTTGTAAACTTATATAACTATTTTTGTGCTAAGACTTTTGAAAGATTTCTGTCTTGAGGACATAAACCTTTTTTTTCGTGGGGAGGTGCTACGTGCTCTGATGTCCCGTACGCAATACTTAATACATAATACATAATATATGAAGGGGGTACGGCTACGTAGGCATAGGTATTAAAATAATAACCTACAATAATTGGGATAACACGAAAACCCGTATCAAAGATACTACGCCGTAAGCAATTAAATAAGGTAAAACAAGTCTAGACATTGTAACAGCCCATATTAATTTCAACCCTCTGCGCTGGGAGACTCACTAAAAGCAATATATTAACCTAACCCAACCGCCAGAATATAATATAACGATATAATAAAAACTATATAATTATTGATAATCATATTAGTCACAACGCGAGTCTGAGAACTCGGACACAGTGATTGCGGTTAACCACCTGCTCGTGGGCGGATAGTCTCCGGACGTCATATTGGAATACATCATCGCACGAGCATCCTGAAATGCGTAATAGCGTGAGAGCGAATGACGCACATAGGAATAGGCCAGAAGGGATATGGGTAGGAGATCAGGGGACACTGACTATATAAGGGGGTCCAGAACAGGGCTCCCGCAGACGTGATTTTCCAGAGCTAGAGCAAGCACCTTCACGTCACTTTACACCAGAAATCGTTCATTTGGACTTAGTTTAATTTTCAAATAGTTTAATTATTTGAACTTAGAATATTTTCGAGCAGTTTTAATAAACACTTAGAAATATTTTGTCTATATTATTTCATCACAACCTATATCATTTTTGACAAGCTGTTGGCACGCTACAACGGTTTAACAATTTATTTTTATGAACTTTTTTTTCGTTATTACTCGTTTTAGGTTTGTTTACGTTTCGACGTTTGCCAATTATGCCATCAGCATAAAAAATAGTTTATTTAGAAGTAGTTTTTCATCAAATCACATCGATAATACATCTATTCAATGTTTATAGTGTTTATACCCCTCGATTAGAATTTAATATGTAAGCAATTTCGTTGTATATAAGAGATATAATCATCAATTTCAAAATGTACGACACAGTCAGTCGATCATTTGATCGTAAGCCATACAATTTCTATAATAAGTTGTTTTACTCAACACTATATTTTATGATCCTTCATTAAGTAATGCTTTAATAACTATTCAGTATTTGACTTAATCAATAAATTAAATTCATCAACCAAAACTGCGTTGATATTTGATTTTCATTCCTTTAGAAGAACCCTGTACCAAACAATTAAACAAGCGAACAAGATTTGACTGGAACGGGATATAATAGTGTTAAATATGAACAATTGTTCATATAGGTAATTTATGAACTTAGAATTTCAATCATTAAAATTAACGGTATAAAGGCCTCGAAAATACTTATAATTAATGTGCATGTATAATAGTAATATGAAAAGTACCAAAATCTACTAATGCTGAACAATAGGTGTTGGGTACACATCGATAATTCAAAAATTGCGCGGTCGTATGCGATAAGCATATGTCGCAATGTTGCCTCCCTGCTGCGCCGCCACCGAAACACTGTGCGAGTGAACTTTGTACCTCCGAAGAAGGGGACGGTACCGTCGCGGTCAAGCCGACGGCCGCCAGCACCCGCCGCTATGTTGTTTGTCGTTTTTTTCGAACCGTCTAGGCAAGGTCGCGTTCATGTTGCGATCCGGTGCGCCGCCGCCGTTAACACGCCATTTTTTTTTTGTTTACTTGTTCCGTGCACCCGAGCCTCGCTGCTCTTGAACTCGTCGCGAACGCCAGTTTTCGCATTACGAGTACCGGCCTCTGTGCCGACCCCGGCTCATTGTTACTTGTCCGTCGTGGGCCGCGTTAGCGCCGCGACCCCGAGCCGTGGTCACACACGTTTCCACGTGTTTCTTTTTGTCGTCGAAGCCGTTCCGCGCTTTCGACGCGTTCGTGCCGCACCGCCCGTTGTGCACACGAACTTGTATTTTTCGACCTCCCGTGGTCAGTACACTCATTGTACATCGTCACCCGCTCGTTTTACATGTAGTGCGATTTTGCCGTGTTCCCACGTGTTCTAGTTTTTTTTGTCGTTCGTGACGCGTTAACGCCGCGACAACGGGAACATCCAGTGCCGATCGTAATTTGGCCCGCGCCGGCCTATTTCGATCTCATTCTAACGCCTCCATACCATCGTCGACCACCGGCCGTCAATACGCGGTGTCGTCGACCGATTCGCCGTTTTCGACGGAAGTACCTCTGTCGTATACATCACCTGCTATCAACAACAACATCATTGTCGTTATCACCTGCTATCAACGTCAACATATCAGGTCGTACACACGCATATTATTTGTATTATTATTGTATTGTTATAAGTCTCCGACGTGCATATTGTCGCCCTATTATTCTAATTGAGTTATTATTCGTCGTCGTCGTCTTCGACGGGCGTTGTGTATTATTAATTATTATATTATTTTTCGCCGATCGACTTGTGATCCCGCATCACCACTAACATTAGTACATAAGATTTTCGTACTGCAGAATATTATAATAAATTGTTTTGTATACTTTAGACCGCAAACAACTGTTTTTTTATATTTGCATCACAGCATTAGGTTAAACACCTCACATCAACATAATAAATAAATATAGTTCCTTATTTCGCAATTAGCTCCTATCATATTTAATTACAGTCCACTTCTTTTCCTTTCCACAGGGCTATCGACTAAGGTAGGTAAGTATCGTCACACAAGACGGGTTCCGTGTCGGCCGCCGTCCGGGCGCGCACTCACACACACGCACACTCGTAACCGGCTTTGCATGTGCAGCCGTCGTTCGCACAATAGGTGTAGTGAATTACAAATTACATATTAATATATTATAGTATATCAGTTTTATATTCAGAACTTGAGAACTGTAGTGATCATCCATTTGTGGATGAGATTAATCCCACATAGGAGAATGGGTAATGGTAAAATTTAAAGGTATCGATAGGAAATTTTATGGAGATTCTATTTACATAGTCAGTGTAACGAATTTTTTAGTAAATAAATATATAGGTTTCAAAAAGAATAAAAAAATTAAAAAACAATACAAAATTCGCTTTATCAATTATCATATATTATTATAAATTATGATAATGAATTATTAACCATGGTTTATAAGGTTACCACTTCGAATACAGACACCCACAGACATGTATATTATATACATGTCTGTGCAGACACCTAAATAATAATAATTGCGGTTAGGTTAAATTTTGATATTTTTTTTATTATTTTAATATTTTCAATTAACATTTTGATGATTGTAACAATATAAATTACAAAATAAAGTATGTACAATCATAAAATATTATATTTCATAACAGGATTAAACATTAGTTGTTAATGTTTTATTTCTATTTACTGTGAGTAGGTATGAAGAATTTTGTATTAAATGAATTCCACTGGTGATTCTGTTTCATATCTCTGCCACAAAATCTTTACTTAACATATGCAAGTGTAATCAATTGACAATTCATAGATGTAAAAGCAAACAACAAACACATTCAAACCTTCATACTCAAATCATGTAAGTTCTATAGTGTTAAAATGTATTACTTATGAAAGGTTTATTTAAAGTTATTTATATTGTTATTTTTTTCTTTTCTCATAGACATAAAGTGCATACCTCATTCAATAATAAGGAAGCTGCTACTTCAGGTCTGCGTTCCATATTAAATGATAGAATTCGGTGTTTCCGCAGGAGTTCATTTTCTGTGGCTGGTTCAGATATTAAATATGTGATCTATTATTACTAAACATAGTTTATTTATTGTCTTATTATACTTTTACACTATTTAAATGCAAATTTCATCTATAAAAATAAAAAATTGAAATAATGATTTTTATTGGATAATGGATATTTATATTCCTATAAATAACTATTTTATATTTGAACCTAAATTACAAACTTAAGACTTGTATTAAAATATAAACTTGAGTTAAGTCATTTAATTTAATTTTTGTGTAATCATGAAATATGAAATACTGAATCTGTTCACTAATAAGTAAACATGTCACATCTCTTCTACTCAACAATGTATTCTTCAATTCATATAGCTTGACAAATATATTTAGACTATTTATTAATAAATAATTGAATGTTTTTTTTCTTGTATTTAATAACAAAATTAACTAATAAGTAACATATAAAATATATGTATTATAATATAATTTACAACCAATTTTAATAAGTATGTATGTTTTTGAAATTGCATTTAAGTCAAAAAATATTACAAATAATTGTTCTTGAAAAATCCACACATATTTTGTCAATACTTATTAGAAATATACAATATTATTACAAGTTCTTTGTTACACACATTTAAACAACAAGGAGGAGACCATGATAGAAAGATATGAGGAGACATAGGGAGGCTTAGCACCCTCAAAATGTATTTTGTTCCCCACAAATGTTTATGATTATTTAAGAATGAATAATAATTTAAGCAATAAAATATTTAAATATGACATATAGAATTATTCAAAAGTAAATTTTATAAATAATATAAATATAAAATTGGTGATTACAATACACAATACAATATAATATATATTATGTATTATATACATAATACAATATACCTACGCATACAGTTATTAGTTTATTACTATTGAAAATTAAAATAACCAAAACAATCCTTGTTTTTTGGAAAGCATAAAAGTAAGTAACTTAAATTAGGTATTTATTTGTCCAGCTGCAGTTCCTTTAATATTTTAGACCTAGTTGCATGAATAGTTAGATATTACACAGATTCACCAATGACCTCACAGTCATCACAAACATATTATTTTTGGTCATTAAGGTTTTAATTGTTATGAGTAGCTTCAATGTTTCCTATTACATTGTTATACGTTGGTTTATGATCCTTTTGGGATTCATTGAATATTTTTTATTTATATAATCTTTAAGCATAGAAATATCATATAATTTTAATATTTATGACTATTGACTAAAAACATCACTAGATGGTGTTGAACCAAATCATTCTTTAAAATTAGCTTAGGATTAAATGTGTGTAACACAAACAATTAAAATATAATAGACGATAATCAAATTCTCTTCTCGTAAAGTGTAAGTATAATATTTCAATAATATTTGCACTTGAAATAAATCATCATTAATAATTTTAGGAAGCCGCCAATCTATGGCGGCTAATATAAATGAATGCAACAAAGTAATAACAAAAACCACCTACAAAACCAAAGCTTTCAGTACCTTTTTGGATGTATTTCGTCGGATAGACAATTTTCCTGGCTTTCCGAATATGTAGGTTAAGTCGTGCGACTCCTCGGGGAACACGATGAAAAAAATTAAAAACCACGGACGGACGCCCGTCACGCGTAGTACGGAAAAAAGTCACCTGGCTACTTACCGTGCTACGAGACGTCTCTCAATAACCTCAGTACCTTTTTGAATGTATTTCGTCGGATAAACAATTTTCCTGGCTTTCCGAATATGTAGGTTAAGTTCTTGGACTCTCCCGGGAACTCGACGAAAAAATTAAAAACTACGCATGACTACCCCGATACGCGTCGTACGGGAAACAGTCACCTGGCGTGTTTGTACACCGTTTTCGGTTTCCCAACAAGCTATGAGTCCTTTTTAAATATATACATTTGATGGGAAATTTTCTTGGCTTTCCACGTATGTAGGTTAAGTTCTTCGACTCTCCCGGGAACTCGACGAAAAAAATTAAAAACTACGCATGACTACCCCGATACGCGTCGTACGGGAAACTGGCGATTTACCGTTTTTTGGCGTTTTTAAATTGATTTCTTTATATATACAATTTTCTTGGCTTACTGGATATGTAGGTTTCGTCGTGCGAGAAAAAAAAATTAATTAATTACATGAACATATATTTTGTTAGGAAATCAATTTTATTAATACATGTTTACAAATCATTGATTTAGTAAGTTGAAATAATAAATAAAAATTAGCAATATAGCTGCGCTATCTTGTGTTTTATAATGGTGATGTGACTTACAAATTGCAATATAAACGTTTGGCGCCTGGAATAAAACATAATGCAGCAACACATACAAGGTTTCTTATCACTATTCGTCTGAAAAACAGTCACCTAGCTTTGGTCACCCAACTTCACACACGTGCTTATACCTACAAAAATTTCCCGAAAGGAGACAACCGTCACGATCCACGATTACAAATGTTGTACAAACATTAAAAGCTACAGGTAATATTAAAAATGTATAGTCAAAGTATTATGTATTATAACTAATTTATTTAATTTATTCAAAATGATTAATTAATGATTAAACTTCAAAAGTTCAAAATGTACATAAATTAATATTATAAACATACTTATACAATAATGAATTATATATTACACGTAGTACAATATGTAGTTACATTATAGTTAATTATTAATACATTTTATACATATGCATTATATGGATTTTAAAAATTTATATAATTGAAATTCCTATTATTTTAATTAATTTGAAACAATACATAATTTAATAGTAGATTATAAATAAAATACAAATTTATTTTAATTGAGTAAAAATTAATAAATCTACTTATAAATACATTTCATTACAATACATTCAATTTGTATTAAAATATTTAAATTATTGAGATTTAGTACTTAAAATGTTTAAATAAAACTGTAGGTAGATTTCCAAATGGTTACAGAAAAAAAAAAATACCGAAAGAGAAGATGTAAATACAGTAGGAGTCTTGGCTGCTGTTGGTGTTAATCCACATGCGTCTACAAGATCCATAGCTCGATGTACAAACATTAGTCATAACACAGTACACCGAATATTGAAATCAAATTCATATCATCCTTTTAAACTGCATTATGTCCACGGGTTAAAGCCTTCTGATCCAGAGAGAAGACTTACATTTATTTCCAAAATGATTTGCCTCTTTGATCAGGATAATGATATAATATCTAAGATAATGTGGACTGATGAAAGCCGTTTTGATAATAATGGAATTGTGAATCGTCATAATTCCCATTTCTGGAGCAAAACCAATCCAGTTTGGACACGAGAAACAAATGCCCAAGTTCGATGGTCTGTAAATGTATGGTGTGGTATATTGAACAACACATTGATCGGGCCATATTTTTATGATGGCACTCTGAGTGGGCAACGTTATTTAGAGTTTCTAGAAAATACGTTGCCGTTATTGATGGAGTGTATCCCTCTTCAAATTCGGAAAACAATGTGGATACAGCAAGATGGTGCTCCTGCTCATAACGCAAAAGTAGTAATAGATTACTTGAACCAGCATTATCCACAAAGCTGGTTAGGTACCCGTGGTCCACTGGAATGGCCTCCACGGTCTCCTGATTTGACTCCTTTAGATTTTTTTTTATGGGGTTACTTAAAAGATAACGTTTATTCAGAACAGTCTACTTCTCTGAATGATTTAAAAGAGCGTATCACTAAAGCATGTAAAACAGTCACATCAGAAATGTTAAAGTCGGTCACTTCGTCAATATTAGAGCGATATGAAAAATGTACAGAAAACAATGGTGGGCATTTTGAAAATTATTTAAAATAGATATTAGCATAGAATAATAATATAAGGTACCATTATACCAACTGAATTAACTGATTACTGAACTAATTATTGTAAATATTGTTGATCCATATTGTTTGTTATTGTTATATTATTATTGTTATTAATTCTATTAAACCACTTTAAACGTAGTAACATAAAAGTTTTTTTTACTATAACCTAACCAGTAATTATCTCAGTAATGCTCTTATCTATCTCTATGCATTAGCACCGATGGCCGGTGTAAATGGTGATAACTGATAAAATCTGTTGGGAAAATAAATAGTGATTACTACGTCTAATCAGGACGTACCAGTGATGAGTGATGATTGTTGATTATTTTAGTATGATAAAAGAAAAAATTATTCATATTTCTAAAAACTAAATAAATTGTAGAAAATTAACGGTACCACTTTTATAAATATTTGAACCATCAAAATTTTTCTAAAAATCGGGTTTATAAATTGGCTATTTTGAATTTTTCTAATACATTTTTTATCAAATTTTAAATTTTTTATTTTCAGAATTAAAAAAGTAAAAATTTTTTTTTTATATAAAACATGTAGCGCAAGCGTCTAAAAAAATACAAAAAAATAAAAATAAAAAAATATTGAATACCAAAAAAGTTATTCCATATGTCAGTACTGTTTGATACACCCTGTATTATACTATTATTTTTTGAGGGGGCTTTGAGTTATTTCGGTGAGGCTAAGCCCCCCCAAGCCCCCCCTATTTGGGCCACTGAGTTTACACTTTCATAGCACTCTACTGCATTTTAAATCAATCCAAGAAATAAGCAAATGCTTTAAGTCACGAGCCCTGGTTATTAGTGTACCTACCTATAATTTTTAATCATATATTAAAATATTTTCTGTTTAAGAAAGTAGAAACCTATAGTGTACCTATGTGTATATTGAAAGAATACTATTCATTATTCATAATGTTATACTCAACACAATTTACAAATAAAGTGTCGACTGATTATAAACAATTGTAATTATTACTAAATGTGTAAAACTACTAAAACTTTAAACCCAATATTAAAATATGATACTTTAAATTCATTGTATTATCAGTCCTCATACTAATATAAACTAATTTTTAAAGTTTTCAGTTTTCTCATGAATCAGAAATATTTTCCAAATCATAATCATAGTCAGAATCAATAATATAATTATTTATTAGTAGAGTTAGGATGTTGATGACCTAAAAATCGCACAAAAATGCCCTAAAAAAATGCAAAAATTACCTTAAAAATTATCTAAAAAACTAATTAATTAAGTGAAAAGATGTATTTATAAATAATAATGCATGATAATGATGGGTGTATTTAATACTGTAATAGTAGGTAATTTAATATATCAATTATAGATTATAATATTAATACATTAATAAATAAAAATAGGTATACATTTATAATTTGTACTACTTGTCCAAATCCAAAATTAGATTTTAAATAAATTAAATTTATTTCCAAACTTGGGCTTAACACTTGCTCTAAAATCTAAAATTGCCCCACATTGTACAAAAAGCACAAAAAATGACTTAAAAATGTTGAAAAATGACATTAAAAAACAAAAAAATGCCAAATTAAATTAGAATATTTTGCAACAAGATAGCATGAATAAAATTTTTAGCTAGGATAGCATTGTATCGAATCAAAGGAAAAAAATGCAAAAGTCATCAACATCCTAACTCTATTTATTACTAATATATTCTAATATATAATAAATTAATAAATAATTGTATTGTTTTATAGGTGCTTCTAAAAATGTAATGTTTTAATACACATATAATATAATAAATATTTTAAAATAGTTTATTAACATAAACATTTTTTGATTTTATACATATTTTGCAAGATAATTCATTTCATTAATTCATTTAATTTCATAATTTAATATTATTATACAATTTTTGGGGTTTGTAGACATGGTATATGATGCAAATAATGATAAATGTAATTAATAAATAACAAAAGTCGCAAAAACGCACGTATAAACCATGTAAACAATTGGAAAGTCTCCTACGGATGACGTCACGGTCCGATTTCTCCCACTCCCGTTTTTTCAGATTTTCGATATGAGGCAACCTTTATAATCTATATACCTTGTATAATATATACAAAAAAATATCAAAAACGCGATAACGTAAAGACGTGATAACGGGTCGGGAAAAAATGTAATTTTCTGATTGATAATTCCTTATGATACAGGCAGCGCCGTGGCGGACAAAAGGAAAAGTCTTCACGTTTTATACTATAAGACTAGCGGCTGGTGTGCCTCGATTCCAGGCTTGTGGAAGCCGCCTTCGAGGGGGTCGAGTGAAAATCGTTTCAAGGGAAATTCGGTTGGTAATTGTAGTCGGGTGTCTAGAAATCGGTCACTAAAAATTTGTATTGACGCTTGCCCGGTGCTTGTTCGAATTCAAAAAGAATAAATGTGTACGGAAAATGGTAATTGAGTGTCTAGCTATCAATCATCATATGGTGTAATATTGCATCCCGTCGCCTGCCCGGTTCTTTTTTGTATGTAAAAGAAATAATATATCCCAAATTGTAATTGAGCGTCTAGCCATCAGTCCTAAACCGGGGCAAATAGATACCTCGCTAATTATGGATTGCATACATATCGTATCGTTTGCCCGGTGATTTTTTTTTGTATGAGAATAAAATAAATAAATAAAATAATGGTAATTGAGTGTCTAGCAATTAGTCATCAACCAGTGCAAATCGATACTTGTGCTGGGCAATCCGCCTACGGCGGATTGTTATACCTCCTAACGTCGAAAGTCTGATGTTGTATTGTAGAGGAAAAAGTGTAAGTCTAACGAAGTGTTTACGTCCTATCTTTAAAGAAAATCGATTTATACACAACTAAATCGCTTATGTAGGCAATCCGACTGCGTCGAATTGCAGACTATGTGGGCGCAATTAATGAAATCTGAATTTTTTATTTGCTAAAAATTGAATATTCTTTATCAGTTACTAAACCCCTCAGGTAAGCAATCCGACTGCGTCGGATCGCGGACGATGTAAGTATTGTAAGTGTAATACGTGAAATAATCTTCAATACATTTATTACAACATGTAATACTGTTATATTTTTTTATCTTGAAACTTGAAAGTAATGATAGTAATTTTGCATAAAACCCTGATGAACCTTGTATTAATTAAGCACAGGTTTTGATTGATTTAACATATAAGAATAATAATATAATAATATAGAATAATAATTAGAATAACAAAGGAAAAAAAAATAAAAAAATGCAAAAAATGAGTCGCAGTGTTAATCAAAGCGCCGCCATATCATCCACCGGGGCGGGATTCGATCTTGTTACCCCTGCCTAATTCCTATCCTGTCCTAACGCCTAATCCTATCGACTACAATTTGAGTTGAAAATTGGTGGCAAATCTCGAGCACATAAACAGTTTCCGACCCGCCACAAATTTTTTGTTATACACTGCTTTATTCATGCGATTCGTATAATTCGAGTGTTATGAACACTTTTGTGCTAGAGAGCACGACCAATGGTCTAAGATGTGTCTAAAGGTCGAGCTACTGAGAACAACAGAACAATATAAATACGATGATATAATGCAGTTTATTGAATCCATAAAAAGTAGTGTACACGGGTAAATGAAAACTGTGCGTCGAACAGACATCACCGCTCTCCAAAAACCTGCAACACGTTTAAAAACTATATTAACTACTATGAGTATATTAGTAGTAATGAAGTAATGACATACGTATTATATTTCGCTTCGCAGACGGTCGAGAACGATGCGGCAGACGACAAAAGTAACGAATAGGCCTAAAACACGTAAAAATAATATAATAATATATTATATATATTTATATACAGTACAAAGCAAATATAAGCGATTACATACCTCGTACGTCGGTCAGCGTCTGCACTCTGCAATCCAAAACAAACGACCCGAATTTGTGTATTGTTTTCGAAAGGCGCACTTTACGAATACGGACCGAACAGTCGTAAAACACGAAACGGATCTGCGGAAAAAAAACTGAAAAAAATCGTCGTTCGGCAGCATAATTGTTATCGCGTTGGAGATCGACACGAACGCAATAGGAGAACAAACCGTATACGTACGGCTTGAAAAAGTCGCGCACTACACGAATACGTACAGAACGGACTCAAAAAACGAAGGAAAAGTCTCGAAATCCGGTGAAAAACGGAAAATCTTCAAAATAATAATAAAAAGTAATAATTGATAACGATCGCGGTGATAACGAAACGGCTCGGAACGATGATCGGCGGGCGGGGCGGGACTCGAAAAAAATCTAATTTTCTGATTGGTAATTCACTATAAATACACCTAGCGCTGACGGCAAACGGGCGAACTTGACACGGTACGCTACGGTCGCCAGTACAAAGTACAGGCACCGCAACGACCAGTCTGCACCTTATCAACCACCACTACGGGCAAAGCCGGTCCGACATAGTCAACTCTCCCACCTCGCCGCAAAGGCGTAGGGCGGGACGGGAAGACAGGTCGCCCCGGACGAGTACCGGCCGCCCGGCATCGCTCTCTTTCGCAACAACCGTTACCGATACCGCACGTGACGCGACAACTCCAATATTATTATATACATTTTTTTTTGTCTCGACTACTCTTACGAGTGCGACCTGTATTTATATATTTTTTTTTTGTCGTCGGTTTGTGCCCATCCATCTGGTTTATATTTGTTTTTTGTACACACCCGACACCACACGACACACTGAAGTGTGACCATTGACATTGTGACTATTCTCTCTGTTAAAAGTTATCGGTGATCGTCATCGCGCCGCACGCGATAATCATTGTATATTCATTCTCGTTGGTTGAATGCAAATAAATCTTGTGCGTTACATTTAAATCGGTGTTTGACTTATATTTAAATAATATTGTGTTACCACCAACCTCAACGTCACGAGTTGACCGATCCACCGCGGAACACTTCAACCTCAAGTACCGCCGGGTTCGCGTCAAAATTGGCTCCCCGCAGAGGAATCAACACCTCAAGTCATCGTAAAGGTAAGAGTTTTATTCACGCTGACATATACCTCGGAAAAGTGCTTCTTATTTTAGTATTAAGTTATTTTAGCCAGGTCTGTGTTTTCCGGTTAGCTAGGATTCCCGAGTTTGAATTACGTAAGAAGTATTCTGGTACGTAAGGGGAATTCCGTCGCGACCGTGAATAACCGTGAAACGGCTGTGGGAAGTAGATATAATAGTATAGAATTATAACGTTATATAACACCACCCCGCCGAACACTTGCCTTTTCGACCCGTGACACTACCGCAGATAACAGCACAGCGTGCGGGTAAAAATACTCAAACCGGTATCGCTGTCGTCGTCGTAAGCTGTCGCCGCGCGCCGCTATCACCAGTCGCCACCGCACACCACCGTTGTCAACCGCCGCCGCGCGCCGCCGTTCGTGCTTGAGCAGCCGCCGTGTGCCGCCGAGACAAACAGGTTTCACTGCCGCCGCCGAGTACATTGACCTAATTACGTTATATTTGGACCGTACCGGCGACGCCGCAATCAGCTGCACAGCTGATTATCATTTACGCGAGCGTAATCAAAGCGTTGAAAACATCACGTAAATTTTATTTTCATTTTTCTTTTAGAAGTATTTATTTTTAATATTCTTCTTACACACTCACGTCCTCAACCAAATTTGTCCCTGAACATCCGCCCCGTATAACAAGCTCAGGCCACCGTCTATACAACAGTTTAACGTCCGCATTTGTAATTACATACAAAATAAAAACAATATGTCGGGAAAATCGTTGCAACAATTAACGACGGTGGAACTACGTAACGAGTGTACGGCCAGCGGAATAAGTATGTCCGGCTCTAAGCCAGATGTAATCATCAGGCTAGAGGATCACATTCGGGGACGAGGACAGGACCCCGCGAACGTCAGGTTCTATCCTACACAACCGTCAAACACCATATTGGCGGACGGTGCGGGAAAGCAGCTAGACGCACCCACGACGCAGGTGGACACGGAAGCGGACTGGGTCAACGGACGTCCATCGGAGAATGACATGGCTAGCCATAGCGCAGGGCAGTCGTTCTCGGGGGACGCACCGGGGCACAGCACGCTCCAGCCATCAGTACACCTGGGTGGACCCACAATCGCGGTAGGCTCCGATATTTTTAAAACGGCGGCGGACCAACTGGCAATGTTAAAACTTACGATGCCGCAAACGAACGACACAAAATCGTTCGAGGCGCGTTTGACGGCAATGGAGGCGAGTATGACGCAATTCTTCGAAGAAATGCGCAGTACAAGCCGACAGCAGCCGCATAGCCACACGTCCCCGCGGAACAACCCCCACCTGGAACCTGCACACGTAACAAATCGTACACACGATAATTACCAGTCGGGTAGGTCGTATGAGTGTAATGACGGCGACGCTCAGCATAGCGTTAGCCACATTGCCGCCGCGAACAACCGACCGTTCTTCACGCGCGAACCTCATAACGACTATACGGGTCACACAACACGCACATCACAATTTACACCATACGATGCACGCACACATGAGCGCTCGGTGTTAATACCGTACGAGGACTTGCGTACAGCAAGAGCTTCGTTACCCGAGTTCACCGGAACAAGGGCCGAGGACCCCGTACGGTTTATAGAAAATACCGAGGCGATTTTGGTGCAAGCTCGTATACACCCCGCGGGTTGGTGCAGGGCGGTCGAACCGCAATTAAAAGGAACGGCGAGTACATGGTATAATTCTATTAGACCACTCGACCTATCCTGGACGGAATTTCGGGACGAATTTTATGAAAATTTTAATAACGCCGAAATTCAGTCTCGATTGCGCGCCGACATCGTGTCGACACGACAAACGCCTAAACAATCGCTAACGGAATTCGTTTTAAATAAAAACCAGCTAGCACGACGCGTAACCACCGGCCTATCCGAACCGGAATTGGTAGGTATTATCGCCGGGCTAGCACGCGACACGTTCCGTACGCATCTCCGGCTGCACCGACCACAAACGTTCAGCGAGCTACGACGCATCGCAGGCATTTTGGACCCGGCAACGGACAGCACCAACCCACCCACACAACGCTGGACGCCTAAGCCCAAAAAGGGGCCGGACACCCCACAAACAGCCCCCCCGGTAAAAAAAAAATATTTTGGCAATTCTTTTGATGACCAGCCACCGGGGCCGTGCAAGTTCTGTGGGGAACTCCATTGGCACAGTAGGTGCCCACACCGACCGTCCAGGCCGGGAAACGGCGGGGGAGTCGACGGGGACTAGTCCCCCCCATCGACTCACCACCACCCCCCCTCCCAACAACACAGATTATCGGTAGTACACACGGGAAAAATAAGCGTAATCGAAAAGCGCGTAGTACGGAAGTTCAAAACACAGAACAACCTATTACGAAAATTTTTTCCATCACAACACCTATAGACACCCGTTCACAGACCCCCAACCTACACCACCCCACCACCGAACATACTCACCTCACCGGTGACACGTATGTTCAACAACAACCGGCTCATGGGGCAGCCGCAGGTGTAGGGACAAAGGCAACAGAGACACGGGTGTTCACCTACACAGGTGACGGGGACGCGAATACACACACAACGCATACCCCCGCATTAGGTCAGTCTGCGCACGTAAAGCCACAGGCGGGCACAGAGGCAGTCGATAGGGACAGTGTGATCATGGCGGTTAACGCCGACGATCAGACAATTCCTGTTGCGGTTCAGAACCAACTACCCCGCTCGACCAATGGTAATACGACTAATAATGGTACACGAACACGCCCGGACAAAATTCCGACCCCCGCGGTCGAACTCGAATTTCCGTGAGGCTTCGTAACAGCCCTATTAGACTCGCAGGTACATAAATCGTACATAAACCCGATAATAGCCCGTAAATACGGCAAATCACCCCCCCACGGACCAACAAATAAAGTCCGAATGGCGGACGGTCACACTGCGACAACCAGTGGCACCACCACATTCGAAGCTAGAATAGGAGCACTCGACATACAATTCGAAGCAACTATTCTAGACAACTTGTATTGCGACGCGTTACTAGGACACGACTTCCTTGTCAATAATGAAGTCTCTTGGGATTACGCCGCGTGTACAATACACATGGGTAGGAAAATTCGTACGTCGACATGCTGGAAAGGGAAGTCACAACCACCCACCACTAGTCCCGATTTATCACAATTAGAGTTTGGTGACGATGCCGAAACTCGCGCGAAACTAACCAAAATATTGAACAAATATGCGGTAGTGTTCAGCGAAAAGGTAGGACGTACCCAATTAATTGAACACGAAATTTTGCTCAAAGACCCATCACCTATCGCGCTAAAGCCATATCCGTACCCACAACAAAAACAAATCGCGATCGACGATATGGTGCGCGATATGGAAACTCAGGGGCTCGTAGAACCAAGCACCTCACCGTGGGCCGCACCAGTAGTATTGGCAAAGAAAAAAGACGGAACTTTCCGCTTATGTGTCGACTACAGGCGGCTTAACGACGTAACCGAATCCGACGCATACCCCATGCCAGATCTAAATAAAATGATTAGGCAGATGCGGGGCGCGAAAATTTTCAGTGTATTTGATCTGCGAAGTGGTTACTGGCAAGTACCCTTGCACGAAAAAACACGAAAATACACGGCATTCCGGACGTGTAGAGGTCTCTTTCAAACATTTCGTCTCTGTGTCGACTACAGGCGGCTTAACGACGTAACGGAATCCGACGCGTATCCTATGCCAGATCTTAACAAAATGATTAGGCAAATGCGAGGCGCGAAAATTTTTAGCATTTTCGACCTGAGGTCGGGGTACTGGCAAGTGCCACTACAGGAAAATGCGCGAAAATACACGGCTTTCCGAACACGTAGAGGTCTATTTCAGTTCAGAGTCCTCCCCTTCGGTCTAAAAAATAGTCCAATGACTTTCGTGAGACTCATGAATGAGGTCATGAGGGGTTACCAGGATGATTTCGTACAAGTTTACCTAGATGATATAGTAGTATTTTCAAAGGACGAGTACGAACACCAGGCCCACTTAGACAAGGTTCTCGAGCGTCTCAAGAGATTCGGACTAACGTGCAACACAAAAAAATGCAAAATCGGTCTTCGCGAAATTTCATTTTTAGGGCACATTGTAGACTCGGAGGGCATCACAAAACAACCGGAAAAATTGGTATGCATTGACAATTTTCCGGTTCCAAAAAAGGTTAGAGACGTACGTAAATTTCTGGGCGTGTGCAACTGGTACAGCCAATTCGTTGACAATTACGCGGACACCATAGCACCACTTACAAATTTACTAAAACAGGGGGTACGGTGGAAGTGGACAGATGTAGAACAACGCGCGTTTAAATCAATAAAAAACGCGCTAGTCACATCACCGAAATTGTCTCCACCCGATTACAGCAAACCGTTTTGTCTACAAACCGATGCAAGCGAAATAGGAGCCGGTGCGGTACTTTTCCAACGGGGTGACAGACCGGAGGAAAGACGCATAGTGTCCTACGCAAGCAAAAAGTTTAGCGAAACGCAAACAAGGTACGCCGCGGTCGAACGCGAGTGCCTAGCAGTAATCTGGGCGACAGACAAATTCCGTCCATACCTAGAAACCCGACGTTTCGAACTCCTAACCGACAATTCGGCACTAACGTGGTTATACAGGGCTAAGGACAAAAATTCGAAATTAACACGTTGGTCACTACAACTAGCTAATTTAGATTTTAGTACGGTGCACGTCCCGGGAATACAAAACGAAGCTCCCGATTTGTTATCCCGCGATCCAGCACCAGGTCCAACCGTAGACGAAGACCGACTCGAGGAAAAATTGGTGGGGGCCCCAACAACGCCAACAACCGACATTGACCTCGAGACCGACCGTATTTTCTCTATGGTAAATAACCACGATAGTGACAACACACCCCTCACCGCGACTAAACTCGAAAAGTGGCAGTCTGAAGACACTACAATTCGTGAAATAATCGCCGGTCAACAGTGGGACAACCCAACACGGAACACAAAGAGCGCGAAATCGGGGACCGGGAAATATATTTATTCCGACGGCCTCTTACGCGTAACCGTAGGGTCCCACACACCCGTCGTGATACCGAAAACCAAAATACAACACGTAATTTGGAGGTGTCACGATCACGTCTTGTCCAACCACCCGGGCTGGAAAGAGACGTACCGGGCAGTTCGACAACGGTACTATTGGAAAGGTCAAAAGAATGACGTGAGGTTATATGTCGGTGCGTGTCACGTATGCGCGTGCACAAAACCACTTAACACACGTTCTGATGACCCAATACAACCTAGAACTCCCCGACAACCATGGGAAGTTATCAGTATCGATCTTATGGGCCCATACCCACGTTCCGGTAAGGGAAAATCGTACATACTGGTAGCAACCGACTGTTTTAGTAGGTGGACCGAGGCTTACCCCCTAGGAACAGCGACCTCTAAAACAATAATAGAAACGTTAGAACGCGAGTTCTTTTCACGTTTCGGGTACCCACGCGTGTGTCTCAGCGATAACGGCCCCCAATTTGTGTCAAACGAAATGTTAAACGCGTTAGACCAATGGGGAGCACAGGGTTGGACAACTCCGATATATCATCCGAGAGCCAACCCAGTCGAACGCCGAAATCAAGATTTAAAAAAAGGTTTGCGCGCACAACTTGTCGACGGCAAACATAAATCTTGGGACACAAAACTACCCGCAATTCTATTTTCGATTCGCAACAGGTGTAACGAACAGACAGGCTACCCACCCGCGGTCCTTGTCCTTGGCAGGGAATGCAGGAGACCCGGCGATTGGGCACTGTCAAAATCAGCACCAGTTAGCATCGGAAAATCGAAGGAAGAGAGGGTAGAGCGGGAAAAGCGCATTTTAGGCAAAAAGGTAGGAGTAAAACCGAGCACGAACACCGGCACACCGGTAAGGTTCGGCAAGGGCGATGTAGTCTATTACAAAGCACACCACCTTTCAAAAGCGCACAAAGATTTTCACGCCGGCTTTGCACCAAAATGGTGGGGGCCGGTGACTTTGGCAAAGCAGGTCGGAAAAGGAGTTTTCCTCACTGACCAACAACCGCCCCGGAAAATCCACGTGTCCTGCCTTAAACGCGCACCCACACAAACCATATAAATAATAATAATAAGAAACAAACCATAAAGATGTAAATATTATTATTGTTATGCACTAACCATCATTACAGACAACATGGACGCCCGACAACAGCTGGACAAGTGGCAGCAAGTAGCTGACCTCATCCAACGGCTGGGACTGGTATCCGACAACCAGGATGGACCACGAACAGCCGCCCAGGTCGCGAGGATGACCACTCGCCAACTGCTCCAGGACCCAGTGCGGGCGGCCATCTACAACCGGGGATGGGAGGATCGGACACTCGACATCCAACGGAGACTACAGCCGCAACGGACAGTAGCAACGACCCACTCTCGTACTCCGTTAGTGTCCCGACCACCCCCCCCACTGGCAACCACTCCTGCCCCCGTAACACCTGTGGAGCTAACAAAGGTACCCGGGTCAACGGGGGGTACCTCTGCCAACGACGGTAAAGGGGAAGACGGAGGCACAGCTGGCGCGGAACCGTAAAAAGTTCCAGCAGCTAAAGGAGAAGAGGAAGGCGCGGGAACGTGAGGCAAGCCAACAACATCGGCTCGCCAAACAACCCGCGCCAACCACGGACCCAGAGGCACCCAGCTCACCTCCGTCAACACCAATACCGTCAGTACCGATGGAAGTAGACTCACCGGCGGCCAAGGATGAAAAATCCGAGGAGCCGGAACAGTCTATCAACCAGGTACCGACAGACCAACCTGCGGCCGAGGGCACCGCGTCCAAGGACGATTGGTTGAAGGAGTTCGAGGGGATGCCGGAAATGGAGTACGACAAACCGTTCTTCACTCCGGCAACATCACCCGACCGGTCCTAAAGGGGAGCTAGGGAAGCAAGCCCACCGCAAGCAGACGCAAGCGGTGGTGCAAGTTACACCTACACCACACGGTGCCGTCGTGCCGGTACAAGTACCTGAGCCTTGTGTGGCGGTTTGGAGGGGGAGTATGACACGGTACGCTACGGTCGCCAGTACAAAGTACAGGCACCGCAACGACCAGTCTGCACCTTATCAACCACCACTACGGGCAAAGCCGGTCCGACATAGTCAACTCTCCCACCTCGCCGCAAAGGCGTAGGGCGGGACGGGAAGACAGGTCGCCCCGGACGAGTACCGGCCGCCCGGCATCGCTCTCTTTCGCAACAACCGTTACCGATACCGCACGTGACGCGACAACTCCAATATTATTATATACATTTTTTTTTGTCTCGACTACTCTTACGAGTGCGACCTGTATTTATATATTTTTTTTTTGTCGTCGGTTTGTGCCCATCCATCTGGTTTATATTTGTTTTTTGTACACACCCGACACCACACGACACACTGAAGTGTGACCATTGACATTGTGACTATTCTCTCTGTTAAAAGTTATCGGTGATCGTCATCGCGCCGCACGCGATAATCATTGTATATTCATTCTCGTTGGTTGAATGCAAATAAATCTTGTGCGTTACATTTAAATCGGTGTTTGACTTATATTTAAATAATATTGTGTTACCACCAACCTCAACGTCACGAGTTGACCGATCCACCGCGGAACACTTCAACCTCAAGTACCGCCGGGTTCGCGTCAAACTATTACGCGTTTTATAATATAAGACTAGCGGCTGGTGTGCCTCGATTCCAGGCTTGTAGAAGCCGCCTCCGGCGCCTTCGAGGGGGTCGAGTTAAAATCGTTTCAAGGGAAATTCAGTTGGAAATGATAGTCGGGTGTCTAGAAGTCGGTCACTAAAATTGTCATAGAGTTGATTACTCTTGAGTATGAGATATCAGTTATCATTCGGTGTAAAACTTTGTATTGACGCTTGCCCAGATCTTGTTTGAATTCAAAAATATTAAATGTGTACCGAAAATGGTAATTGAGTGTCTAGCTATCAGTCATCATTTGGTATAATATCGCTTCCCGTCGCCTGCCCGATTCTTTTTTGTACGTTTAAAAAAAAATAACATATCAAAAATTGTAATTTAGCGTCTAGCTATCAGTCCTCAACCTGGGCAAGTATATACCTGGCTGAGAAATTATGGATAGGTTACATATTGTATCGTTTGCTCGGTGCTTTTTTGCAGGAGAATAAAATAAATAAATAAAATAATGTTAATTGAGGGTCTAGCAATTAGTCATCAACCAGTGTGAATCGATAGTTGTGCTGGGCAATCCGCCGTAGGCGGATTGTTATACCTCCTGACGTCGTAAGTCTGATGTTGTATTGTAGGAGAAAAAGTTTAAGTCGAACGAAATTTTAACGCCTTATATTTTGGGAAAATCGATTTATACACAACTAAATCACTTAGGTAGGCAATCCGACTGCGTCGAATTGCAGACTATGTGGGCACAATTAATGAAATCTGAATTTTTTATTTGCTAAAAATTGAATATACTGTATGTGTAACTAACACCCCTCAGGTAGGAAATCTAACTGCGTCGGATCGCGGACAATGTCAGTATTGTGGGTGTAATAAGTGAAATAATCCACAATCAGTGGCGTGTTCAGCACAAAATAATTGGGTAGGCCAGTTTTGTTCTGTAAGACTGTATAATATGTAAGTGTGTTCATAACTATTAGGGAAGATTTATCCTTCCACATGGGATATAGGTATGATAATAATATTCAATAATAAAATATATTACTTATATTATTAGGTAACATTTTTATTTTTGATAAAAAAAAACCAAACAGTCAAATAAAAATTGGGTAGGCCCGGGCCTAGTCGGCCTACCCTGTAAACACGCCACTGTCCACAATACATTTATTACATCATGTTGTTAATGTGTTATATTTTTTTATCTTTAAAATTTAAATTTGAAAGTTATTAGTTATTTTGCATAAAAACCTGATGAAGCTTGAATGTTCGTATTAATTGTCTTTTTAATGTATTTTAGTATTTATCTACAATATGTCACGCTTTTATTATATTATATATATTTATATATATATATATATATATATATATATATATATATATATATTGCCCTTAGTATAGAATATACACTATTTTAATATATCAAATTTATTAAATGAGTTAAATGGTAAATGTACATCCTGGATCTATATAACTTTAATAAATACATTATAGCATAGTCTCTTAAAATATTACCCAAATAATCCATACATACACATATTGTGTGTCATTAGGTAGGTACCAATCTTTTTTACAATATAATATATTATTTAGAAATACAATTAAATTTTTTTATACATTTATTACCTAATTATTAATCTTTATTTGATCATAAGCAAATTCAACATACTCAGTGATAGTTAATAAGTACTATTACAATTAAACATAATAACAAAGCTGATACCAAAACATATATTTAACATTTGCAATATATTATGTGTTTGATTCAAATAGAAAATTAGTACCTACATAATTATTGAAATATTGTTTTTAATTAGTTGAGTTTAGTAATTTGGTAGTCTGCAATAATTATCTATATTGAAATATATTATGAGTAAAACATTCAAAACTTGAATTTATCTCATCACATTATGTCAAATGTTGCTTTCTACTATAAAAATATACCACCGTTGCCATCAAAATCATATGCTTAATACAATTTGCATTATTTAGTGTTTACATACATAAAAAGAAAGATATAATATTTTATTTATCATTAATTAAGCACAGGTTTTGATTGATTTAATAAAAATTATAAAAATCTAACTACTGAATACAATTAGTAGTTTCTTAAAGATAGGTACCTATGTACAATTGACCGTTAGTAATAAATATTAAATGTTATTAACTGACTCGACAATTCAACGATAAGCCTATCACATACCTACATAGTTTATAATATAGATATTGCCAATTTTTATCAGCGAGCCAATGTCAGTGACAATAGGAATATCAATTAATACAATATATATTTAAGCATAGGTACACCATTTGAGTAAATAATAATAATAATTAATAATACCATAATATAATAATATTTATAAAAATACAAAATTCATCATTGCACTTTTATTGGACAGTGTAAGTAAAATGCATAAGTCACTGTGTCTGTCCAATCTGTATTATGCATTCAAACAGCTTATATTTAATTTAATTTTAATACTATTGCTGACGTATATGTTGAAAATACTTTTGAGCCATGGCACACTAAGTAATGTCAATGTTAAGTGTAAATATTTAGCATTAAAACAATATTTATGCATACACTGTACAGTATAATATAATAATACATTTTAATAATAAAACAAAAGTGTGTGTAATGTACTCATATGACTGTCTATGTAATTTTAATTACCTACCAATAAGTAAGTGAGCAAGGTATATGTAATAACAACTATAAGTGAGCAAGGAATAACTATTCACTATTAACTCTTATAAATATCTATAGGTACATACCAATCGTTTCCGTGGAATTTATTGTAATTGTTGAATTATTTTAAATAATAAAGAAATAATTACAATATTTTAATATACCTACACATAATATATAATAAATATAAAATTTGCTTCCCATTACATTCAGGTCAAGTTCTGTTTTGGTATATTCTAAAATATTTATTTATTATAATAAAATAAAACCTACTACATAATGTTTGCAAATTGAAATTAAAATAAATTGTAAAACGGTGCTAAATTGAACAATATTTAAAATCAAATAAATAATGGCAATGCACCTATTAGTGTAACTATTTTGGTAAGTCAACCTCATATTTAATATAATAAAATAATGATATGAAAAAATAATTAGAATAACATGAGAAAAAAAAGTGAAAAAAAAATGCAAAAAATGATTCGTACCGTTTATTACAGCGCCGCCGGAACAATCGCCGGAGCGGAATTCGATCTTGCTACACCTACCTAAATCCTATCCTATCCTTAACGCCTAACCCTATCGACTACAGTTTGAGTTGAAAACTATCGTCAAATCTCGAGCACTTAAACCGTTTCCGAACCGTCACTGAATTTGCGTTATACATCGTTTTACCTGTTTAATTCGTATTTCATTGCACACACACACACAGGCATTCTTGTTGATTTTCTTTAGAAAATATTTGTAATCACTAATCAATATCCGTTGTATGCCTATTGTATATGGGATATAATATTTCAACTACTTATCGTGTACACAGTCACAAAAAAAAAATGAAAAAAAAAACACACATCATTGTGAAATCAATACATTCATTGTTTTACTCAGAATCTACAACTCAATTGTTTTCAAATTGTGTTAGAAGGGCAGTAGCGGATCGTGGATTTAATTTTTTGAGGAGGGGGCCATAATCCAAAATGCAGTGATCATTTGTGGGAGTTATTTCCTTACTCACAGTTATAATACTTGGGAAATTTAAACATGCGCTATAAGTTACATGAAATAAACAAATAAGTCATTTATTTTCATCCAAGTGGGTACTATACTTACAATGTTTTTCGATTCGAAATTTTCAATTTTTCTCGAAATTTTTGACCACCATGAATGCAACTAAATTTTATATAGGCATATTTTAGTTCGTCATTTACATTGGCCATACTATTTGATTGTGATCTATGAGAAATTGAAAACATATTACATACAATTTGAGCTAGCGTGCAAAAAGGCTTCCTTACCTATTTATTTTAAAATTAAAAACACTTACCGTTTTTTAGCTGTTTTTAGAGTACGATTATCTCTAATCCAAAAATCGTTGAATTTCGTTTTTTTATATTGACTTAAGGCGTCAATAAGGTCTGTATATGACTTAAAACGTTGTCCAATTGTAAGTACCATGGTGAAGAATGTTAATTTTATTAAAAATGTTAAAATATTAAAACAAATTAACAAAAAACTCAACGTATTATAATCAAAAAAATTCGATTTTAATTTTATATTATGATAACAAAAATTGTCCAAACTAATAATTAATATTAAAAATAAATTTTAAATATTTAAAATCGATGTTTATTTATAAACCATATTTTATTATGCCCCCACTCCCCCCCATGTACAGTGTACAGTTTACGGTTTTTATATTTTGATAACACGAATTGTCCGGGATTATGTGCACGGTAATTATTGTACGAACTACTGGAAAAAGTCCAAGTCCCGACGCATGCGCATTGATAACATAAATTGTCCGGGACTGATAACATAATTGCAAATTTCACGGATTTTCCGGGACCAGAGACAGAGCCTATTATTTAAAACAAAAGATTTCGGGGTGGGCTTAAGCTCAAAAGCCCCCCCTAGATACGGCACTGGATTTATAAAGAAAATGATAAATTGACATTTCGGACTTTAGGTAATCACATTAATAAAAATAAATGGTATATCAATGATATCATTTTAAAGACAGAAGAGACTGTAAGCAAGTATAAGTACTTATCATTATCTATTGAGTATTGGATAACAAAAGGTACGATAAAATGTGTAACGTACCTCATTACTACGACAAACAATTTACCAATTACTATTTAATTTTGATCGATTTTAAGAAACTATTGCAACAATTACTAGAATTCTTGAAATCAACAATCTTAGACTTTTGCAATGTTTGATTTTTTTGATTTGTCAGAACTAATAATCATAAAATATACCTGTACTGGCTGTACTTACTTGTAAATAATAATATAAAATTGGTTCTTGGAGCATATTTCTTGTGAATAATGTATATAAAAATAAAGTTATTTTTATTATATCACAGTATCGTGTTGGTATATTTTATCACAGATACTATTATCTTTATAATTAAAAGGTTGTTGCAATAACGTTTTCTCCTAAAACGATCTAAAATTCATTAAAATTCGTAGACTTTTAGATTTCGTAGATATTTAATATAATTTAATATTATATAATAAGACGTTATGTACTTATGTTCTATTGGCTATTATATGTATAAATTAATTTCTTAATTTTAATTATTTATGAATACAATTAATTGTTCTATTTATGTTCATATGTGTGGTTTTTATTACTGCTATACATTTTCCCACGTGAACGACATATTATTTGGAAAAAAATTTATACAATTTTATAAAAGCTAAGATTTTAAAATTTTATATTTTAATAGGTATAAGTTTCGTCATAAGTAGTACATTCTGGAACTAAATGATGTATAAAAATGCATTCGCACAATAATTTTTTTTTTTGATATTTTATTTCAAATTTGAACAAAAATTTTTTTTTCAAAACAAAGTATTTTAGTTAATCGTTCAACATTTTAATTAATACATTTTGAACAATTGTAATATCTAGGTATTCTATAAATTGTTAAAAATCGTTGAATATGCGTCAATAATATAGCAATACAATTAAAAATAAAAATAAAGCAAAGTAACATTTTATACTTGAATTATTTACCATATACTATAATATAAAGCGTATTTTTTTATATCACTATGCTATGTTTTACTACATGTCTACATCTATATGATGTATATATATATATAAATGCTGAACCCTGACTATAATCAAACATTGTAGGTAGTAACGTAATAAATGCATTGTTTTTGGAAAAAAAATTATACCAACAATATATATACGATGCTATACCGATATAGTAAAATATATTACCATTGGTTATTAAGAGGGCGCAACAGTGAAAAAAATAGGCAATAAAAACATGGTTTCGTATTTCCAGAAATACGGCTTATTGAAGCGGTTTACAGTAAAAATACCTATTATGAAAAATGTAGAGGAGAACTTTATCTACAAACGTAAGAAGCCCGATTTTCGATATTTTTATACATTAGCTAAATAATTAATCAGTAAAAAGTAAAAAAAACCTGTTTATTTAACATGCAATATTAGACGTTTGGAATACAATATCAAAAATCGGGCTTCTTACGTTTGTAGATAAAGTTCTCTTCTACAATTTTTATAATAGGTATTTTTACTGTAAACCGTTTCAATAAGCCGTATTTCTGGAATTACGAAACCATGTTTTACGGTAAAAAATTTTTAATTACGTCGGGCATGTGCTGCTCCCGTGAATAGTGGCCGTTTTTGATACTCAAGTGTTCATACCACCACACGATAGTACCGCACCATAGTCGGAACGGGTTTTTAATCGCAACCGCCAGCCGTGCATAGTTTATAAATAGTCAGATAAGGAAATAATATGCTATTTTATTATTTGTATTATTATATTATATTATTTGGTTTTGTTCGATTTTATTTCGTAGTTCGTATTCGTAACCGAATTTTATACTACCTAATAAAAACCGTGGTTTTGTATTTCAAGTAATACGGCTCATTAAAGCGATTTACAGTAAAAATACCTATTATAAAAATTGGAGAGGAGAATTTTTTTTATAATCGTAAGAAGGCTGATTTTTGATATCGTATTCCAATCGTACCTATATATATTTTATTGTATACACATTTATACGCGCATTCATTAAAATTTTCAAGTCTTAGAAATTTAAATTATGATTTATGTGTATTTATTTTTTAATGTATTTCATATTTTAATATTCATTTAATAATTTATAATTATTTGTACAGTTATTTAATAATTTAAACGATTATAATATAACATTTCATTCGTAATAATTAAGTATACCTATGTAATCGTGTACAATATATTACTATAATGATATAACTTATAACATTTGATTTGATTTTTTTTTATTTAATTATTCTGATATCGTAATTAGAATATTTTAGATTCTGAACGGAGTGATGAATGTATTGATTTTACAATGATGTGTGTTTTTTTTAATTTTTTTTATTTTTTTTTTGTGTCTGACGACAACATTTGGGGCAGTAAAAATGCTTCGATTTTTAACTTCATCCCCTCTTTGAAAAGGAAATCGGATCTAGTTGGTACTTTGGGGGGTCAAAAGTTGAAATTTTTCAATATTTTTTAAATGAGTCGGGAAAAACCTTAAAAAAATGACGGAAAAACGGGATTTTTTACGCACAACCAGTTTTCGACCAAATCGAATTATTTATTTTGCTATAACTCAAAAACTAATAGATGAAAATACTTGAAACTTTCACCAAATGTTTATATTAGCGTTCTCCATACATAGGTAAATTTTCAAAGAATTTTGACTTTTTTTGAGCTATTTATAGACAATTGAATTTTTTAATTTTTTTTAGTATTTTTTTTTAAATAACGATAAATATTTTTTGACCGGCCAGAAAATCTTGAAAATTTAATACAAGGTTTCTCATAAGTTGTTCTTAAAGTGATAAAAAAAAATCCGAAATCGTTAGTCACAATTTTTTTTATAAGTGCTTAAAGTTCGAATTTATACGAAATATGTCAAAATTGCGAAAATTTGGAAGTAATCTTGTGGTTGAAAAATCGTAAAATTTTTTTCTTTTATAACTAAGTTTTGAAAATTTGATACAAGGTTCTCCATACATTTTTCTTCAATTATCTGTAAAAAAAACTATACCGGATTCAGACAAAAAATTTTTATGAGTGTTTGAAATTTAAATTTTCACAAAACCGCGTTAAATAACGGTTTAGCCTCAAACGATTTTTGATATTTGTTGTTATTCAAACAGTATAAGTCGTACATACTTGAAAATTTTACCAGTTATTTAGATTACCATTTTCTTTACGTAATTTGATTTTCAAAACATTTTGACTTTTTTTGAGCTATTTATAGACAATTGAAATTTTCAATTTTTTTTTATTTTTTTTTTTTATAAATATTGATAAAAAAAATTTAGCTGGGACAATTTGCTTGAAAATTTAATTGAAGGGTCCACATAACTTGTTTTAACTCTCATTCAAAAATTATAAAAATACATAGGCACAATTTTTTTTTATTAGCATTTGAAGTTCAAATATTGACAAAAATTTGTCAAAATCATAAATATTTTTCACTATTTGATAGTTAAAAATTTATAAATATTTTACTATCAGAAGCTAAGAATTGAAAATTTAATACTATGCTGTCCATAAGTTAAGCTTAGAATAATTATAAAAAATGTTGATGATTATTTAATTTAAAAAATTTTACGAGTATTTAAAGTTTTAATTTTAATTTGAAATCAAAAATAAACGTGTAAAATAACGTTTTACTAATAAATAATTTTCGATTTTTATATAATATATCCTAGACTGACAAATCATCTCCGTTCAGAATCGTTTTTCGTATACAATGATACCTATCATTGCATTCAAATTTAACCTACCCTAGTCCGAAGTTCACCCCACCCCCTAATGTACAGCAGAGCGATACTCACTTACCCGCTTTTTTTTATAATAATTGTCAAATAGTTTAATACAAATATTGTACAACTTAACAATAAGAGGTTTTAAATTAAAAATGTGTGTAAAATACGGTAGTCAATAGTCATTTCATTATATGACAAGTTCTATAATCGAAATTTGTAAAATAATATTCATCATTAATTATTTTATTATTCCTTTTAGATTTTTCCATTTATGTATTAAGAAAAATAATTTTGATGCTAGAAATTACTTTTTAATGAAATTGTTGGCTATTTTTTATAGTAACGTTTGCATAGGTTTTAGAGGATTTCAATCTGAGTCTTATAGTGACACTAAGAGAACGCAATAATCAACAAAATATGTAATAAAAGCATGATTTCGTATTTCCAGAAATACGGCTTATTGAAACGATTTACAGTAAAAACACCTATTATAAAAATTGTAGAGGAGAATTTTATCTATAATACTAAAACGGCCGATTTTTGATATATTTATTAATTAGTTAAGAAATTAATCGATGAAAAGTAAAAAAAATTATTAATTTACCATGCAATATTGGACGATTGGAATACGATATCAAAAATCAGCCTTCTTACGATTATAAAAAAAATTCTCCTCTCCAATTTTTATAATAGGTATTTTTACTGTAAATCGCTTTAATGAGCCGTATTACTTGAAATACAAAACCACGGTTTTTATTAGGTAGTATAAAATTCGGTTACGAATACGAACTACGAAATAAAATCGAACAAAACCAAATAATATAATATAATAATACAAATAATAAAATAGCATATTATTTCCTTATCTGACTATTTATAAACTATGCACGGCTGGCGGTTGCGATTAAAAACCCGTTCCGACTATGGTGCGGTACTATCGTTATCGCGCGGGGTGTGGTGGTATGAACACTTGAGTATCAAAAACGGCCACTATTCACGGGAGCAGCACATGCCCGACGTAATTAAAAATTTTTTACCGTAAAACATGGTTTCGTAATTCCAGAAATACGGCTTATTGAAACGGTTTACAGTAAAAATACCTATTATAAAAATTGTAGAAGAGAACTTTATCTACAAACGTAAGAAGCCCGATTTTTGATATTGTATTCCAAACGTCTAATATTGCATGTTAAATAAACAGGTTTTTTTTACTTTTTACTGATTAATTATTTAGCTAATGTATAAAAATATCGAAAATCGGGCTTCTTACGTTTGTAGATAAAGTTCTCCTCTACATTTTTCATAATAGGTATTTTTACTGTAAACCGCTTCAATAAGCCGTATTTCTGGAAATACGAAACCATGTTTTTATTGCCTATTTTTTTCACTGTTGCGCCCTCTTAATAACCAATGGTAATATATTTTACTATATCGGTATAGCATCGTATATATATTGTTGGTATAATTTTTTTTCCAAAAACAATGCATTTATTACGTTACTACCTACAATGTTTGATTATAGTCAGGGTTCAGCATTTATATATAAGTAGTAGGTGGGGCACTCTGGTACACTTTTTATATTTCATCACAAAAAGATCACAAGATTGATTTTAATCACAAAAAGATCACAAACTTCACATTTTATCATAATTATCAGAAATAGATCACAAGATTGATTTTAAACACAAAAAGATCACAAGATAGTTTTTAATCAGAAAATCATCACAAACTTTACACTTTAGCATAATTATCAGAAATAGAACACAAAATACTATTAAACACAAATAGAACACAAAAATGTTTTTAATCACAAAAAGATCACAAACCACAACCTTTAGCATACTTATCAGAAATAGAACACAAAATGAAATAGAACATAAAAAAGATCACAAAATAAATTTAACATAAAAAGATCAGAAAATGAAATAAAATCATCAAATGCAAAATCTATCAAAAGAAATTGAATAAATAAAAATAAAAATAAAAATTATAATAAAAAATGGAACAAATAAATTCTATAAGAATATTAGAAAATATGAAAGTCTCTGAGCTTAAGTCAATAGCAAAAGAGGCAAAACTTAAGGGATATAGTACCCTTAAAAAAATTGATCTTATATCAAGAATAAGGAAAGGTCATACAATTCGTGATTTAAAAATTTCTGAGCTTAAATCATTAGCAAGAAGTTATGGTATAAGGTCTATTTACAAACTTAATAAAGATAATTTAATAACAAATATCAACAAACAACAACCTTTTAGTAAATTTAAAGAAGATATTTTCAAGACTGATAATAGTTCATTAAACAATAATCCGTTTCAGAAGTTAGAAAAAACATTTTTCACTGAAGAAAATTATTTTAATAGTTCATTAGAAAAAACACCAGAGGTTTTTGAGTTGATAGATGTAATTCAATTGAATAAACAGGTCCAAAAAAAATTTAAGATACACGAAGCTGATTATAAAATTCGTTTTAAAGAAGCGTTAATAAAAGATCTAAAACTAAGTAATACAAAATACAAAATTGATTATACACATAAAGCTCTAGATTCTATGTTAAAACTTGTCCAAAAAAATTCAAATTATGAAAAAGGTGATCAAATAAATATTATAGTGATGAATCCAAATTTAAAAAATACTATATCTACTGGTATGAAATCTGACAATTTTTTAACCAACTTAAAATCAATAGTTGGTAACATATTAACTTCAGATGAAACAATTGATATTACAGAAACTACTTTTCAAGTTCAATTAGTAAAAATACCAAGAGGTTCAAATCGAACAAAAATAATAAATTTATCAGAAAATATAAAAACAAAAAATAGTATTATTCAGATTAATAACGATGATAATTTATGTTGCCCGAGAGCTATTGTTGTTGCATTATCTACTCAAACAAATAACATTTTAGGACATGAATTAGATTCTAATAAAATTAAACAATTGAAGATAGGTAGAAAAATTCAAAAAGATTTAGCTTTAGAATTATGTAATATGTTAACAGAATATAACGAAGAAGGTTTTACGTTGACTGATATTAAGAATGTGGAACGCACACTAGATATACAAATAAATGTTATATGTGCTGAAAATTTAAATACTTTAATTTATAAGGGCGATGATAAAGAAACTAAAATTTATTTGTACAAAAATGGAAATCATTTTGATGTTATTAAATCAGCTAAAGGTTTTTACGGATCGTCTTATTATTGTAAAGATTGTGATAAACCATATCAAAATAAAGATAAACATAAATGTGTTAAAGAATACAAAATATGTAAATTGTGTACAGATTTTGGTACAAGGTTTGAACATTCAAGTAGTACGAAAAATAGAATATATTGTGAAAAATGTAATAGATATTGTTATAATCAAGAATGTTTAGATAATCATAACTATATATGTGATTATGTATACAAATGTATTGATTGTAATAGAATAGTATTAAGAGATAAGAAACATAAATGTGGTTATAGTGAATGTAGAAATTGTTTAGAAGAAGTGAAAATAAATGAACATCAATGTTATATGCAACATAGATCGCAAAAAGGAGGTAAATGTGTTGGTTGTTGTAAATGCGATAAAAAAATACCGAATATTAAAGGTAATAGAAATAGGCTTTGTAGTTACACAGAAAAATATTTGTTTTTTGATTATGAAGCTCAACAAGAAACAGGAACTCATATCGCAAATAAAATAATTGCTCATGATTTTGAAGGAAATAAAATTATGTTTGATACAAATGAAGAATTTTGTAAACATGTAATATCCGAGGAATATAAGGGTTATACATTTATAGCACATTACGCAAAAGGATACGATTCACAATTTATATTAAAATACTTGGTTGATAACACTTTAAGACCTTTTACGATTTATAATGGTACAAAATTAATGTTATTAGAAATTAAATATTTAAGTATAAGAATAATAGATAGTTCTAATTTTATTCAAGGTCCACTCAGTAGTTTTCCTAAAACTTTTGGTCTTAAAGAACTGAAAAAAGGTTACTTTCCACATTTCTTTAATACAGTAGAAAATCAAAACTATATTGGTATATTACCCGATAAAAAATATTATGGATACGAAACAATGAAAACAGATGATAAACAAGTATTTGAAAAATGGTATGATGATAAAATTAATGAAAATTATATATTTAATTTTAAAGAAGAATTAGAGGCTTACTGTAATTCAGATGTAGATATTCTACGAAGAGGATGTTTAGAATTAAGAAAACAATTTTTAGAAATTGCTAATATTGATCCTTTTCGATATACAACTATAGCAGGTGTTTGTATGGCTATCTATAGATCAAGATATTTGTTAAAAGATACTATAGCTGTTTTAGATAAAGAAAAAAATGAAAATTATTCAAAACAATCGATAACGTGGTTACAACATTTTAATAATAAAAATATCTCACATGCATTAAATGGCGGTGAAAAAATAATAGCAGGGGCTAAAGTAGATGGATTTGATAATAAATCAAAAACAGTTTATCAATATCATGGTTGTTTTTGGCACGGTTGTACTAAATGTTATAAAGCTAGAGAAACTATCAATAATATAAATCATGAAACAATGGAGGATTTGTATCAAAAAACAATTGACAGAAGTACAACAATAAAAAATGCAGGTTATAATCTTGTTGAGCAATGGGAATGTGATTGGATAAATAGTACTACATACAAAAATATGAAAAAAGTTGATATAGCTGACCCTATTAATCCTAGAGATGCTTTCTTTGGAGGTAGAACAAACGCGACAAAATTAAGAGTAAAAAATACAAAAATTCGTTATATTGATGTATGTAGTTTATATCCAACTGTGAATTATTATGATTACTATCCTGTTGGTCATCCTGAAAAAATATTTAAACCAAAATTATATGATAAAAATTGGTTTGGATTAATTAAATGTAAAATTTTACCTCCAAGAAATCTTTATCATCCTGTACTTCCAGTTAAAATAAAATTGGAAAAAAGTGAAAAGTTATTATTTCCTTTGTGTTATAAATGTGCTGTAGATCAAAATCAAAGATGTGATCATTCTAAAAACGAAAGACAATTTATAGGAACGTGGACAACAGATGAAGTTAATAAAGCTTTGGAAAAAGGATACATAATAACAAAAATTTACGAAGTCTGGAATTTCGAAGAAAAAACAACAGACTTATTTAAAGAGTATGTTAATAATTTTATGAAAATAAAATTAGAAAGTTCAAAACATAATTATAGTTCTAATGAAGAGTATATAAAAATAATTTTCGATAAATTGGGCATATTATTAGATAAATATAAAATAGGAGATAATCCAGGTAGACGAGCTGTAGCAAAACTGTGTTTAAATAGTTTATGGGGAAAATTTGGTCAACGACAAAAAATGAAAAAAACCGTGTTTGTTACAGACCCTCAACAATTCTATAACATATTATTAGACGATAGATTAGAAAATATCAATATAAAATTATTAAACGACAATATGATACAAATGTGCTATAATTATAAAGATTATTACGTTGAGAATTTTCATAATACAAATATTTTAATAGCTTTATTTACAACATCTAGTGCGAGATTGAGATTATATAAAATGTTAGATAAATTAGGTAGAACTGTAGTTTATTTTGATACAGATTCTATTTTCTATATAGATAACGGTGGTAATTTAGTTAAAACAGGAACAATGTTGGGAGAATGGACTGACGAATTAGGTGAAAATGTACATATAACAGATTGGGCATCGACAGGACCTAAAAGTTATTATTATAAAACAAACGATAATAAATTTAAAACAGTTATAAAAGGATTTACTTTGAATTATCAAAATTTGTTAAAACTTAACGGTGAATCGATGATAAAATTAATTGAACAAAAAAATAAAGATAATAATATAGAATTAGAATATAATCAAATAACACGTGATACACTTACTAAAAATATAGTTAATAAAAAAGTTACAAAAAAATTCTCGTTTGGCTATGATAAAAAAATAATATTACCAGATTATGATACAATACCATACGGTTACAATTAAATGAAAGTGATCATTAATTTTTAATAGAATAATTTCTATTAAAAAATAGTATTTAAATATAGTAAATAATCGCCCGGACAGGGACTCGAACCCTGGACCCTTAGGTTAAAGGCCTAATGCTCTACCAACTGAGCTATCCGAGCATGATATTTATTATGTATATCACTTCCTTTAACTAAGGTCCTTTTTTAAAAAAAGAAAGAAGTGTCCACCTTTAATATTAAGATCCCATAAAAAACTTACACATTTTAATATTTCCTAAATCTTCAACAATCTTAATATTATCTAGATAATGATGAGTATAATCACCTGTTGTAATTATTAAATCATTAGCTATTTTACAAAGTTCTAACCAAGTTGGTGAATTTAATAATTTCGAAATATAAGGATTTCCATTTCCCAATTGATCGTTCCCTTGATCAATAATGAATATATTTCCATCAATTGGAATTTTATGTAGATTATATTTAACTGTTTCAGTATTTTCATAGTATTCATAAGCACAAAAATTAACATATATTTTATCTTTTTTTCTATATTTTTTTATGCATCTTTTTATATCATTTTTCATTAATTTCAAATAATTATAATTTTTTTGTTTTTCATGATTAATTGGTATACCATTGTATGTTTTATTAAATCTAAAAGGTACAATTGATTGATCTTTATCATTTTTTTGATGTCGATATGATTTCAAATGAGAAGCCCAACTTTTGCAACCAATTGTTAAATTACATTTATCACAATTTTTGGTAGGATATGTTTTTTTGTTATCCATTTTATTAATATTATCATTCTCTTTAACTAAAGTTTCAATTTCATTTAAATCATCCATTTATTACATTCCATATTATTTTTTTTACATTCGTTATTTTTAATAGAATAATTTTTATTAAAAATAATATTTAAAATTTTGATTTTTGCAACTCTTCGTTATAAAAACTCCCTTCAATCTCTTCATTGTTTAAATCTATAATTTTATATGTTATAGGATTTGTGTTTAAAATTTCTTTAATTATAAATAGTTCTCTTGTCCAATTAATACTATATTTATTATCAAATGTTTTTTTATAAGCTTTTATTCTTACTCTATCACCCACACTAAATTTAATTTTTGGTTTAGGTTCATTTTCTGTAGGAAATAATTTGTGTAGAACATCGTTTTCATTAGATTTATTTACTTCACAAGGTTTCATACCAATAGATCTATGTATATCATCGAAATTATATTCATCTATTAAAGATTGTAAAATATTTATCCATTTTTTAGATTTTTGAACTTCAAAATATATTCTCATTTTTTTGTTTAATGTTCTATTAAATCGCTCAATAATTGCAGATTTTTCTTCGTTTTGTGTATGATACATATGAATATTATATTTTTCCAAAGTTTGTTTAAAATGTTTATTTACAAACTCCAAGCCTTTATCAACGTGTAGGTGTTTTGGTGTTTGATGATTTTGTGATTTAGCTTGTTCTATTATTTTTTCAAATGCTATTGAAACACTAATACCATCTTTTTTTTCAAGTGGAAATGCCCATGCAAATTTTGAAAAAGTATCTATAACAGTAATTATATAACAATAACCCTCATTTTGATCTGAATAATTTCTCATTATAACTAAATCAGCAGCCCATAAATCATCAATTTTTTGAGTGATAATCCTTCTTTTAGGAAATCTTAATCTGGCTGGTTTATGAAGTTCTTTAGCTAATAAAAATTTGTCTGTATCATTTAATTTTTTATTAGAAATTATTGAGTTATTAGAGTGTTTAATCTCAGGAGTTTTTATAAATTTACTTTTATTTGTGTTACAAATGAAACATTTTGATGAAATTCTCCATCGACCGTTAACTGTTTGAATTTTAGTTGCATTAATATTTTTTGTTCTTTTTTTTTACATTTAAGGCAATGTATTAGATCATCTTCCATTTTATATTAATTATTTTATTTTTTAATAGAATTGTTCTATTAAAAAAAAATCGTGGTAAATTATTTTTTAAATAAATTTTTTATAATTGTCAATAAATTCTAAACACAAATGTCCACATATAGGAGGATCATTATAATCTTGAAATTTTCTATCGGTATACCATAGATTATCTTTACCCAAATATTTTACAACTTCTTTTGGAGGTTGAATTCCAAAAGAATCAAAATATATTTTTTTATTTTTTATTTTTTTCCATGCAACCCAACGAGAACCGTTTTGAGTAGAATTATTTAAATTAAGAACTCCACATTCATTTACCCATGATTTCATAGGTAATTCATCCCTCATGAAACACCCTCTATAGTTTTTTATTTTATTTCCAAATTGATTTATATCAAAATTACTTAGCGGTTCAATATTTATATTTTTTTCTTTGCTCCAAAAAACTGTATAAACTCCTTTAAATTTTTTAATATTTTTTCTAAAATTTGTTATATCAAAATTATTCATTTTTTCGATTTTTTCGATTTTTTCGATTTTTTTTTTTGATTTTTCTTCAATCCAGAACCTTTATTTTTTTCCATTTCTTTATTGTGTCGAATTGTTTCTTTTTCCATTTTTTCCTTATATTTACTATCTTTATAACTATCATACAATGCAACTATAGCTGGAGTGGCTACTGCTGCAGCTTCTATAAAAGGTAAAATTAAAGGTAAAAATCCCCCTTCTTTTTTTCTAATTTGCTTTGGAGTAATCTCTAACCTTACTCCAGATTTTTTTTCCTTACTGTTTTTTAATTTATCTATTTGATTTTGATCTAAATAAAAAATATTTTCTCCTTTATATATTTTATTACTAGCAATTTGAATTATTGCATTAGTATTATTGTTACAAGCTTCAGCCAGCTTTTTTTTCTGGTTTTCAGTTAATTTAAAATACATTTTATTATACAAAATATTAAAATTTTATTCAAATATTAAATTCATTCCTAAACGTCTTTTTCCTTTCATTTCATACATAGAACTATCAGGAGCATCAAATCTTTCCATTGCTTTTTGTTCTAAAATTTTATCAGCTTCATGTCTTGTTTTAGTATCTTTATGATCTCTATAAAAATAATCATGATCTCTTGCAGCTTCGTCTAATTTGTTTATAGGTTTTTTATTTTTTTCTAATTTTGTTCCTGGCCCTAAGTAATTATAACCAGGCCAATGCAATTCAGGCAAATATGTACAATTCAAAAAATCATTAATAAATCCTGAACCTTTTATAATTTTCTTTGGTAAACATGAAACATATGAAAACAAATAATCTGCACCATTGGGAATATCAATTATGTTTTCCATTTCTCTAATACAAATATTAAGAATATTAAGTTTTTCATCATGATAAATATTATTTCCTTTTCTTTCTTCATTTGATATAAAATATATTTTTTTTACTATGGAATCTATTGGTATTTTTACAACTTCTTTTGGTAAGTTTGTTACATATAATAATAAATATTCAATACCTTTAGGAGTATCAATAATTTTTTCCAGACTTGTTTTACATAAACGAAGAATACCAAGTTTTTCATTATGAAAATTATTATTTCCTGCTCTTTCTTCTGCAGACATAAGTTGTAATCTATCTGTTAACTGTTTCATATTATTAATATAATGATATTCAATATGATCATCTGTGTATTTTACTAAACCATCTCCTGTTGGTTTTGTTTTTGTTTTTGTTTTTTTATTTTCGATAATTTCTTTCCAAATATCGCTAATCATTGATATATATTTTGCTCCTCCACTTGATTTAGCTCTTCCTGTCGATTTATCATTGTTTTGATATATAGATTCAGTTTCAATTAACATTTTTTTATATATTTCAAAATCATCATTTGTATAACATTCAGGTCTGGTAACATCTGTATGTGTCAATAATCTCCACAAACCTGGCGTTCCTTCATATTTTTTTCCATTTAAAAATATATCATCATTTTCAAATGTTATTATACATTTCCCAAACATGTATTCTTCAGCAATTTTCTCATCATAATATATTCCAAAACAGTTCTTATCTTTTACTGTTGGTACATATTTTGTAGCAATAGGACCTAATTTTATAGTATTTTTAAGCATTGGGGAATTAGTTATTGATTTTTTACCAGAATTTTTTGGTGTTCCAAAAGTCTCTTCTGTACTCATTAATCTTTGTAATTCTGGATTTCTTGGTTTATAAGGAGTAGGTATTATCATTTTTTGAATATCATTATCAGTTTAAATAGCAACCTCTTTAACATCATTAACAGATGATTCAACATTTGATAATGCTTTTAATATTGGTTCATAATGTTTTACTTTTTCTTCTGCTTTATATTTATCGGTTAAAATTGATTTTCTATAGTTATTTTGTAATTGTTGTTTAATATTAATTATGTTTTTTAACTCTGTTGGTGAAGATTGGTGAATATTTAATTTTTCAATATTATTTTCACCTTCATCTTCATCTTTTTTTATAACATTTAATTTTTTTTCTTTTTGTTCTAAATCTGATTTTTTATAAGTTTTTTGTAAATTTTGTTTAATATGAATTATTTTTTTCATTATTTCTGTTTCGTTTTCTAAATTAGTTCCTTTCTTAAAATTGTTTTGTGTTTCTGATGGCTCCTTCATAAATGTAACTTTTAAATTTTTTTTTATTTTTTTTTTTAATTTATTTTGAATTTGTGTAATATCCATTTATTACACAAAAAAATAAAAAAA
Source organism: Schizaphis graminum (assembly GCA_020882235.1). Lineage (NCBI taxonomy): Eukaryota > Metazoa > Arthropoda > Insecta > Hemiptera > Aphididae > Schizaphis > Schizaphis graminum. The sequence goes on from CM037036.1 coordinate 18,433,398, forward strand.
CATTATCATCGTTCATCGATATTTAAAATATCATTACCTTTATTGTCATAGATTAAATTTTTTATTAAGTCTATTGTTATAAAACCATATGTTTTAATTTTATTTTTTTTATCATATGTTTTACAATAAGTTCTACAAATTTCTTTAAATTTTTCTAATGGTATTATTTTGCTAATCAAATCGGACCATATTTTTTCAATATAATAATTTGACTGATTAAAAACAATTAAAACATTCAAATTATTTCTTATTGTTTTTATGTCTACTGAAGTATAATTTTGTGTTAAATAAATAACACTAATATTTTTTGATCTCGATCTTATAAAATATTCTTTTATCAACTTTTGATTTTCTAAAAGAAAATCATCAAAAACCACTAAACTATTGGGTTCACAATCATCTACAGATATTATATCATCATTAGAAAAATGAGTGATTATAGAAGGTATGTCATCAAATATTTTTTTTAATTTTTTATAGACTGGTTGATCAATATTTTTTGTAAACAAATATAGATTTAAATATGGTATCCAATAATTTATAATCAGATTATACAACAGAGTTGTTTTACCACAACCCGATGGTCCTACTAATAAACCACGTGAAGGTATTTCAAATAAAGATTGTTCTTTATTTTCATCTTCAATAAATTTTTTTACTACAACTTTATTCATTTATTAAAAAAAAAATATATATTTGCTATTATAAACAATAATGTATAATATTTTTAAAAAATATGATCAACATATTGAAAGAGCTCAATATAAAACTTTTTTACCTGTGAATAATTCACAACTTAATACACCTAATAAAACTATAACTTTTAGAATAGATTGTATGGATGATTTTCTGAATATTGCAAATACAAAATTTTTCATTTATGGTAGATATTTGCAAAAAGATGGAAAAGATTATCCTAAAGGAACAAAAATACAACTAATCGATAATTTTGTTGCATATTTATTTTCTAATATTATAGTTAAAAAAAATGGTAAAGTATTGGATGAATGTGAATATGTAGGAATTACTAGTACAATTAAAGGTGTGGTAAGTTATTTAGTAGATCAAAATGGACCAACTATAAACTCAGGATTTGCAAGCAAATTTGAAGGCGGAGGTTATTTTAATGCTATGGGTAAACTATCACAATTTGGGTTAGGATTTTTTAAAGACGTAAAATGTCCGGTTTTCAAAGGTGATATGGAAATAATTTTTACAAGAAATACAGATGATGATGCTTTGTTAAAAAAAGTTATAACAGGAACAGAAGATGGAAAGATTATTATTGAAGAATTTACACTTCAAATTCCAATTATTGAATATGGAGTTCATAAAGTTTTATTGATAAATGAGTTAACAAAATTGTCTCAAGAAAAATTATATACTTTTATTTTTAGATCATGGCAAAATATTGAAGAAAGAAATATATCAGGAAAAACTATAAAACTCGATTTATCAAATCAAAATCGAAGTTCTAATTCTCCTAAGTTTGCAGGTGTAGTATTTCAAACAAACAAATTAAATACACAAGATCATGATCCTTGCGAATTTGATCATTGTAATGTAAAAAATTATTGGTTTGAAATAAATGGAAAACGTTATCCTGAAGAAACTCAAGATCTAGATTTTAAGAATGATAAATTTTGTGTAGCTTATGAGAGTTTGATGGAGTATAAAAGAAATTATCTTAAAAATCATCAAGAACATCCGTTAATGTATAATAATCCAAACGATTTTAAAAAATTTAGAGCAATATATCTTGTTAACTTGAGTAGACAACCAACAAATATTTCTGCAACTAAGAAAAATATTATTTTACATGTTGATTTAAATGAAGAATTACCTAAAAACACAATTTGTTATGTTTTTTTCGTCAGAGAAGATGAATTTTTATTTGATATTGAAAAAGGTACAATTGAAGAATCTTTTAGTGATTAAATAATGTTTTTTTTTTTTCAATAGAAATATTTCTATTGAAAAATATTTTTATATTTATATTTATTTTGTTTTTTCTTCAATTAGATCAAGATTAACAATAAAATCATCAAAATTAACAACGTTATTATTTTGATCAATAATATATATTTCTATCTTTTGAATAGTGCGTACATTTACTTGTCTGTAAATTATTGGATTAGATCTTATAAAAAGATTATTAGAATCATAATAAAAAACAAACAAAAGCTCATCTTCGATAACCTTTTCATTAATAGATGAAACAGATTTTTCAATTATGTTGCAATGTACTTCTAATAATTGTTTATTTATATTATTATTATTTATATTATTATTATTTAATATATCTTTTTCTCCTACATGTGTATATAAATAATCATTAGCAATCCCTAAACTTAATTGTAAATTTTTGTCTAATAAAAAATAATTTTTTGAACTTAATGAAATAAAATTATTATCATTTTGTAATTTGATAGTCGAAGGTAATAAACTTGTTAATTGTTCAATTGAATAGTTTCCATTTATTTCTGTTTTATTAATTATTTCTTCAGGTCCAATTTCATTACTTTGAGTAAATATAGCACCACTTATATTTTTTAAAAAACCTACCAATTTAATAAGACCTCGCAGGGTTAATACGTTATAACTCTAAGGTTGCTTTACTCTCAAACAACTGACCACGATTACGAGTACTAGATGTTTGAGAGTGAGATCTCTTTAACCTAGACAAAATCGTACTATTTCTCAACTGACCACGATAACGAGTACTGGAAGAGAAATAAAGTATTATAGTGTCTTACTATTTTCTACAAAAGTGTTTCCTCGCCACAAACGCTTTGGTGCTTACCTCGATATGAGAATAAAAACAAAACTATAGGTATTAATTGAAAATTTCAATCAATTTTATTTAATAAAATAGACATATAATAACACAACGAAATGATTAAAAGTCTTCAAATAAAACTGTTGTCAGCCGTAATACACCACGACTGCCCGATCGCTCCGTTTTCGTCATCGCCGTCGACAATTTAATTATTAATTTTTGTTGAATCGGTATTTTTCGACTCCCGCTCCGTTTATGAAATAATATACAATATTACAACAGTCCCGTAACTTATAAGAAAATATGCCCTCATATTTTTGAACTTTTGGTCGTTGTTTTTATTATTTTCTAATTTTTATGATATGTATTATTTGTATTTATATTTTTATTGTTTCTGTTTAAATTCTTTTGTTATAAAATGTACAAGGTTAGCCTCAAACGATTTTTGATATTTGTAGTTATTCAAACAGTATAAGTCGTAAATACTTGAAAATTTTACCAGATATTTATATTGCCATTTTCTTTACGTGATTTGATTTTCAAAACATTTTGACTTTTTTTGAGCTATTTATAGGCATTTGAAATTTGAAATTTTTTTTTATTTTTTTTTTATAAATGTTGATAAAAAAAAATTAGCTGGGACAAATTACTTGAAAATTTAATTGAAGGGTCCACATAACTTGTTCTAACTCTCATTCAAGAATTATAAAAATACATAGGCACAATTTTTTTTTATTAGCATTTGAAGTTCAAATATTGACAAAAATTCGTCAAAATCATGAATATTTTTCACTATTTGGTAGTTAAAAATTTATAAATATTTTTCTATCAAAAGCTAAGAATTGAAAATTTAATACTATGCTGTCCATAAGTTAAGCTTAGAATAATTATAAAAAAGTTTGAGGATTGTTCATTTTAAAAAATTTTACGAGTGTTTAAAGTTTTGATTTTAATTTGAAATTAAAAATACACGTGTAAAATAACTTTTTACTAATAAATAATTTTCGATTTTTGTTATTTTTAAAAAATTACAAAACGTAAGATATTGAAACTTTTACTTAAATGTTTGAATTAGTTTCAAAGTAGAATATATTACAATATTTAAGTATTATATATCCTAGACTGACAAATCATCTCCGTTCAGAATCGTTTTTCGTATACAATGATACCTATCATTGCATTCAAATTTAACCTTCCCTAGTCCGATGTCCATCCCACCCCCTAATGTACAGCAGAGCGATACTCACTTACCCGCTTTTTTTATTTCTTGTTGTTCTGTAGATTTTTTGGTCTTATTTTTCCGGGCTCTCCTGATCTTGTTTCTGTTGTATACTTCTTTTCCGTGTTGTAGTCGATTTATATTGAACTGGACATTCTTGATCTTCTTTGCAAGTTTGGTAATGGTTTCCTTTTTGTCAATCTGTAAGAATGGTCGGGTGTGTTTTTTGTTTTTATTTTTTTTTTGTTTAGGTACAATAACAGAAGTGCTTTAATATTAATCATGGATTGTGTGGTAATTATTATAATATTCTATTTTATTGGTATGTATAGATATTTTTAATTTAATTCGAGTTGATTGTTTTAATTGTATTTACTACTGATAGTTAATTTAAAACATTTTTTTTTTTATTTATCTTACATTCTTACATTTTTCTTATATATGTGTTCCTTAAAATAAATAATTAGTTATTCTAATTAAATTACATGTATATAATTATATATATCTATTACAAAGTTTTTTTTTTTTTTTTTTTTTTTATTCTAAGCATAATAGTTAGTTGCGTTACTTAATTCTATTTTACATTTCAGATTCTGAACGAAGTGATGAATGTATTGCATTTACTATGATGTGTGTTTTTTTTTTTTTTTTGTGTCTGACTCCAACATTTGGAGCAGTAATAATGCTCCGATTTTTGACTTTAGCCCCTCTTTGAATAGGGAATTGAATCTAGTTGGTACTTTAGGGGGGTAAAAATTAAAATTTTCTAGTAGTTTTCAAAAAAATCGAGAAAAACAAAAAAAAAATGACAGAAAAATGGAAATTTTACGGAAAAACCACTTTTCGACAAAATCGATTTTTTGATTTTGCTGTAACTCAAAAACGAATTATTGTAAATACTTGAAATTTTCACCAAATGTTTATATTATGGTTATCTCTTTACAGTTAAATTTTCAAAATATTTTGATCATTTTTAAGCTACTAATAGACAATTGAAATTTTCGACTTTTCTAAGTTTTTTTTTCTTCAAATGCCGATAAAAATTTATTGGGTGGCCAGAAAATCTTGAAAATTTAATACAAGGTTTCTTAAGTTGTTCTTAAAGTGATAAAAAAAAATCAGAAATCGTTAGTCACAATTTTTTTTTATAAGTGTTTAAAGTTCGAATTTATACGAAATATGTCAAAATTTAAATTAAATTTCATACGCTCATAATGCGAATGTTGGCCATAGTAACCATAGAAACATATAAAAACTATACTATTTGTTTCAAAATAGAATATTTGACAATATTTAAATATAATATATCCTAAACTGACAAATCATCTTCGTTCAGAATCGTTTTTCGTATACAATGATACCTATCATTGCATTCAAATTTAACCTACCATAGTCTGAGGTCCACCCCACCCCCTAATATACAGCAGAGCGATACCTACTTACCCGCTTTTTTTTTTTTTAATTATTTATTTTATTATTATATTCTAATCCCTCTTATAAAATAATTGTTAATTTATTCTACTTAATCCTATTTTTACATTTTTTTTTTTTTTGTTTTGAAACAATTTTAATTATTGTGTTGTTCCTGTGTTATCTTGAACTCGAAGTTGGTTGCTCTCAGCGTCGTATACCAATTTCACGGTGTTGGTTGGTTTAATTTTATTTTTGTTTCTTCGTGATTTAATTATTTTGAATATGATTACTCCTATTAATATTAACGACACAGTCGATAATCCTACAGAATGTACCATTTTTATTTTATCATTTGATTTTGAGCTTAGTTCCTTTGTTATTTATTCATCTAACGCTGATGTTGATTTTGCATATAGTTTTAAATCATTAAACTTCACCGCTGTGTTAAGTCTAATTTGATTGTCATCCTCTTTTTTTATTTTTTTATTTTATCGTTAATGTCTTCGGTTAATTTTGATAACTGAAATTGTGGCACATAGTCTTTAGAAATATTGCTTTTCCCCGTATATTTTACTAATATAACAGTTTTTTTTGTGAAGGCTTTACAATTTGGTTCTAAACTTAATATTCCTGCTTTGTTTATTTCTATATTTTCTACTTCGTCCTGACAACTTATGATTAACTCGGTAGGTTCGTGAGTCGCGTATATCCAACGATTACTATTTCCTAATTGGTGCCATATGTCATTAAAAATTGGAACAGTTTTTATTTCGCAATTTTCTGGCATATTGTTTTCTTTTGTGAATAATTGGAATTCACAATTTGATTTAATATTATTAGATAATGGCATATTTGATTCACAAATTAATTTTTGTTTAGTTGTCTTGCATTTATTAATTTGATTTTGCGTAAAAAATATGTAATATTGTTTACTTTTTTCTACTGCTAGGAATTCTTGTGTGGATTGGATAAAAACGAAATCGTTTTTACTTACATGGACCGGTAAACTTATGATATGGTAAAGATTAAAGGGTATGTTTTCTATTAGTGGTATATTTATTATGAATATTATTAGATGATTAACATAGTAAATATGTAGGTCTATCAACTTCATGAAATCAAAATAGTTTTTTGCGTTTATTTCTATTGGTAGATCTAAATTTGACGGTAAATTTGTTTTGATATCTTCTAGCTGTATCATTAGCTCACTTGGTTTAATTATTTTGGGATTGATCTGTCCTTTGTGTGCATTTGTTATTATATTTAATAATAAGGTGGTATCTTTAACGTATTGATTTAGTAATTCGGTATATAGTAAATTATATAGCAATATTGATTCTATTATGTTTAAGATTTTTAGTTCATTTTTTTGTACTTTTAATTCATTGTTTAGTTTATTCATATTGATATCAATGTTATCTTTAATTTTTGTGTAGCTTAAAGTGATTTTATCTATTGAATCTGAAGAGCTTTTGAATATTTTGATTTGTTCTTTTTGAATTAATAAGGTTTTCATTTGTTTTTCTTCCAGTTTTTTTATTTTGTCCTCAAATATTTCTCCTTCTTCTTCCGTTAGTACTCCAAACAAGGTTCGTTGTAATTTACCAATTCCTCCGAAATAAGAACTTCGTTTCTTTCGTTGTTTGTTTTTATCGTAATTGGTTTCGTCAATTTCGAGGTATTGTTGCACTATTTCGTGATCTTCGTTTATTTTGTTTAATATTTGTAAATTATTTTTTAGCAATTCGGTACAAGTTTCGGTTAGTTTATCATAGCTGGATTGGTATTTATCACAAATATTTTTTAAATTATTATAATATAAATTAATTGCTACATAATTTTGTTCATAATCTGATATGTTGTAATAGGTCACCAGGTTCCATTGTGATACTGTTATGAATAATGGTGAAATATTTTCAAAATATATTCCTGGATTATTCATAAATTGATCATTTTTAAAAGAATGTGATTCTTCGGGGTTTATTTTAAAAAACACAATGGGTAAAATCATTTGTATTTTCATGTGTGATATTAAGTTTTGAGTTGTTTTAGAACGTCCCATTTTGTTTCTTAGCAAACGTCTCCGTCACTCCGTTGTTATGCTTTTCTGTGCGTACGGTATGAATACGGTATAAATATGATAATATTTGTCGCTCTATAAATAAAATTATTTTAAATTATTTTCCTTTTCATCGTAGTTCATACGTAAATTTTTGTAATAATATTTTATTATAAATTCTATGATATTCTAGTGATGGTAATATTTTCTGAAACACCTGATTCTGTGTTTTATTTATATATATAAATAAAAGAGTTTATTTTAGAATTTTGTCTGTCGGTTGCTGTTCCTTTTTATGCTTACGTATTATGTTGACGTATATATAGTATATAATATATATACATACACACACACTAATATATATATATTTATATACATAGTATATACACAATTAATATATATTGACGTATAAAACAGCTGCTGAATAGTGTTTTTTTTTTTTTTTTTTTTAAATGATTTTAATATTTTTCTTCTGATTTAAGTAGTTCTGTTAGTTTGCGATTATTCTTCTTGGCGTCCGGGTGGTGTTCATTTTATTGTTTTTCGCACTGTTGTTTACTGTCATATTTGCATTTATTATAGTCTTATAGACCACAAGGTTATTTTTATTAATATTTTTATTCTTATGTCTTAATATTTTTTAAATATTTTGATTGTGGTTATGTGTTTATGTGTTTTTGTGTGGTATATCATATCATATAATTGTTTGTTTCGTTAATGTAAGTTTTATTATTTATTTATTTGGATTTTTAATTTATGTTTAATAATTAATCTGGTATGAGTGGTACGTCTTTCTCATAGAAGGGTTTCATTCTTTGTACGTGTATGACGTCGATTTCTTTTTTTCCACGTAATATTAGTTCTACTCTGTAGTTTACATCTGTTAATTTTTCGATAATCGTGAAGGGACCCCTGTACTTATATGCTAATTTTTTTGATTGATTTGGTTCGTGGAAGTCAAATTTTATTAAAACCTTTTGTCCCGGTGTAAAATTAATATTTTTGTGTTTAAGGTCGTACTGTTTTTTTTGAATAGCTTGTTCTTTTTCGATAATTTTGGGAACGGTATCTCTAATTTCTTGTAATAATTTCAGGGATTTGGTGAGGTTAAATGATTCGTTATCTATTGTTAATTTATTGTCCAACGGTTGATTTGCTTCTATACCATGGAGTAAATAGAATGGGCTTAATTTTAATCTAGAGCTGGGACATGTGTTGTACGCAAAAATTACCATTTTATAATATAGTGACCAATCTTTTTGGTTTTCATTAATGTAATGTGATAAACTATTGCAAATTATTTTATTCATAAGTTCTGTCATACCATTTGTTTGTGGGTGATATGCACTTGAGAATACTTGCGTAATACCTAATTTTTTGCATGCATATTCTACGTCTTTGTTTTTAAAATGAGTACCTCTATCACTACAAAAATATTTAGGTACTCCATACGATGTTATTAATTCCATCAAAAAATTTATTGTTGCTGCTCCGTTTGCGTTTGCCACTGCTTTTGCAAATGCCATTTTTGTTGCGTTACAAGTCGCTACGATAAGATATTTTTTTCCTCTAGAAATGGGTAGTGGGCCTAAATAATCAAATGTCAACCTTAGTAATGGTTTTCCAGATATTAAAGGTATGGGTTGTAGTAGTCCGTGGCCTTTACCTGTTGGATTTTTTATCATTTGACATGAAACACAAGTTTTTATAAATTTTATGGTATCTTGAATTATTGTTGGCCAGTAGTATTTTTGTTTTAATTTTGCCAATGTTTTAGTTATTCCAAAGTGTCCACTAAAAACCGATTCGTGGTAAGATTTGAGTATCGTGTTGGTTAAATCTTTGGGTATCACTAATAAGTTATTCGCTCCATGGGGTGACCAATTTTTAAAATATAGTAATTCATTTTTAATACAATATTGCCGAGATTTCTTTTTGTATTTGGAATTAGTTTTTGTTTTTATTGCGTTAATTATGCCGTTACAAAACTCGTCTAGTTGTTGTTTTTCTTTTAATATGTCGATGTTGATTTCGGTTATAGATGTCGGGACGTCGTCTTTTATTTTCTTTAATTCAGTGATTAATGTATTAATATTTTCTACAGAGTATCGGGATAAACAATCTGCAGCCAAATTTCCTGCACTTGGTTTATGTTTAATTTCTAAGTCAAATTCTAATAACTTAAAGATAAATTTTGTTATGCGAGATGACGGGTTTTTCATTGTTTTATAGTATTGTAAACTTGAATGGTCACTATACACGGTTATTTTCCTACCTATTAGATATTCTTTAAAATAGTTAAGTGCAAATACTACTGCTGACATTTCTAGTTCTGTAGTAGAAAAATTTTTTTCTCCCCCTTTCAATTTCCTAGATGCGAATGCATTGGATGTTTATCACCATTAGGATTTTCCTGTTCTAAAATACCTGAAAGCCCTTCTAAGGATGCGTCAGTTGTAACAAAAACAGGGTATGTGTCTTCAAAGTGAGCTAAAACGGGCGCAGTAATTATTGATTTTTTTAAAATATTTGTTTGGGCAGCAGGTCCGAAATTCGAACGATTAAATACCAGTCACGGTTTCCAGCTACGCCGATATTGAAACACGGACAAAAAGGTGGTGAGGACTGATGATAGTGAAGAATGAAAAAGAGGATAGAGGATATGAATCTACATGAAATACATATAATAATTTATTGTACTGCCTTATAATACTACGACAATGATAGGCTATGGGTGGGACCTTATATATATATTACAAATAATACGTATTGTCATACGACATAATAATATAAATAATGATGGGTATAAAATAATAAGATAATATAATAATGACAGAATATAAAATTGTTAACGTTACGTGACCCTGGTATGCACGACGTTGGATTTGCGGGTGGTGGATGATTAGAAATAGATCTGTCTCCCGGCGTGATCAACGACGGTGATGAACATATGTATGATATGCGTATATAATTATACATATACCGCGACGCGCACACTCACACACCGGTGGATTGTGAATACAATTATGCAATATTGTTATACAGTGGCGTAAATTGGGCTAAATTGTTAGGGTTGCAATCAGTTTCTAGGTTAGACAGACTTGTGGGGGGCTTTGCCCCCCACACCCCCCTAAAATATTTTATTTTATTCTAGATTTAACATTACAAGTACATAAATTCAACAAAACTATTTTAACCTTAAACACATATTGTATCTATTGGCAATTAGTATTATGAATATACGCTATAAATAGGGTATATAATTACTTACTGACAATAAAATATTTATAATTTTCTTAAACAATATATGAGTACATTAAAAAAAAACAATTTTTTTATTTTATAAAATTTATATTTTAATAACAGCTGCCATTTATATTTTTTGTGTAATATAATACCTAATACAATATAATATATATATATACATTATAGGTAGATTTAAAATATTAGTTGGTTTTTTACTGAGGGAATAATATCATTTACTGCAGTAGTAATCGGCGGCCTCTACATTCTGCGGCAGCACTGAATTTTTCTATTACTAAATCTTTATCTATAAGAGATGATCTTTCACGTTCAATTTGCAAGATTCCAAGACTGTTTAATCTTGATTGTCCCATTGTGGTTCTTAAATATGTTTTTAACCTACGTAAACAAGAAAAACTTCTTTCGCATGATGCGGAGTTAGTTGGTATAGTAATAAATAATTGTATCAAACTTGTTAATGTTGGAAATCCAGCTTTATAATTTTCTGATGCAATGAAATTGATTTTTGATTGCACATTACTTTGATTATGTACAGTTTTATACATCCTATTTAAAATTTTTGTTTCTGCTTTAAGATTATCCTCATCAAAACCATACATTTTATTTATTTCTTTAAAAGAATTATTATTTGGAGTATCATTTAAGAGTATGTCTTGCATACAGTTTAAAATATATAAATTATTTTCTTCAAACCTTTCACTCATGTCATTTATAATATTATCCAGTACAGCAAAATATATATTTATTTTATAATGTTTATTTATGGTAGTATTTTCAACCTCCTTCAATCCACCGCCAAGTTTAGCTGGTATTTTTTGCTTTCTGGGAAGTATAGGAGAAGAAACATTATATTGTTTTCTTAAAATGTCTACTTCATTCCAAGTGTTATTAAAACTTTCTTCACACCGCATATTGCATAATTCTTGTATTGTTTCTTTTGCCATTGACTGTACATTACTATAAATTATTGAACTTGATTGTAAATACTTTGATAAAATATTAGTTAACAACAGTATCTTTTTAAGAAAGTATATACAAAATAAAAATTCAAAAGTATTTATTGACTTTAGTAATGCATTAGCATCAGATCCATAAACAGCATCATTTTCCGAAATATCTTCTAAAGTACTAACCACAGTTTGAAAATTGAATAAAACCGCCTTGAGGGCATCTAGTCGGCAACTCCACCTAGTATCACTGAGACTTTTTAAAGTTTTAGGTCCTTCACATGTACTTATATTTAAAACTGAATACATTTTTTCAAAAATCGCATGCCTCTTGGATGATGCACCAATAAAATTATGTAATGTATTTAATGTTCAAAATACATTTCTTACATAAGATACTTGTTTAGCCAAATCTATAAGGCATAAATTTAAAATATGTGCATTACAGTGAATGTACATTGCTAAATGATTTTCTTCTTTAATTCTTGCTTGTACCCCTTTATACGACCCTCTCATTGACGCTGCACCGTCGTAACACTGCCCTCTCAAGTTTTCTATTTTTAAACCATGAGATACAAGAGTTGATTTTATTAACATTGAAAGTGTTTCTCCATCTGTATTTTCTGTTTTATAAAAACCAAGAAAAACTTCTGCTGGAGATAAATCTTTTGTTGCGTATCTTATAATAATTGCGACTTGTTCATGTCGAGACAAATCTTGAGTTTCGTCAACTATTATACTGAAAATACCCGCAGCTATTACATTATCAATTATATTTTCAATAACAATATTAGCTAAATACTCAAGAAATGTATTTGTGTAATCACCACTGACATAACGAAATGTCTTTTCTTTTTCAATAAAATATCGTTGAATAATATCATTATCTTTAGCACGAAGTGTTAATAGTTCTAGAAAGTTTCCTTTGTTTGAAGAGTCTTCGTCTTCTCTATGACCTCTGATAGCTATTCCTTGACGAGCACAAAAAAGTAAACTGTCTAAAATACATTTTAAATAGGCTCGATTATCAGCTACTATCTGCTGATGGTGTGTATTAACTTTGCTAAGTATACTCCCAGATTTCTTAGAATTTTTATAACCAGCTAATTTGGCACTAGCTTCTTTGTGTCCAAATGATTTTTCATGCTGAGGAAAAGACTTGAAACTAGCTTTTGACCATTGCTTGAATCCAACACTAACAAAAGTTGGATCTGATGTTTTAGATGGAAAAACACGACAGTAAAAACAATATGCAGAGTTACTGCTAGGACTATATTCTATCCAAGGAAAAGAAGTATACCACTCTGTTCGAAATTTTCTTCCTAAATGCTGTGGAAATATAATGTTATTTGGTTGATACGGTCCAAACCCACTTGAAAATAAAATTAAAGCATTTGTATTCTTATGACCAGGATCTCGATTAAGATTGTCACTTATCTAGATAAATATATATACTTGAAATTAAAATAAATTTTAACAAATACCATATACAATTATTCAATTTATTAAAGAGTATAAAAATGAGTGAATATTGACTATTTTGTACAACATTTAAAATTCTACAAATTGAAATTATAATTATTTCAATACTTGTTTTATGTTTTGTGATTGCATGTACATACTATTTAAAATTCAAAACTTTTATCATTGGTTTAAAGATTAAAATTGAATGCAATATTTTATATTTACCAATAGTGTATTTGTAGTTTGATCTGACTTTGATGTACCTACATGGCTAGATATAGCATTCTGAATTTGATTTATGTCCTTGGTATTTGGTAGAATATCCTAAAATGATCAATGAAATTAATACAAACATGATTTATATACATATTTATCACTTTTATACTACACAAAATAACCAATACATTTACTATTATTTATTTAACGTAGGTAACTAGTTACAGAATTTTCACTTTAAATTTATTAAGGTAAAGTGTTTACTGTTAACCAAAATATCCTTAAATATTTAATGATATTAAATTAATATAAATTTAATTTCAATAAATTGTAAATGAATACTAAAGATATGATATGAAATTAAGTATTAACTGTATTTACCATTTTTGATCTTTTTTCTGGGGAAAGGTGGTTTTCTTCAGGTAAGTTAAGATTTTTCTCAGCATTAGTATTTTTCTAATAAGCAGGTACAACAATTTATTAGAATCAAAATAATAAAAAAATATATAGCAAAATAAATTTAATTTTCCCAATAATATAATATTACCTTAATAATTAATATAAAAATTAAATTACAGATCAAAAATAAACTGTTTTATTCATCAAAATTGTAGTTTTAATATAATATAAATCAGTAATATATTTTAATGAGTAGGTACTCTTAACTTAATGTATACTAAATATGTGTACTAAAGACTAAACAATTATATGAATTTAAAGTAAAAATAGACACTTACTTTTGACTTCGATACTTTTATAAGAAATTTGTCCATTGTAGTAAGTACTTAATTTTAAGTCGATCACAAATAAGAAATAACAAGTGTAAAAATTAAATTCATGAATAAAACAAACAAATAGTAATTTTAAACTATGAAACACGTTTTCATTATCAGCTACCATTGAGCCTCGAGTCGGCCGATCACAATAAATATACATATTGGTATAATAATAGAAAATGATTAATAACAAAACTATAAATAAATGTGGAAAGGATATAGTATAATAATAATTCCAGTGCTTCAAGACAACGTTAAACATTGGTTCTCAAAATATAAATTAGTTAGTTTATTATTATATTGATATTTCAATTTTTTGATAATTGAAATCGTAATTTTTTGGAGTCGCAAAAAGATACTCTTGCGACCCTATGATATTTTCAGGGGTTGCAAGTGCGACCCCGTGCGACCCCCAGTTTACGCCACTGTTGTTATAGTTATAACATATACGACGGTATATTATATTATGTGGACACTACCGATAATGGTGTATACATATGACATCGTTACACAGCGAATAATACAAATGAATAATATTTTAAAAAAAAGAATTGTATACGACGGTATATTTCCCCGAACGCACTGACGACGTAAGCGACAAAAATATAACAAAAAAAAATAATAAACAAGGTGTTATGGTATAAGATCCGAATAACAAAATTGATTTATTATATTAATATTATTTGTGTGTGATATGAGTTTTTTCGTACGGCGGCGGCGTGATCATAACACACACACACACACACACACATGCACGGGTGACACCTGTACGGACGACGGTACGCTCGACGCACGGAGACAGACTGGTTGGGGGACGATTAATATATTTGCATAATAGCTGGACTAGGCAGATGGCAGGTTGCGTAACGACGCCGTCGATCGTTCATATCACAATTTGCGATAGCCGCGGCGGCGGCACGGCCTTGGTATCGACTTTAATATTTATACGATATTATCACCGTATATTTTTGTTGCGGCGGCAACAATATTAAAAGCGTTATTGTGGTCCTCGTCCCAACAAAACTTATTTTCCTTTTTTGTTAGATCGGTTAAAGGACTTGCGATTTTTGCAAAATTTAATATATATTTTCTATAATAACTTGTTAGCCCAATAAATGATCTGACATCTTTTACCTTTTTGGGTATTGGAAATTGTTTTATTGCTTCTACATTTTTTCCTAGTGGAATAATTCCACTATTTGAAACCTCGTGTCCTAAAAGTTCTATTTTTGAGCTAAAAAATACACATTTATTTGTTTTTAATTTTAGTCCGGCCTCATCTAGCCGTATAAGAATGTTTTCCAGCCTTTCTAATGACGATTCAAAATTTTTCCCGAAACAGCAAATATCGTCTAAATACGCAACCATTGTCCTATATAAATAATCACTAAATAAATTATTTATTACTCTTTGGAAAATTGGTCCCGAGTTTTTAAATCCTTGAGGAATTCGTTTAAAGTGATATAGTCCAAAATCTGTTATAAAGGCGGTTTTGTATCTGTCTTCAACCTTTATTGGTAATTGAAAATAACCTTGAGCCATATCGATTGATGAGTAATATTTTGCTCCTTCTAAACTCCTAAACAAGTCTTGTGACCTTGGTATAGGATGTTTATCACTAATAGTTTCGTTATTTAATTTCCTATAATCGACTAAAAATCGATATTCCCCCTTCTCCTTTTTAGGTATTAAGAATACTGGAGCAGCATAATTACTTCTACTCGGTTCAACTATATCAGAGATTATCATTTGGTCTATTAAATTTTTTAATTTTTGTCTTTGTGCTGGTGCTACTCGGTAGGGAGGTTGAAAAATTGGCTTGTTTGATTTTAAATTAATTTCACATGGTTCTATATTTGCACAACCGATGTCTAGTGGGTCAGATGTAAATAAATATTTGTATTTGTTTATTAGACTTTTCGCTTTTTCCCTTTGTTCCTTATTTAATTCATTTGATATTTTTATAACAGTCCCTTGTTTATCAGTAATTTCATGTTCTGATTTAGTAATTGTTAAAATTGTTTCTTTATCAATAGAATCTTTTTTTATTATTTTACCTATTGTTATGCCCTCATAAATTTGTGTATATAAATTTGGAAAACTGTTTTCTAAAATTCCTTTTTCATTTCCTTTTAAGATTTGAGTTTCTAATTTTAAATCATGTTTTTGAATGACTTTATTTTCTTCCAAATTATTTTTATAATTTAATTTTTGTTTATGTGGTATCGTTATATTTTCATTTGTAATAATATTATTTTCTTTTTCATTATAATTTATACTGGTAATATAATTGATTTTTGTATGTTTATTGGTAATATTATTTTTGTTATAATCGTACCAGAGTTTGTCCATTTGTATTGTATTATTTTTAATCTGTATGTTTCTATTTTTAAAATCGATTATTACGTTATTCTTAATATTAAAATCATTTCCCAAAAGAAGTTTGCAATGTAATCCTTCAATTACATATGCGTTTATATGATAATGGTCATTTTTTATTTTTATTATTATCTCAGTTCTACCTAATTGCTTTAGTTCCGTATTATCTGCACCAGTTATTATGACGTTGTCTTTAGGTTTAATAAGTTGTTTATTTTTTGTTAACGAAAAGTCTATACAAGAAAGATTTGACCCTGTGTCTAATATGGCATATTTTTCATTTCCCTCAATTTCCACTATCATTGATAATACTCTTTGTCCACATTCTGTATTTATTATTATGTTGTCGTGATTTTTGTTTTTATTTTCTACGAAGTTTTGATTTGATAAATGCAAATTGTTTGGATGTTTGTTTAAGTAGTTATTGATGTTTAATTTTATTTCCTTCGTGTTAGGAAAAATAGTATTAACCGTTATGTTATTAAATACGCGTGGAGTGTTTATTTCGACGGGAATCCCGGGTGTCCAGTGACATTTTTCATTAAAGATACCGATATTTTGGCGATTGGGTTTCCAGTAAACTGTTGCATTAGAATTTTCGTTAATTTCATAGATTATGAATAAATTAATTTTGAATTGGTCACAAATAAAAGCTAAGTCGTCCTTAAGATAATAGCCTGATTTTAAATTATGTATAGTTAACATGTTCAAGATTTCTATAGTTGTTTTATTAATATTATGATTTTGTAAGCATACGCGTAATGCGTGGGCTCCACAATCACCATCGCTCGGTACTTCTTTTGACTTGACGAACGAGCCGGCAATAAGTGCTATTTTATTTTTCAAATTGTCGTTGAAATCAGAGTCTGATATTACATTATAACTGGCTTTTAAAATGTTATCTTTTTGGTTATTTTCATTTTCAGGTAAAGAGTATATTCTAATTTTCGTAATTGAATTTTGAAAAATAAATTGAATCATATTAGATATTATATTCCATTGTTTTTTATCTGAACCAGTGCATATTTTCGGTAGGGCCAAAGTTGTGATTTTATTATCAGTACAAAATTGTTTAGTATTTTTCAAGGTTTTAAAAATATTTAAATAAGTTGATTTATCATAATAATTGTTTTTTGTAATAAGGTATAAAATCCATTGGTCGTTTTGTTTTAAATGAGATACTTCGGTAATATTTTTATGTTGATTAATCAGTTTGTCCTTATTATTAAATTGTTTTTTAAATTGTGCGGCTATTCCTTTTGACATTTAAAACATTGGCTAACGCAGTGTCCGATTGCAATGTTCGTATTTAAAGAAAATATGTCACCCGTAGTTTCTGCATAGTCACATATAATTTTTTTATTTTTGTTGTTGTGAAATAAAAAGTCTATGAATTCTGTTGATGTATTTGATATTGTTTGTGAGTATATATTTTCGATTTCTAATTCGCTATAGTCTGTGTCATTGTTTTGGTTTATTTCTCTTAAATTCGATTTTTTATACCATTCTCCTATAAATTTTAAGTAATCGTCATTTTCTTTCTCTATTTTGTAACTTAATTTTGTATTATTAATTTGATTTTTGTATTCCCGAGTTTAATATTCCGAATCTTTTCCTAACTCGGTCCTTAATCGTTTTTTGATAAGGTACACCTATCAGCGTAATGCCCCTCTTCATTGCATTTGAAACATGTAACTCTTTTCGATTCTTTTTCGTAATTGTCCCTATACTGTTCAGGTGTTCTTTCGCGACTATTATCCCTACTGTACTGACGTTTATAGTTATGATAATTATTTCCTCTATTGTCTCTATCTCTAGAATTTGACCTATTTCTATGATCTCTATTATTATTTCTGTATGGACTAGATTCTCTTGGTCTTCTATTATAATATTCTCTGTCTCTGGAAAGTGACCTGTCTCTCCCATATTTTCTGTCCATACTAGATTCTCTATTTCTACGATTTACACTCCCTGGGTATGGACTTTTGTCTCTATAGTCGCGTTTTTGTCCTTGATAATCTATTTCTCTTTCGTAACTTCTACCTCTGTCGTCATAACGGCTATAATTTCTGTTATTTTTTTCGTATTCATCATTTCCAAAGTTAACTGTTTTATTTTGTATTTTTCCAAATAAACTTATTTGTTTTATCTCATCACTTAATTTACTTATCTCTCTTTTAAATTCTCTATCTTTTTCTACTAGTTCACTTTTTAATTCTGCAATTTCTATCACTGCTCTTTCAGTCCTAGGTTAGAAGAAGGTTAGGTTATTTATTAAGGTTAGGAATTTTATTTCTCGGGTAAAAATTATACGTCGTTGTGTTTGTCATGTAAATGTTGTGGATATGATATGTCTACCTCATACACTCTACTTAAATCTGAGGTAGGTGTTAAGACATCTAGTCCGACTAACTCAGGCTGAATCTATTTAAAGTCACCGTACAGCATGTACTGTGACATTGCCTACCCTTACAATTTGTTGTAATCTTGATAAACTATCTACAATTTAGTATTTTTTCCTGTCATAATCTTGGGTCTTTTCATTATTAGCTTTAGCATACCTCATGCTAGCTTGTATGGGGCCGTCGCGAATTGAGTTTTCAAAAAATAAGTGTATGTAAAATCCTGAGAGAAATTCTTAATTGATCTTAGTATATTTCAACATACAGTCGAAGGAAAATCCAGGTGCTGTATAATAGTAAATAGGATCCCAATTGTATGTTGAAATGCACCCGTCTCTGAAATTGTCAAATACATCGCCCAATTATAAAACATCGATTTTGAGATAAATATCGCTATATTATCCAATGTTTTTTTCATTTAGAATGGAATCATGCAGTATTCGCGTGTTTATATTCATTATCCTCTATATTTGACGCTGTTAGTGTACTATAATTTTTTTTCCGGTAAATTCGTTTTTCGAGCTTGTTGCAACTATCTGTATATTCATAATGGTATGAGTCCCAACCTTTACAAGTAACGAGCTGCATGTATTTGGTAAAAAGTGTTTTGTCGTCTCTCTGAACTTCTCGAATCTGGGTGTTATTACATTTTCTGCAAGTGTAGTTAGTTTCGATGGCATAAAACGGCAGTAGACAATGATTCGTATTGAAGAGTTGTTGGTCACGTGTTTTGAAAATAAAATGCATTTTTCTTCGCTGTTTGGAATGACTGGATAAGTTTTGGATTCGTAAACTGTCTCGGTTACGATAAAATGTACGTCATAACTTGATAAATTGTGTAGAAAACATGGTACCTATGAAATTCAGTGTTTAAAGCTTAAGTTTGTAGGTATTACACAATGTTTGTGTAAATTTGCTCGTTAAGTGACAGTGATCTGAAATTCGGTATTTTAAGCTTGAAGTTGAGGGTATTACACCATGTTTGTGTACATTTTCTCGTTAAGTGGTAATGATCTGCCACTTTTTGTTGGAAAAATTACATAAATTGCATGTATTTGTCATCATATGTGTTGTTTGCTCTTCTTTGGTCATTATGATGGGTTTATTTGTTCTAAGCAAATCTTGAACACTTCTTACGATATCTACCACTTCATTCACGAATTTTTTGGGTACGTCTTGATGAGGCTTGTTACCACGGGAAATAATGTGTTATTGCGGCAAATTAAACTTTTCCAACAGATCAAACGGGGCGCTTTCTGTAGTCTTTACGACAAACCCGTGCGTAGTCATCGGTTCATGTTTTTGAAAATCTGATGTTTTTTCACCTTTTCTTTTTTTACATTTAACAAGAATTGTCTCAAAATCGGTATATATAACTATTATATGGCGTAGAGTCTTATTCCAGCCATCAAACTCTAACACTGTATCGGGGGCCTGCATCAAGGTAAAATTGGTTTGTATACTCCACATATCGGTTTGTATACTGTTTGCCCACAAAATGTAGTTTTTCACCAAAACAAGTCGTCAAAACAAGTAAAACACCGTTTGCAGAATATAGCACTGCCGTGATTTTCTGGTTTTTTGTGATCAGATAAGCCGTGAAATTTCGTTATGTAAGTATAGTGGCTTATTACCCCCGTTGGTAATTAGTAATAATTGAGCAAAATCATATTTTTCTTCTTCATTCATAATGACGTTAAGTGGATAAATAATATGTTTTTCACTCTTGTTAGGGTTTTTTTTTTTTATTTTACCCGTATACTCGTACGTTAACAGATACGTTCTGGTTATTTTTTTTCGAATATTTTTATTTCCGCGATGGGTGTTGAGAACGTTAAATCAGTAAAATTGTATTTTTCTTCGAGTAATGTATAATTTACTCCAACTATCTGTGTACTCGTACGGGTAGACACCTTTACAAGACACAAACGGCATATCTCCGGTGACAAAATGTTTAGCTGTCTCACGGAAGTTTTCGAATTTAATCGTAAGTTTTCAGCCAGAGACGATAAACTCGACGCCATAAACCTGTTCGTATCGATAAACCGTACAGTAAAGTTACTACTTATACATTTCGAGAAAGATATAAATTTATCCTCACTGTTCGGAATAACGGCTATAGGTTAGGTATCATAACCAAGTACGGTGATTATGAAATGCGAGTCGTAGTTGCTTAGATTATAAGAAAATGCGGGTGCAGGTAATTAGTTATAATTGAGCAAAATTATATTTTTCTTCTTCATTCATAATGACGTTAAGTGGATAAATAATATGTTTTTCACTCTTGTTAGGGTTTTTTTTTTTATTTTACCCGTATACTCGTACGTGTTAATAGATACGTTCTGGTTATTTTTTTTCGAATATTTTTATTTCCGCGATGGGTGTTGAGAACGTTAAATCAGTAAAATTGTATTTTTCTTCGAGTAATGTATAATTTACTCCAACTATCTGTGTACTCGTACGGGTAGACACCTTTACGAGACACAAACGGCATATCTCCGGTGACAAAATGTTTAGCTGTCTCATGGAAGTTTTCGAATTTAATCGTAAGTTTTCAGCCAGAGACGATAAACTCGACGCCATAAACCTGTTCTTATCGATAAACCGTACAGTAAAGTTACTACTTATATATCTAGAGAAAGATATAAATTTATCCTCACTGTTCGGAATAACGGCTATAGGTTAGGTATCATAACCAAGTACAGTGATTATGAAGTGCGAGTCGTAGTTGCTTAGATTATAAGAAAATACGGGTGCATATTTAGGCTGTTGTAACTCCAAGTTACGCTTTGAGCACCAAGTCTGCCTACATTTACCCGTCAGATAGTCATGATCTCTAGCTTTATCGCCTCCGGTTAAACTACATTTACACAGATTACATATAATAGACTCTTGATGTGTTTTTTCTTGGTCCTCGGTCATTAATAAAGGAATGTTAGTCTTCATAAAATTATCGATTTTCCTACTCGCTTCAACTATCACCGCCACAAAATGTTTCGCTACGTCTTGAACCTCTTCACCGCCTCTATATATTACCGGTCCTGTCGGTATGTCATGTTCATCTAATAGCTCTGCCGATACGTCATCGCTCGCCTTCACTAAAAACCCATAGCTCATGGTCTCGCGTTTTTGAAATATCTGTGTATTTTCACCCTTCTTCTTATCTGTCTTCGCTAATATTGCCTCGAAATCGGCATAGATTACAAATGGATGTCGGACAGTATTTTTCCATGTTTTGAATTGCACACAATCTCCCTCTTTAGGCATTATGGGTAAGGTGGAGCTATATCCCCCGCAGATTAGCTTATGCTGCTCCAACGCCTCGCGCCCACTCAACTTAAATTTATGCTGCCTATTGTCGAAACTTGTAAAACAACGTTTACAAAATACGACTCTCTCATTGTGAGCTGTTTTCTGCGATCGTGTGAGCCGATAAAAATTAGAAATGTACACGTAGTGTTGGCTGTTATCGTCTCCCAACATCAACAGGTCGAAATGGTTGGATTTTTCACTGTTAGCGATACGTAATGGGGAAACTTCATATGTCAGGTATTTCGGTTGGAATTTTTTTTTTTTTAAGTCCGTAAACATTTACGGACACGAACTGAATATTTTTTTCGAATTTGGTTATGTCTGAAATCGGTGTCG